>OZ038507.1:75573392-75588392 GCA_964036315.1 Acanthosepion esculentum
ATCGTTCTCCACAATTTCTTTCCTTCGTAGCTCTTAATAAATGTTGTCTTTTTGTTCATTCTTCTTCACCCTGTTCCTCAATCCATTTTCTCAAGCCCACTAAGTAGGTTATGCGTTATTTTCCTCTGTCTCCCTGGCCTTTAGCCTGTCCTCTGAGTATCAGATTTTACAAGCCCTTTTTCCTCATTATGTACATTGGAAGATTTAAAGGTTCCCCGTCCTGGCTATGACGATAAACTACATCCGCTTCCTGGGTAAGACGATAAACTACATCCGACAGCAAGGCGTCTGATCAGGAGGTTTTGAGGAGCATGGAACCTGGTGTCCCCAGGTCCACCCTGACCCGGGATGATAGCACCTCTTAGGGTCCCAGCTATGGGCAAATAGTTAACTCCCCCAAAGGCGTATAAAAATAGGTTAGACTTGATATCCCTACACCAGGACGGTCTAGAGATATCACTTCTAGTTCTTATGTTTTGCATTACTACAGTAGCCTAGTGGTTTAAAGCGTTGGTCTGTGAATTTGTTGACACAGTAATTTTGATTTTAATGCCGGGGCCGGGCAGTTTGTACTTGGATCCAGTGGAAACGGGGAGACCAATAACTGAACAGTAGTAAAAAATAAAAACTAGACGTTATCCATTGACATGGGCAGTGGAACAATATTACCCAGATTGATATACACCCGAGGAAGGCCGGAGTGCACAACAGCCGAGACGCTATGATAATAACAGCAAAGGGGGTGGGGTGACAACAGTCCGAATGTAAATAGTATAAATCATCCCAGAAATCAATTTCGGATTGACTGGTTTTGATTTTTTTTTAAATTACCATTAAATCGATTTATTCGTAATTATAATTAATTTATTCGTAATTATAATAAACGGCTTCATCTGATTAATTCAACCTAGTATACCAGTAGCATGAAAATTTAGTTAATTTTTTAAAAATTTCAAATCGTTACGGATTATGCAGCACTTATATCGTTTAACCGCAATACTTAGAACGATTACTTCGCTACTTATATAAACGTAAAACAAACGGACTTAGTTGATAACAATATAAGTGACAGATGGTTATAAAAAGGCACTGTTGATTATTTATGGCTAACTTCGTTTAAATGATCCACCGACTATTGATTGCGTCACGTGACAATAATTGTAAGTAACATGATACACTAAAATAAGTAGCCATGTAATTGTTTAAGTTCTCGGTGCATTTTGCAGTTACGTCGACTGTATTTTCCGCGTGAGCAATGTAGATTATTTTTATCTTTACAATTAAATCTATTGTCGCATATAAGAAAGAATTCTATTTTTAAATCATTAAAAAATGTCTATATAATCCATACCATCCAAAAATAAAAGCAATTTTTAAGTACATTATTTACATTAAACAATAGACGAAAAAGAGAGAAAGAGAGAACAGACATTCTAAAGAAAGAAAATAGAAGAAAGAAAGACAAAAGAAAGAAAGAAAGAAAAAAGAAAGAAAGATAGAAAGAAAGAAAGAATCGTTTAAAATTAAAAGACGAAAACGAGCAATAGATAAAAAAGGAGAGAAAGAGAAAGTAGAAATCCCAAAGAAAGAAAGAAATAAAGAAAGAAAGAAATAAAGAAAGAAAGAAAGAAAGAAAGAAAGAAAGAAAGAAAGAAAGAAAGAAAAAGTTCAGGTACGAGGGGAAAACTAATGATTAAGAAAGCGGGAAAATAATAGCAGCTGAAAGAAAGAAAGAAAGAAAGAAAGAAAGAAAGAAAGAAAGAAAGAAAGAAAGAAAGAATCGTTTAAAATTAAAAGGCGAAAACGAGCAATAGATAAAAAAAGAGAGAAAGAGAAAGTAGAAATCCCAAAGAAAGAAAGAAAGAAAGAAAGAAAAAGTTCAGGTACGAGAGAGAGAGAGAGAGAGAGAGAGAGAGAGAGAGAGAGAGAGAGAGAGAGAGAGAGAGAGAGAGAGAGAGAGAGGGAGAATTGAATAGAAAGTAAGAAAAAGAAAAAGAAAACAGACGAGAAGTCGTAAAAACGAAAGAACCACAAACAAAATGAGAGAAAACTTGTTGAAATCTTTGTAGGAGATAAACATGAATCTAACGAAACTTTGTCCTTTTTTTTTTTTTTTTTTTTTTGAAGACGAATCGCCTCTTTCCGATTTTCGCCGAGTTTTGCAAATTCGGCACCGAATTTTGCCCGTAATTACAAACCTCACATTTTAGCTACTTACTTATTAATTGTTTCTGTTGCTTTTTCTTTTCTAAATCAATTTACAGGTGCACATATTCAGTTAATTGAAGCAGATTAAGAACACCTGGAAAAAAACCCACAAATATCAAGCTCTTTACACCCGGTTGATTCTGTGTGGATAATTTTCTTTTACTTTCTTTTTTATTACTTACTTTCTTGTGTAAGCAAGACAGGTGTGCGGTTAGGAGCAAACGCCATCATGGAATGTCTGGCGAAAAGCAAACTTAATATATCGGAATTATATAAGACAAGCCAATTTGCAAATCAAAAGAAAAAAACGACATTGTAGAACGACTGCCGAAAGGTGAAAACCGAGTCGTTTTTTTATTTTTCATATACAAACTGATCACCCAATACAAAGTCCAAAAGCCAATCAAGCTAGAGGGTTACTGAATAAAACATGAACGTAAGCGGGGGTAATAAGTGCAGATTATGAGGATATGTAGTAAAGCAAACGATTTACCCTACCTTTGAAGAAGTAATGATTGTAACGATCGGAGAATTCTCAGATCTCAGTAAATACACCCTTCTGCAAATTAATTAAAACAACTTTCTTTTTCTATTTTTTCCTCAGATTATGTCCTTTGCAGTGGTGTGCAGTAAAATGAATCTATTTTCGGGGTGTATTTTTTTCATGTCCAGACACTATTGTCTCGACTGTCGATTAGTTGTCCCACGGCCATTGTCTGCGATAGATGTTACTCCAAGAAAGCTTACAAAAATTGAAACGCTGCACGAACACACAAGCGAGACTTACCAGTGAGCAAATCAAAGTACTATCGACTGACTCGGAAACTCTCCCGATTTAAATTCAATCGAGAATCTGCTGTCAATCTATAAGGAACAACTTTGTGGAATGGATATATGAAGTACTAACATGTACACTGGGTCATGTTTCATTGGAAAAAAAAGTAAATAATAACGGAATTATTCGTTTTCTTTCAATTAATTTGCACATGGGTGTGTGTATATATATATACAGTCATCCACAGACAGATCGGTTGCCACTAGCTAGGATCGAAACCCGACTGGATTGGTGTCAGTCAGGGATTCTACCTCTAAGCCGTTGGCGCACGGCAGGGATGAAGGTGAATTTAAGCGTATTTATTTTTAGATAAACACACAGGGACCGAGAGAACTCGATTAGATTTACCGAAGAGTCTTGAATTATTAGCCGTGATAGTCATTGTTTACAAACCTTCCACACTTACCCCCCCACCAGAGAGCTCAACCAAAATATACGCAGATGATAATACGGCGTATCGGTGCACCTCCAAATATTTTGATGACCAGAACCTGAGAGCTGATCTATCCTCTTACCTGATTCCCACAGCGCAATGGGAGAAAAATGTCTGGTATCATTCAACACATCCACTTTCATCAGCATTGAGCAGATCCCAAACCTGAACCAATCCTGAAGTGTGGTCATACCCTCAAAGAGTCTCCTTGCTTTGAACGCCTACTGGTCTAAAGCACACTTCCGACGGGACGTGTATAGTCCTACGATGGCTAAAGATGCTGAAAGAACAGCGTGTTCCTTATATTATTCCACAAAATACTTCTGCTGCAATATTCTATATTTACAAGAGTTAGATCAGACCAAGAAGGGAGTATTGCTGCCACATCTGCGCTGCAGCTGTCCAGCCCTGTCTGTCAAGTTCAAAAGCATATACTAAGCCTTGTTGGGGATGAATTATTTTCCACCCTACAACCCTTATCCCACAGTCGAAATTTTGCTAACCTCTCACTACTCTCTCGATATTACTTCGAACCATCAGCTCGGACACTCACAACTAGGACACACCATTCCATGTTTACGGTAGCAAATTGTTGTGGTGTCCTCCCTCTAAAGTGTCTATCTTGGACGCTTCCGCCTACTATAAAATTAGTAGGAGATGTTGTGGTGTCCTCCCTCTAAAGTGTCTATGTTGGACTCTTCCGCCTAATATAAGATTAGTAGGAGATGTTGTGGTGTCCTCCCTCTAAAGTGTCTATGCTGGACTCTTCCGCCTACTATAAGATTAGTAGGAGATGTTGTGGTGTCCTCCCTCTAAAGTGTCTATGTTGGACTCTTCCGCCCAATATAAGATTAGTAGTAGATGCTGTGGTGTCCTCCCTCTAAACAGTCTAGGTTGGACTCTTCCGCCTAATATAAGATTGTAGGAGAGAAGGCCTTGCAGGGAACAGTCGATTAGATTGAACGCTGGGTCAACCGACACACACTCACTAGTCGTGAAATACTCTTCTGTTGTACTTACTGTTTAATATATGATATATCTGTAACACTTGTTTTGTTATTTCTTTAACCATTTACTTGGTCACAACACAAACCATCCCCAATTCTCTTCGTGTTCCTTTCATAAGCAGTAAGTACCTCTCATGTAGCCTTTTGTCCAAAATTGTTAGTTTGTGAGAACAAACTCCCGAGAGAATGCTTTCCTGACGACTACAGTCCTGGTTTCAAGGCTCAACAGATATATATCCTACTCATCCTCATAATTTCTTTCTTACTCCTGACCCCTCCTTTATGAGAATCTGACAGTAACCCTCTACCTTGAATGGCTTTTGGGACTTTTATTGGGTAAGCAAGGAGTAAAAGAAAAAGTAGGCTCTTTCAAATAACAGATTGTCGTAACAAAATCTCCCTAGATATATTTTATGCTATTTAGCTTCATACTCTCTTAAGATGACCATGGTAAATATTTACTCGGTGGGTAGGAAGTCATTTCGCCTCATACGAATGACGCAACATGATCTTCTTAGTTATATCTTGTACGATGCAGCTTTGAGTCTTATAAACTAAAATTAGAAAATTAACAATTTTCTCTTAAAGAAATTGTCTTATTTCCTCCTTCTCCTTCCCTTACAACAATCTCACTTATTAACCATCTACCTTGAGTGGCTCTTGAACCTTGTACTGAGTGATCTAACAGTAAATATTTTTAAAAAAGTATCCACTCAGAAGTTGGCTCAGCACCAGATAATTAAATGGAACATCCTTCTCTTTGGCTGGCTATATCGTCCAGACTTCAAATAACTTATTCCGTACACATCGGTTAAAATACTACGGAAGGTTCACCACTGGACTTAACCAGCAACTACGCAACGCCAGCACCGGACATTTAAATGGAATTTCCTTCTCTTTGGCTATAACGTCCAGACTTCAAATAACCTATTCCGTCCAGTTCGGTTAAAATACTAATTGCTGTCATATATATGGTCTGGTGTTCCCGCTGTACGCCTCGAAGGTCCTGGACAAAATCCAGAGACGAATATGCAAGATGATAGGTCCTGATCTGGCATCTAGTCTACAATCACTATCCCAAAAACGTGTCCTGGTCTCACCTTGTCTCTTCTACAAGTACTTTCTCGGCAACTGTTCCGACGAGCTACTTTCGAAAAAGAATGGTAAATCATACTGTAGAAAAAAACAAAATAAAACATAGGCAGCTATAGGATGTTCAGTGAAATTTAAAAACCGTCTGTACGGGAAGAGTCAAAATTTGGAGTGAATTATGCGGTAAGAAGTAAAAAGAGGGCATACAAAGTACAATGAAAGGATAATTCACAATGTGAAGGTGAGAAAACGACATGGACTCTACGGTGGAATTTAAAAGCCGACTGTAAACTTAGAGCAAAAGCTTGTACGATGAAATGCAAAAAGATTGAGAACGTACTGTGAACAGTAAATTCCACCAAATACATAATCAAAAGTAGTGATTATTACTCAGAAGAAAGGCATAGATCATTCCGGAGTATGCGACAACGTATAAATACTTGAACAATTTAGAGACAGAAACGTAAGTACGGTGAAAAGTAAAAATCAGATTTAGAATGTACCGTGGAGAGTAAATTCCACCAAATATATAATCAAAACTAGTGATTATTACTCAGAAGAAAGGCATAGATCATTCCGGAGTATGCGACAACGTATAAATACTTGAACAATTTAGAGACAGAAACGTAAGTACGGTGAAAAGTAAAAATCAGATTTAGAATGTACCGTGGAGAGTAAATTCCACCAAATATATAATCAAAACTAGTGATTATTACTCAGAAGAAAGGCATAGATCATTCCGGAGTATGCGACAACGTATAAATACTTGAACAATTTAGAGACAGAAACGTAAGTACGATGAAAAGTAAAAATCAGATTTAGAATGTACCGTGGAGAGTAAATTCCACCAAATATATAATCAAAACTAGTGATTATTACTCAGAAGAAAGGCATAGATCATTCCGGAGTATACGACAACATATAAATACAACTTGAACAATTTAGAGACAGAAACGTAAGTACGATGAAAAGTAAAAATCAGATTTAGAATGTACCGTGGAGAGTAAATTCCACCAAATATATAATCAAAACTAGTGATTATTACTCAGAAGAAAGGCATAGATCATTCCGGAGTATGCGACAACGTATAAATACTTGAACAATTTAGAGACAGAAACGTAAGTACGGTGAAAAGTAAAAATCAGATTTAGAATGTACCGTGGAGAGTAAATTCCACCAAATATATAATCAAAACTAGTGATTATTACTCAGAAGAAAGGCATAGATCATTCCGGAGTATACGACAACATATAAATACAACTTGAACAATTTAGAGACAGAAACGTAAGTACGGTGAAAAGTAAAAATCACATTTAGAATGTATCGTGGAGAGTAAATTCCACCAAATATATAATCAAAACTAGTGATTATTACTCAGAAGAAAGGCATAGATCATTCCGGAGTATGCGACAACGTATAAATACTTGAACAATTTAGAGACAGAAACGTAAGTACGATGAAAAGTAAAAATCAGATTTAGAATGTACCGTGGAGAGTAAATTCCACCAAATATATAATCAAAACTAGTGATTATTACTCAGAAGAAAGGCATAGATCATTCCGGAGTATGCGACAACGTATAAATACTTGAACAATTTAGAGACAGAAACGTAAGTACGGTGAAAAGTAAAAATCAGATTTAGAATGTACCGTGGAGAGTAAATTCCACCAAATATATAATCAAAACTAGTGATTATTACTCAGAAGAAAGGCATAGATCATTCCGGAGTATACGACAACATATAAATACAACTTGAACAATTTAGAGACAGAAACGTAAGTACGGTGAAAAGTAAAAATCAGATTTAGAATGTACCGTGGAGAGTAAATTCCACCAAATATATAATCAAAACTAGTGATTATTACTCAGAAGAAAGGCATAGATCATTCCGGAGTATGCGACAACGTATAAATACTTGAACAATTTAGAGACAGAAACGTAAGTACGATGAAAAGTAAAAATCTGATTTAGAATGTACCGTGGAGAGTAAATTCCACCAAATATATAATCAAAACTAGTGATTATTACTCAGAAGAAAGGCATAGATCATTCCGGAGTATGCGACAACGTATAAATACTTGAACAATTTAGAGACAGAAACGTAAGTACGGTGAAAAGTAAAAATCAGATTTAGAATGTACCGTGGAGAGTAAATTCCACCAAATATATAATCAAAACTAGTGATTATTACTCAGAAGAAAGGCATAGATCATTCCGGAGTATACGACAACATATAAATACAACTTGAACAATTTAGAGACAGAAACGTAAGTACGGTGAAAAGTAAAAATCACATTTAGAATGTATCGTGGAGAGTAAATTCCACCAAATATATAATCAAAACTAGTGATTATTACTCAGAAGAAAGGCATAGATCATTCCGGAGTATGCGACAACGTATAAATACTTGAACAATTTAGAGACAGAAACGTAAGTACGATGAAAAGTAAAAATCAGATTTAGAATGTACCGTGGAGAGTAAATTCCACCAAATATATAATCAAAACTAGTGATTATTACTCAGAAGAAAGGCATAGATCATTCCGGAGTATGCGACAACGTATAAATACTTGAACAATTTAGAGACAGAAACGTAAGTACGGTGAAAAGTAAAAATCAGATTTAGAATGTACCGTGGAGAGTAAATTCCACCAAATATATAATCAAAACTAGTGATTATTACTCAGAAGAAAGGCATAGATCATTCCGGAGTATACGACAACATATAAATACAACTTGAACAATTTAGAGACAGAAACGTAAGTACGGTGAAAAGTAAAAATCACATTTAGAATGTATCGTGGAGAGTAAATTCCACCAAATATATAATCAAAACTAGTGATTATTACTCAGAAGAAAGGCATAGATCATTCCGGAGTATGCGACAACGTATAAATACTTGAACAATTTAGAGACAGAAACGTAAGTACGGTGAAAAGTAAAAATCAGATTTAGAATGTACCGTGGAGAGTAAATTCCACCAAATATATAATCAAAACTAGTGATTATTACTCAGAAGAAAGGCATAGATCATTCCGGAGTATGCGACAACGTATAAATACTTGAACAATTTAGAGACAGAAACGTAAGTACGATGAAAAGTAAAAATCAGATTTAGAATGTACCGTGGAGAGTAAATTCCACCAAATATATAATCAAAACTAGTGATTATTACTCAGAAGAAAGGCATAGATCATTCCGGAGTATGCGACAACGTATAAATACTTGAACAATTTAGAGACAGAAACGTAAGTACGGTGAAAAGTAAAAATCAGATTTAGAATGTACCGTGGAGAGTAAATTCCACCAAATATATAATCAAAACTAGTGATTATTACTCAGAAGAAAGGCATAGATCATTCCGGAGTATACGACAACATATAAATACAACTTGAACAATTTAGAGACAGAAACGTAAGTACGGTGAAAAGTAAAAATCACATTTAGAATGTATCGTGGAGAGTAAATTCCACCAAATATATAATCAAAACTAGTGATTATTACTCAGAAGAAAGGTATAGATCATTACGGAGTATACGACAACGTATAAATACAACTTGGACAGTTTCCAGACCAAAAAACGTAAGTACGGTGAAAAGTATAAAGAAGATATAGAAAATACAGTGAAATGTAAACTCCATTGAATATTGGATTAGACAATGGTTATTATTCTTAATAAGAAAACAGTAAAGACCTCTATAGTCTTGTGAACATGTAAAAGCAGACTGTGCGGTTAGGAGGAAAAACTGAAGGGCATGGTACGGGGAAAGGCAAAATGTGTTACGAAATATACACTAAAGGTTCGTTTGTACACTTAGAGAGAAAAAGGCCAATGTGGAATGCCTTGTGAAAAGCAACAACCTCACGTACTCCCAGAAGCCTCGCAAATAGCAATGTAAGCCTGTTTGTGCAGTCAGAAACAAAACTTAGTGTTATCGTCCTAATTGGAGCGTAAAGACCTTAACTGTCGGAATAAGCGCTTTGCCTGTATTAAATGTTGGCTTTTGGTTAGGATTTAGTTTCCTAAGCAGCTATAGACTTCTTTAAAATAACTTCCTTTATTTTGCTTAAAAAAATAAAATAAAAAGTTTCAAAATAGCAAAAAGAAAGGAAAAGAAAAAGAAAAGAAAAGAAAAATTCGCTGTTGTGTGCAAAACAACTGACAAGAAAAATATAGAATAGTGATTAAACTTAAATTGATTAGTCCAGAATATTTACAAAATTGGCTTAGTGTGGGGCACAGTTATTGACTCCTTGTCGATAAATTTGAGAAGAAACTTTCATCTTCTGTGTCTCATATCTCTTCAGGGCTTTGCCGATCATGGCTCTCCACAATTTCCTGTTCTTTGTAGCTCTTAGTATATTTGAACTTTTTGCTATGTTTCCTAAACGCTGTTCTACCGTCCATATAAACAAACTCGTTCTTTTTCTTCTTCTGTGTGCCGTGTCCCTTCAGGGCTTTGGCGACCATGGCTCTCCACAATTTCCTGTCCTTTGTAGCTATTCGTATATTTGAACTTTTTGCTATCTCTCCTAAACCCTGTTCTGCCGTCCATATACACAAACTCGTTCTTTTTCTTCTTCTGTGTGCCATATCCCTTCAGGGCTTTGGCGACCATGGCTCTCCACAATTTCCTGTCCTTTGTAGCTATTCGTATATTTGAACTTTTTGCTATCTCTCCTAAACCCTGTTCTGCCGTCCATATACACAAACTCGTTCTTTTTCTTCTTCTGTGTGCCGTGTCCCTTCAGGGCTTTGGCGACCATGGCTCTCCACAATTTCCTGTCCTTTGTAGCTATTCGTATATTTGAACTTTTTGCTATCTCTCCTAAACCCTGTTCTGTCGTCCATATACACAAACTCGTTCTTTTTCTTCTTCTGTGTGCCGTGTCCCTTCAGGGCTTTGGCGACCATAGCTCTCCACAATTTCCTGTCCTTTGTAGCTATTCGTATATTTGAACTTTTTGCTATCTCTCCTAAACCCTGTGCTGCCGTCCATATACACAAACTTGTTCTTTTTCTTCTTCTGTGTGCCATATCCCTTCAGGGCTTTGGCGGTCATGGCTCTCCACAATTTCCTGTCTTTTGTAGCTCTTAGTATATTTGAACTTTTTTGCCATCTCTCCTAAACCCTTTTCTGACGTCCATATACACAAACTCGTCCTTTTTCTTCTTCTGTGTGTCGTGTCCCTTCAGGGCTTTGGCGATCATGGCTCTCCACAATTTCCTGTCCTTTGTAGCTCTTAGTATATTTGAACTTTTTGCTATCTCTCCTGAACTCTGTTCTGCCATCCATACACACAAGCTCGTTCTATTTATTCCTCTGTGTGTAACTTAGAAATGATTAAAGATATCTTACTGAAGTTCTCCGTTGTTTTTATAACACAATTCGACTCTACTTTGAGCAATAAGAATGGATAATTACTCTACAAGCTTAACAGCAGACTCGTAATGAATTTGACCATAAACGAAAATGACATGTTCCTTATTAATTCTTCATAGCTAATGATTGGTAGCTCATTAAGCATTGAAATTAAGTTCAAATATATATATATATATATATATATATATATATATATATATATATATCCAGGATCATTTTCCAACTTCAAAATGATCTTCGTCCTCTCTAACCTTCTAACGTTGTGTCCAGGAGTTACAAGTTGCTTCAGAGGTTTCACATACGATTTCATTTTCAAGTTTGTTTGTTTTTTTTTAATCATTCACTGTTCTCTTGATGGTTCTTCAATGAACTTAGAAGATGGAAGACAGAGTTTCAATGTTGGCACCATTAATGAAAGCCTGAATGATCTTTTACCTCTAACCATTGCTCAGTTGGGAAGACAGTGGGGCTGACACGAAACGATTTTAACCTGTTCTCTTTCTAGGCAAAGAAGTCATTTTTTCAGTGATTTTTACGACAAATGTTGTCAAGATGGTTAAACAGCTTAACTGAAAACCGTGAAAAGGGAAACTCAATTAGTTCAGTGTTTTCTTAGATATCAACCATTTTTCTAGGATGGATAATTATACTGTTACACGATTTGGACAATTTTGCTGTTTATTTTACTGTTTATTTTAGCTATATCTTCTTTTAGCTTTTTTTGGAATGCATCTGGTTTTTTATGGAATTTTATGTTTCTAACTAGGTCAGTTAAGTCCTTCTCGAAGTCATCTAATTCATCTAAATCGAAACAGCCCTAAAAGATAGCGGATTCCCAGCAACACTCACATACTCACCACAGAACACAAAAAAGACCAACAGGAAAAGAAATATCATATGGTTCAACTCACCGTACAGCAAAAACGTAAAAACAAACATAGGAAAAATATTCTTCAAACTTTTACACAAACATTTCCCGGAATCAAGCACCCTACACAAAATATTCAACAAAAACACAGTAAAAAATCAGCTACAAATGCACCGAGAACATGGCACAAATAATAAAAAAGCACAACAGGAAAATTATTAACAAACCACACGAACAAATTAAACCCACGTGTAACTGCAGAATAAAAAACGAATGTCCCTTAAACGGTAATTGTTTACAAAACAACGTAATCTACCAAGACACGATAAAATCAGCAGATAATGAAGAAAAAGTATACATAGGAGTAACCGAAGGACCACGGAAACAAAGAAATTATGTACACAAAATGTCTTTCACAAATAGTAAATATGCGAACAGCACAATGCTTTCTAAGTATATCTGGGAAATAAAAAACAAAACACACACCACACCAAAAATATCTTGGAAAATAAGGAAAAAATCATCAGCCTACAACAACCTATCAAAAACTTGCAAACTTTGCTTGTAGGAAAAAATAGCTATCATTACCTTCCCAAATCAAAATAAATTATTAAATAAAAGATCCGAGCTAATCTCAAAATGCAGACATGAAAACAAATTTTTACTACGTAACTTAAAATAGAAAAATAAATAAATAAACAAACAAAACAACAATAAAATAAGCAAAATAAATTACTCCAAACAAATTACAAAACCACACCTGTTAGAATATGCGAAATAAAATCAAAACAAAAGAACGGACGAAAGTTATAACTGTTATATAACGATAAAAAATAAAAAAATTAATAAAAGATAATATACTACGTTACTTAAAAACCGAAAGCCAAAAATATATAGTGTAACAAATAAATAACAACAAGTATAATAAATTGATCTAAATACATCCAAATATATAAAATAACAACCGATTACGATAAACTAGCCGTTTAGAAAAAACAAATAAAGATAATCAACCCAAATAGATAAATTAAAAACTGTTCCGACCAAAATAATAGTAAGAACAAACCACAACATCCCACCCCAAAATTCAACAAATAGATTTAATCAATGACAAATAAACAAATATATAAGATAAAAAATAAAAATGAAAATAAATAAAAACAAGCAAAACAATTTGACCCAAATAAATAAGCAAACATCCGACTTCCGGTAAATGACCGCCATAATAGACTACCAACAATAAGCTATACAAACAAATTTTTACTACGTTAACAAAAAAACACCGATCAAAATAAAAAAATAAATAAATATATAAGATAAAAAATAAAAATAAAATTAAAAAAACAAACAAAAAAAGCAAAATAATTTGACATAAATAAATAAACAAATAAGCGACTTCCGGTAAAAGTAACCGCCAAAATAGACTACCCATAATGCACCAGTGACCCTTATATATAAATAGCAGAGAAAAATAACTGCACTAGTTGCCTGACGATTGCACTAGCATGAAACAGACTGTCACCTCTAAGTGCTGACTTCTATGTCCACTTTTATATTTACACACGCTCTATCTCTGATATTGAGCACTTTATCCCATAAATATATCACACTTTAAGACTATATTTCTTCATATATATATATATATATATATATATATATATATATATATATATATTTATATATCCAAATGTAAAAGAACTAAGTGTAAGATTTCAACGTTCAAAACCTTAATTTCAAACAGGGCTCAATACAAAAGAAGAGCAATAAATATTTATTTATTATGCAATGTTACATTAGAACATGTACATACCCACTACAAAACTGTACATCTTCTTTCAACGTGATTCCCCATCTGATGAAACGTTAAAATTTTTCGTTTCTTAACGTTGAAACAAGATGGATGGGCATGTTAATGTAACACTGCATCATGTATATATATATATATATATATATATATATATATATATATATATATATATATATATATATAGAAAGAGAGAGAGAGATAATATTAGTGGTTAATATACACATATACATATATATATAAATATCTAAAATATATAAATATATATACATACATACACACACACACACACACACACACACACACATATATATATATATATATATATATATATTACGCGAATCATTCATACGAAAAGCAGATAATGAATGATTCGCTTCATTATCTGATTTTCGTATGAATGATTCGCGTAATATAATTTGAACCCGCACCACATAATTGATATATATATATATATATATCTATCTATATATATATATATATATATATATATATATATATATATATATATATATATATATATATATATAATTGCCAAGAGGATAGAATCCAGGTAGAACTCAATGTCCAGGACAGAGTAAATATATAATAAAAAGACTTAAACACTAATATTCCATGGTTATAATTTATTACATAGGAATAGCACTTACGATCCAAAAAATTCAAAAAGAAATCAGAAAAATTAACTCCGGGAATAAAAACTAAAATTTAGTGAGAGTGTATGTATGAGAGTGGGGGACGAATATGAGGGGTAAATGAAAGCTCTAGAGCGGGGTGACAGAGGAGAGAAAAACAGGAAGTCCTAAAAGTGAAGGTGGGGGATTAAAATATATATATATGTGTGTGCGTGTGTGTGTGTGTGTGTGTGTGTGTGTGTGTGTGGTGGACTCTCCAGTCGATTTTGACGTGTGAGGATCTGCCAATCTCATTTAGTTTTTATGTTTGTGCCGTATGTAACACTTCAGTCCCTCTAGTGACCTGCATACGGGTCCACATATTATGCAACAGCGAGGTTCTCGGGAGATAGGCACAGGAATATTTGCTGACACTTTTCACCGTTGTCTTTCGTCACTTAGTTTGTCAATACGACTGATTTTGAAATTTCTGATACCACGCTGGTACAAATATCTACAGATGTTTCAATCCCGGAAAAACTCGCTCAAAGTTACTGTGAGGCACATTGACAGCTGGGGGGTTACTCTAACTAGTATTCATACCTGAGAATCGGCCGTCCAACAGTCCTTTGACCATTGTCAATCTGACTATACATAAGGACCTTAGGTATTCTGCCGTCACTCATTCTTGCAACATGACCAGCCCGGCAGAGATAAATGACGGTTTAAATGAGTGAGATACAGATAAATATGA
>OZ038507.1:75603392-75645892 GCA_964036315.1 Acanthosepion esculentum
TGCTGTATAATGACTGTCTTGTAGCATACTTAACCACTACTCTTATAATATCTTTTAAAGGCGTCTCAAACCCACTAAAAAGACCCCGTTCTGATATTGCTATATTATTTGTAAGAAGCACATGATCTTTTCATATATTTCTAAGCATACCCATCTTTGTTCCTTTTATAGGGTACTAATTTCAGAGCCTCTTTGCATTTGAGACAATTCACACCCAGTTTTCACCATCTTCTTGGCATAAAATAGCTTATTAATTGTATATTAGAAGCAGTTATGTATTTCAGTTCAATAGAATCGTCTGTATTTAGGCTTGGTTTACTTAATATAGTATTTGCTTGATTCTTTTAGGTTATTTATTTGGGGGGGGATTCTGAATCTGATCCAGATTTCTTAACTTTTCCGACATTTTAGTTAACATTTTAATTGCCAACATCAGTGCGAGTTTCAAGGTTCAACGATATTTTAAATGGGGAGAGGAAGAGAAACAAAAAGGAGAGTCTCTGGTCAAAATAGTCTGATTTCGACCTTTTAATTCAAAGCAAAAGCTAACGTTCATAATTTTAATGTATGGAAACGTAAAAAAGTAATAAAAAAAATGAAGATGATTAGGTCGCATGTTCTTTTTCTTACTGAACAAGACCCAAAATTGGGGCGTCCTGGGTAAGACGATAAACTGCGTCCGACAGCAAGGCCTCTGATCAGGAGATTTTGAGGAGCATGGAGCCTCTTTTTAATTGCTGTTCCCAGGTCCATCCTGATTCAGGCTGGTAGCACCTGCTAGGGGTTCCAGCGATGGGTAAATAATTAACACAAAACTTGGGTCAAAACGCTATGAAAGTGTAAAATAGGTTTTAATACCAGCAATACATTTTTGTAAAAAATTATTACCAGCAATGAATTTTGAAGGAAAATATGAATACCAGAAATACATTATTACCATTTGTGGAAAAAAATATTACCAGCTATACATTTAAAAAATATATATATTACCGGCAATATATTTTTGAAGAAAAAAATATTATCAGCAACACATTTTTGCAAAGAAAACAATTTTTACCAGCAATTCCTTTTTGAAAAAAAAAATTACAAACAATATATTTTTGAAAAAAATATTACCAGCAATAAAAATCTTGCGGGCATTGAATAACCCATTGTGGTTGGTATATATATATATATATATATATATATATATATATATATATATATATATATATATATATAGTTCTACAGAAGGATGCTGAGAATAAAATGTATTGAACACGTGACCAACAACGAAGTCTTAGAGACAAGTGAAGCAAGAAGGACGCTTATACTTATCATTCAGAAAAACTGTTGATACTAATAAACTTGTCCGTAATTATGAGAGGATTCTTCTATTAAAAAGTAGACAAAACTTGCCTGGATTATTTAACCAAAAATGTCTTCATATATATATATATATATATATATATATATATATATATATATATATATATATAATGTTGTGACCAAGTAAATGATTAAAGAAATAACAAAACAAGTGTTACAGATATATCATATATTAAACAGTAAATACAACAGAAGAGTATTACACGACTAGTGAGTGTGTGTCGGTTGACCCAGCGTTCAATCTAATCGACTGTTAATATTTAACAGCCTCTCCACGAGGTCGGATGTAGCACAAGGCCGAGTTTACGATGGGTATTCCGAGCCCGTAGGCTCGGCCAAAATATTCCATTGGAACCCGTATAAACGGGTTCAGGGTCTGTCTACCTCCCCGTATATGTAAACATATATATATATATATATATATATATATATATATATATATATATATATATATATATATATATATATATATATACATACATACATACATACATATATATATATATATATATACATATATATATATATATATATATATATATATATATATATAGATAGATAGATAGATATCCTTATTACTATAAAAGTTATTTTAGTGGCTACATGTGTTTGAGTCACTAACCATGTTTTTTTTTTATTTTCTTAGACAGTAAAAATAATACCTTCAGTATGTATTGAATATTATTAGTATTAACCTATTAGGCATATATATATATAAACAATATTTTTTAACAAGATTTTAAAAATAAAAATTGCATCTTTTAATTTAAGATTCAGAGCAGATTTTCGGTAACTGGTGGTCCTGTTTTACAAAAAGAAATTCCTGATTTATATTCTCCAAAGATTTCTGTGTATAACTAACGTCAACAATAAGCCGTACAAAAATTAATTTCCCGAAATTTCATAAGTGAGTGTGTGTGAGTGTGTGTGTGTGTGTGGGGGGGGGGGGACATGACACATGTAAAAAAGAAAAATTTCCAAGATTTTCTAAAAATGAAATATTTATCAAATAATTCCATTCTTTTGAGAATAAACCCTGAGAGTTTCATTTAAATCCGACACTTATTTGATTTTTGCAAGAATTTCCAAATCAATTTGCTTTTCACTACAAAAAAAGTCGCTAAAATGTCCGATGCTAATTTAGGGTCACCCTGTTGACTCAAGAAAAACAACATTTTTAAGTAAAATTTCAAAGGTTCTAAAAAGGATTTATAAAAAAATATAATTTAATAATAAAAAAATCCTTTGATCTTTCCTCTTAATAATAACATAAAAATTTTGACGATTTGTTTTTATTAAGTTTGGGGTATTTTTCATCATCTATGCTCATCTTTTAGTAAATCTTTAGTTTAGAAGGTTATGGTCGAACGCTGTGGGATCATCCACAAGAATACTCTGAATATTTGTTAGCAACAAGAAAATGGCGAATAAACAAAAATAAAATGGAAACAAATGGAAGACGACTTTTTTGGCTTGAGCTAACCCATCTTATGAATTTGCCAGCCAGATTATTCTTCCCCCCATGTTGTCAAGTAAATAAATAAAATAAATGAATAAGTAAAATGAAATAAAAACCCTTGGACAGAAAGACTGTCAAATCAATGGCCTTTTCCGTGTTCGCTTCGCTCAGAAGAGCACACCCATGAAGACTAATAAGTTGTCTACAACATACCACTGGACAAATGGAGGCTTATCTTTCAACATCTTGTAATCACATTAGAGTGGGGTGCGGCCAAAGAGAATCAATGGAGGGTGGGAGCACTTGATTCTAAAAGGTTCTTACCATTTGAACTTTACGATGTCCAAATCTTAAAAGAGTCAAAGTTCAAAAGCCGACTAAAATAAATTTTGTTTATTTTTCTTCATTCTTTTCATTTTTCTTTCTTTCTTCCTTTCTTTCTTTCTTTCTAATCCCTTTTCTTTCTGTCATTCTTTAGAACGCTTCTTTCTTTCTTAAACACCTTTCTTTCTTCCTTTCTTTAGAACGCTTCTTTCTTTCTTTCTTTCTTTCGAAACCTTTCTTTCTTTCTAATTAGATAGTGACTTTGGTCATATTTTGGTAGAGACAATTCCCCGAAAATAAATTATATGTGATTGGTAAGTAAAGCGAAAAGGACTAGATAAGAAAACCAAAATAAAGCCCCAAGTTCACGCACCAGTGAATTCTAGACTGATGGTTTATCAACATGGGCTCCTGTTCTTGCCCTCGGGGAATTCTTTCTTTTCGCCCTCCCTTCTTTTTTAGACCACTATTTATTTAAGATGTTTGTCAGGCAAAGACAAATTTGGCTCAAGGCCGAATTTGTACAGCAGATACGGAAAGACCTTGTTTCCCCTTCACAGGAGGGCAAGACGAGAAAAATTACACTGTGACATGAAACTACATTTATTATTTATATGTATATAGATTGACTAAGCTTAGCTAAGTCTGGCTCAAGGCCCAACATATAGAGCATCTAGTATGAATCGATGTGAACGATATTCATTCCTTCGCGGAATTTTGCCTATATTTAATTATTGAGCTTTGCTTAGTCTGGTTCAAGGTCAGGTATAAGGAGCATACAGTGAAACTAGAAATTACTGCAATAATTATGGCTAATAGAATTAACTTGTTAGTTACACCGTGGCGAAGCAGTTAGTTTGTTTTGAAGTACCACAAATAATGTCAAGTTACTTATCACAAATATTCATCCACAAGAAAGAAAGAAATTATAAATTTTAAAACGAATTTTTGTTTGTTTTGTTTTTTTATTAATTTTTTTGTTTTAATTGTTTGTTTTTTTAATTTACTTTTAATTTTTAAATTTTTTTTTAAATTAAAAATTTTTTTTGTTCATTTTTTTTTGTATAAATTGTTTTTTGTTTTAAATTGTTTGTTTTTTTATTAAATTTTGGCGCACTTTTGAAATTATAAATTTAAAACAAAATTTGTTTAGCTTGCCTCGTAACAACTCGAAAACTCAGAATAAAAATTTATCAAAAATCAGGGGTCCCCGATTTTTTTAGGGGGGTGCCTGTAAGCCCCCCAAGCTTAAATAAAACCAATTCGGGTCTGCTATACTATAAATTTTCTATCTCAAGTAAAAATCATCACAAAAATAACCATTTTGTCACAGCTTATTTTCTCTGGGAAAAAAATGGATTTTAATACTTTTATAGGCTTAGAACACGGTTAGATATTGAAAAATGACTGTTCTGTCATCTGAAGCAAACATCAAGGCAAGTTTTGATCTGAACCCCATGAAAATACAGTGCTGTTCGCTAAAAGTGACTCACCTGATTTTTCTCACTTTTTTTTCACCTATTGTTTTTGGGGTCAAACTAATTTTTAATCTTACTGATATAAAGACCCCTTCCCGACCACCTAGTAAAAAATTTTACACACCCTAAGGTATTCTGTTGATAATTATAATTTGGGATATAAATGAGATTTAGGGAAAAACTCTGTGCAAAAAAAGTGACTCACTTATTTCCTGCAACTAGTAATCAATAAAAACATAACCGAACAGCTTTAAATAAAGAATAATAGAGGTATAATTTATTTATAATAGGTAATATAGTCCGAAATATTTAATAATCTACGGGTCCTCCTTTATTTTGAATAACCTTTTAAAACCTTTTTGGCATTGACTTAATTAGGTTGTAGCAAATCTCATCTCCAAGCATTGAATTCCATTCGGATATGAAATTCACAATCAAATCCTCTTTGTTTCTCAACTGCTTTCTCGAAAGCCTGTACATTATAATGCTCCATAAGTTTTCTATGGGGTTGAGATGAGGAGATTGGGGCGGCCATGTCATAGCACTCACCTGATTCTCATCAAAGTATTCCTTCATCAATTTTGATTTGTGACAGGGAGCATTATCCTGCATAAAAATGAACTTGGTGGGGTCGATTTGCACCCTTTCAGCAGAAGGGAGCAGACAAGACGCTAAAATTCGCTTGTACTGCTCGCTGCTGAGGGTCTTTCGAATAGGTTTTAAGAAACCAGTTCGATGAAAAGAAAAGCATCCCCAGAACATTATACTGAACGGATGCTTGACAGTACTTACTGCTAAATTCAAAGAGCTTTCAAAGCTTCTTCTTCGGATTTTAGATCGCTTATCCTTTGAATTTAGCTCAACTTTCGTTTCATCGGAGAAGAGAATATTTACTAAAAAAATCAGGTGAGTCACTTTTATCGAACAGGACTGTAGGTATATTCTGAAAGCAAACAATAAGTTCTTTCATTTAAAACTAAAATTGGCTGGTGGTAATGACTCAAAATTGAAAAAAAAATCACTTACTATAAAGGTAATTTACATTAACCAGAAAAAAGCCTTGGACAGAAGCGTCTATCTTTTTAAAATTGGATTTTTAATGTAACTATAACAACAGAGACATTTCGATTTCATTTTTGCCTTGAAAAAGTCGGAAGATGAAACGCGTCGGCAAAATCTAAAATTTTTCCAATTGTCATCACATATATATATATATATATATATATATATATATATATATATATATATATATATATATATATATATATATATGACGATTGCATCCAGCATGAAACAGACTGTCGCCTCTAAGTGTTGACTTCTATGTTCACTTTTATATATATAAATATATATATATATATATATATATATATATATATATAGAGAGAGAGAGAGAGAGAGAGAGAGAGAGACAGACAGAGAGAGAGAGACAGAGAGAGACAGATAGATTTTTAAAAACACTGGTACGTTCACATATTACTCATCGAACTTCCATTATAGAGACAAAATGAAAAGAAAAAGCAATCTCACAAATCTTTTGAAAATCCAACATTCGTTCGAGAGATTTATTTGAAAGTAAATTGGTTATTTTAAGGATTAATTAACTGGAATTTGCTAAAATAATAATTATTTCTTAAAACAGAGCGAACATAACTCTTCTTTAAGCACATTAGGTAGCCCGTGAGCTGTCAACAAAGTCATAGGCTAGGCACAGTAGTTTTCCTCTCCGGTCTTTTGAACAGGAGTTCCCTGTTTTGGATTGGGTTTCCACTTCCTTCTAAAGTCTTCGCAATCCCCTTCACTCCCAGTAGCTCCTTGCGTCTTAGTAGCATGATCGCCTTCCTCGGGGGAGGGGGAAGTGATTAATAAAAACACAGTCTCACTCAAGTAAGAAGTATATATTATGTTTGATAGAAACATAACGTAAGGTGAGGCATACCTGTATTCTGATTTTAAAATAATTTAACTAACAGGAGGGTAACAAAAATGTGAGCGGATTCAGACTTATTGAATTGATATCGTTATTTGAGGACAGTCAGAAATATTTATATTTTTGAACTTCTGTACAAAAAATAATCAAATATTTGTAAAAATGAAAAATGAAATAAAATTATTTAAAATATGTTCTAATTCAAAAACGGGATTAACCATTACGTTTTTCGATTATTCAAATACTTAATTAAAATTAATTTAATTTTTAAAAAAAAGTTTCACGAAGAGCAACGAGATGAATTTTAAAATCGCAGTGAAAAAATACAATTAAATCTTTTTTTTTTTAATTTAAAATTTAATTTAGTTTTAATTTTTTGTGTGGTTTTTGTTTTCTGTCGTATTTGAAAGAAAATGAAGTTTTATATAAAATTTTGCAGGCACCAATTCTCAAAATTTTTTTAGTTTTGAATTATTTTTGTAAGCTCCTGGAAGGATTTTCAGCACATTTACATTTGATACTGCATTTTTCAACAAAATAATATCTTCAAAGATTTTTCTTTAAATAACCGCAAATTAATTTCGCGAAAACCACACTAAATTAAAAAGTACACACAAAATACAGCAAAAGAGAATGGGAGGGTAGAATTGTAAAACGTTATAATGAAATAACGTATTTTCGATACAATTCATTCATTAATGAATAGCTGATGCAAATTGCATATTAATTTGATAATTCTTTGATTTTAAAATACTGATAGTAGTTTCATTTTGGTAAAAGAACGCTTGCATGTGTGTGTATATATATATATATATATATATATATATATATATATATATATATATTTGTCATCCACAGACAGATTGTTTCGCTGTTTCACAGATCATCAGTGTGGCTAGACGTCCGGTTGCCTCTCTCTCTTTCTCTCTCTCTCTCTCTCTCTCTCTCTCTCTCTATATATATATATATATATATATATATATATATATATATATATATATATATTATGGTGGTGGACCCTCTCGTCGTGTATAGGCGTATGAGGGCGAAGCAGCTCAGTTCCTAGGAACCGACCGCCCAGACATCAGCACATATGATTTGATAATAGTGGTGAAACAACCAGACGTTTTGAAGGGCCGAATACAGGGACCTGGTGCACTATGTGCCACATGGCCCCCAAATGACCTTCCGCAGGATTTTTTAATTCAGAGTTGTCCTACTCCTAGCCATCCAAGGCTATTTACCCATACCTGGAGGGAGAAGAAGATGATTAAAACCAAAGTGGATATAATCGATTCGACTGGAATTCGGACTCGGCTCTCTGCTTCCTCAATCCGAGCCGCTATCCATTACTCCACCGTGCTCTCTCTCTCTCTCTCTCTCTCTCTCTCTCTCTCTCTCTCTCCCTATATATATATATATATATATATATATATATATATATATATATATATATATATACAGTGTGTGCATAAAGTTGGTGAGGACTTTATAATAAAAGCAATTTATAATACAAATAAAGTTATAAATTTTTAAAAGTGCACACGCATTTATGGACACCCTATATATATATATATATATATATATATATATATATATATATATAAGAATTTTTGCCGTTAGGAAAAAAAAAAAAAAAAAAAAAAACGGACCTGAATTTAGCGCATGTCAGAATTTGTTGAAAGATACATCCCTACCCATCCCTAAACATAACCCCGCTTTCGAATGTAACTATTAACTGATACAACGAAAATTAAAATTTGAACCCCCTACCACCCCTTGTCTAGATGAATGGATTTATCGGTATCCTTGGAAACCCTCAATTATGAATCTTTGCCGTGCCTTTAACAACCGTAAACTTAAAAAAATAAGTTACTCCAAAATTCGCTTGACGAGAAAATGGAACTAATGTCTTTGGTTTAATAACAAAATTAAATTAATTTCTGAAACATGGTTATCACTGTGTAGCGAAAAAAACCATATTTTAAATCAATTAATTTATAATATATATATATATATATATATATATATATATATATAGTTAAGCAAGATGAGAACCAAACACTGATCCCTTAACCTGTATTGATTATCACAAGAAGTCGGGCAAAATTACAAATTGAAACTGCCCAGGTAAAGAGTGCCAAGAAAAGAGAACAGATGAAGTTGTGGGTAGCGGTTTCAATTTTTGTCCGTTTGTAAAAATTTATAATAAACAATTATTGCTCTGCGATCGATATTGAGCCCGCTTTTGAATTAATGGGGTGAACGTTAGAATTTATATTATTTTCGTTCTCATATCTGCTTTTTCTTAAAAGTGTCTTATCAAGTGATGGTGTTGAATGTAGGCAACACCATCACTTGATAAGACACTGGATGTGTCGAAACGAAATGGCTATTTTTGTAGTGATTTTATAACATATTTATGTTGTAATATTTAAATAAATGATTATATCTGCTCTACTCTGTATTGAGCACTCTTTAAAGAATAATAATTGTTGGTTATTGGAATTTACTCCATATATACCAATCCCACACTTGGGTATATATATATATATATATATGTATGTATATATAAATATACATATAAGATTTAAGATTTAAGTAAAAGCAGATACAATTGATATATTAAAGTTAAGTAAGTAATCCTTTCCTATAATATCACACACGCACACATACACACACATATATATATATATATATCAATTTTACCTGCTTTTTCTTAAATCTTGATATATATATATATATATATATATATATATATATATATATAAGAGTAAAGATTTAAGATTTATGAAAAGGTATATATATATATATATATATATATATATATATAGAGAGAGAGAGAGAGAGAGAGAGAGAGAGAGAAATAGCAATAGATAGATATTCATATGTACGACTATTTTGAAAATGTTCTGAGTGTGTTCTTGTCTATATGTATATACAGTTATTACGGCTGAACGGGAAGTTCCACACATCTCAACTAATAACATAATTTTATATTAGGTTGAATTCCGGTGTCACCAGAGGTTATCAAAGTGCATGGCATACTATGTCTTGACAACAGAAAAATATGAAACGAAATTTTAAGTTGGCATGAAGTTCAATTTTTTTTTTTAGTTTCACAAATGGTTTCTGTGCGTGAGATCAAATTCGATATTCGGTGTCAACAGAGGTCACTGGAAGAAAATGAGAGAAGTGGGAGGCGAAATGAAAAGAGAGGGAGAAGAACGATTTTAGAGACAGTGAGAGTTTGTTTAATGCATGAAATAGAAGAAGAGTGGAAGAGAAAAAAAAGGAGGGAAGTCAATCCCCTAAAATGATGATGATGATGAAGAAGAAGAAGAAGAAGAAGAAGAAGAAGAAGAAGAAGAAGAAGAAGAAGAAGAAGAAGAAGAAGAACAACAACAACAACAACAACAACAAAGAAACTGGTATCGAAGAAAAAGAAAACCTGACAAGTGTCAATCCTACGCTAAAACAGAGTAGCTTATTAATAGGTGTTGAGTGACTTCGTTTCTAGAAGTTGTGCTATGAGTTTTTGTTGCTGTTTAGAAGATGGCGTGTTTTTCTTCGTTTTCTTTGTGTGAATGCAAATGGCCGTTAAGAAAACAAGATGGCTGCTGAAAAAGAATTAAGAAGAAAAAAAGTACAACGGGGATATACTAAGAGATAAAAAGGGGGGTCAAAAGAAATACAGGGAACAGAAAGACAAGGATCAAGAGAGAAAGTTAAAGAAAAATGAGAAAGAAGGAAAAAAGGCATAAAAATTGAAGTGTTGACAATGTTTTCGCTGAGCGAAGGCGACGGATGAAAGAAGGGAAACACAAAAGGGGAAAGGAATGAATGAAGTAGAAAAAAAAGTTGGACAAAAAAGAATGAAAGAGTGAAATAAAAAGTGAGCTAGATAGATAGATAGATAGATAGATAGATAGATAGATAGATAGATAGATAGATAGATAGATAGATAGAGTAAGCGAGAGAGAGATGAAAAAGAAAGGAAGAAGAACATGAAGATTTAAAGCTAGAGATCAGTAGATTTCATTGAAGGATGAGAAAGAAGAAAAAGTTATCGATAAAACGTAACATAGGAAGATGGAAAAAAATAAAGTAAAAATGAGGAGGAGGAAATAAAAGATAAAAGCGAATAAGAGAGAAATGAAAATGGAAAAGAGGAAATATTGAATGAGAAAAAGAAAGAAAGAAAATTAAAGAGGAAGTATAGAGAGAAAGAAAGAAAAGGGGAATGAAAAAAATGAAAATGAAAATAGTAAAAGAAAGAAAGAAAGAATGAAAATGAAAAAAGAAATAGTAAAAAAAAAGACAGAAATAAATAAAAATGAAAATGAAAAAAGAAAGAAAGAAAGAACGAAGGGGGAAATGAGGGAAAAAAATGAAAATGGAGATATTTAAAGAAAGAAAGAAAGAAAGAAAGAAAAAAGAAGGATTCTTAAGAAAGAAACAAGAAGGAAAGAAAGAAGAATTTGAAAGAAAAGAAATTAAGGTTTCTTAAGAAAGAAAGAAAGAAAGAAAGAAGGTGTTTTAAGAAAGAAAGAAGGGCTCTAAAGAACGACCGAAAGAAAAAGGATTCGAAAGAAAGAAAGAAAGAAAGAAAGAAAGAAAAATGAAAAGAATGAAGAAAAATAAACAAAATTTATTTTAGTCGGAAAACAGAGAAAATGAAAATGGAAATATTAAAACAAAGAAAGAAAAAATGAAAAGAGGAAGTGTAGAGAGAAAGAAAGAAAAGGGGAATGAAAAAAATGAAAATGAAAATAGTAAAAGAAAGAAAGAATGAAAATGAAAAAAGAAATAGTAAAAAAAAAGACAGAAATAAATAAAAATGAAAATGAAAAAAGAAAGAAAGAAAGAAAGAAGGGAATGGGGAAATAAGGAAAGAAAATGAAAATGGAGATATTTAAAGAAAGAAAGAAAGAAAGAAAGAAAGAACAGAAAACAGAGAAAATGGAAATATTAAAAATAAGAAAGAAAGAAAATGAAAAGAGGAAGTGTAGAGAGAAAGAAAAGGGGAATGAAAAAAAAATAAAAATAGTAAAAGAAAGAATGAAAATGAAAAAACAAATAGTAAAAAAAGACAGAAATAAATAAAAATGAAAATGAAGAAAGAAAAAAGAAAGAAAGAAATAAAGAAGGGAAGGGGGAAATGTGAAAAGAAAATGAAAATGGAGATATTTAAAGAAAGAAAGAAAGAAAGAAAGAAAGAAAGAAAGAACAGAAAACAGAGAAAATGGAAATATTAAAACAAAGAAAGAAAGAAAATGAAAAGGGAAAGTGTAGAGAGAAAGAAAGAAAGAAAGAAAAGAGGAGATATTGAAAGTAAGAAAGAAAAAAGAAAGAACGCAAAACGGAAAGAAGAAAGTATTGAGAAAAAGAAAGAAAAAGAATAAATTAATGAAAAACGTGAAGAAGCACAGCGAAAAAGTTAAGAAAAGATATAAGATAACAGGAAGAAAAATAAAAATAATAAATAATATAGGAAAGATGTAGAAAAGAAAGAGAAACGATGTGAATGAGCAGAAGTAAAGAGGAGTAAGGAAAAGAAGAATGAAAAAAAAAAGAAAATGGAAATAGTAAAAGAAAGAAAGAAGGAAATTGAAAAAAGAAATAGTAAAAGAAAGAAAGAAAGAATAAAAATGAAAAAAGAAATAGTAAAAGAAAGAAAGAAAGAATAAAAATGAAAAAAGAAATAGTAAAAGAAAGAAAGAAAGAATAAAAATGAAAATGAAATAGTAAAAGAAAGAAAGAAAGAATAAAAATGAAAAAAGAAATAGTAAAAGAAAGAAAGAAAGAATAAAAATGAAAAAAGAAATAGTAAAAGAAAGAAAGAAAGAATAAAAATGAAAAAAGAAATAGTAAAAGAAAGAAAAAAAGAATAATAATGAAAATGAAATAGTAAAAGAAAGAAAGAAAGAATAGAAATGAAAAAAGAAATAGTAAAAGAAAGAAAGAAAGAATAAAAAAGAAAATGAAATAGTAAAAGAAAGAAAGAAAGAATAAAAATGAAAAAAGAAATAGTAAAAGAAAGAAAGAAAGAATAAAAATGCAAAAAGAAATAGTAAAAGAAAGAAAGAAAGAATAAAAATGAAAAAAGAAATAATAAAAGAAAGAAAGAAAGAATAATAATCAAAATGAAATAGTAAAAGAAAGAAAGAAAGAATAAAAATGAAAAAAGAAATAGTAAAAGAAAGAAAGAAAGAATAAAAAAGAAAATGAAATAGTAAAAGAAAGAAAGAAAGAATAAAAATGAAAAAAGAAATAGTAAAAGAAAGAAAGAAAGAATAAAAATGAAAAAAGAAATAGTAAAAGAAAGAAAGAAAGAATAAAAATGAAAAAAGAAATAGTAAAAGAAAGAAAGAAAGAATAATAATGAAAATGAAATAGTAAAAGAAAGAAAGAAAGAATAAAAATGAAAAAAGAAATAGTAAAAGAAAGAAAGAAAGAATAAAAATGAAAAAAGAAATAGTAAAAGAAAGAAAGAAAGAATAAAAATGAAAAAAGAAATAGTAAAATAAAGAAAGAAAGAATAATAATGAAAATGAAATAGTAAAAGAAAGAAAGAAAGAATAAAAATGAAAAAAGAAATAGTAAAAGAAAGAAAGAAAGAATAAAAAAGAAAATGAAATAGTAAAAGAAAGAAAGAAAGAATAAAAATGAAAAAAGAAATAGTAAAAGAAAGAAAGAAAGAATAAAAATGAAAAAAGAAATAGTAAAAGAAAGAAAGAAAGAATAAAAATGAAAAAAGAAATAGTAAAAGAAAGAAAGAAAGAATAATAATGAAAATGAAATAGTAAAAGAAAGAAAGAAAGAATAAAAATGAAAAAAGAAATAGTAAAAGAAAGAAAGAAAGAATAAAAATGAAAAAAGAAATAGTAAAAGAAAGAAAGAAAGAATAAAAATGAAAAAAGAAATAGTAAAAGAAAGAAAGAAAGAATAATAATGAAAATGAAATAGTAAAAGAAAGAAAGAAAGAATAAAAATGAAAAAAGAAATAGTAAGAGAAAGAAAGAAAGAATAAAAAAGAAAATGAAATAGTAAAAGAAAGAAAGAAAGAATAAAAATGAAAAAAGAAATAGTAAAAGAAAGAAAGAAAGAATAAAAATGAAAAAGAAATAGTAAAAGAAAGAAAGAAAGAATAATAATGAAAATGAAATAGTAAAAGAAAGAAAGGAAGAATAAAAATGAAAAAAGAAATAGTAAAAGAAAGAAAGAAAGAATAAAAATGAAAAAAGAAATAGTAAAAGAAAGAAAGAAAGAAAGAATAAAAATGAAAAAAGAAATAGTAAAAGAAAGAAAGAAAGAATAATAATGAAAATGAAATCGTAAAAGAAAGAAAGAAAGAATAAAAATGAAAAAAGAAATAGTAAGAGAAAGAAAGAAAGAATAAAAAAGAAAATGAAATAGTAAAAGAAAGAAAGAAAGAATAAAAATGAAAAAAGAAATAGTAAAAGAAAGAAAGAATAAAAATGAAAAAAGAAATAGTAAAAGAAAGAAAGAAAGAATAAAAATGAAAAAAGAAATAGTAAAATAAAGAAAGAAAGAATAATAATGAACATGAAATAGTTAAAGAAAGAAAGAAAGAATAAAAATGAAAAAAGAAATAGTAAAAGAAAGAAAGAAAGAATAAAAAAGAAAATGAAATAGTAAAAGAAAGAAAGAAAGAATAAAAATGAAAAAAGAAATAGTAAAAGAAAGAAAGAAAGAATAAAAATGAAAAAAGAAATAGTAAAAGAAAGAAAGAAAGAATAAAAATGAAAAAAGAAATAGTAAAAGAAAGAAAGAAAGAATAATAATGAAAATGAAATAGTAAAAGAAAGAAAGAAAGAATAAAAATGAAAAAAGAAATAGTAAAAGAAAGAAAGAAAGAATAAAAATGAAAAAGAAATAGTAAAAGAAAGAAAGAATAAAAATGAAAAAAGAAATAGTAAAAGAAAGAAAGAAAGAATAATAATGAAAATGAAATAGTAAAAGAAGGAAAGAAAGAATAAAAATGAAAAAAGAAATAGTAAGAGAAAGAAAGAAAGAATAAAAAAGAAAATGAAATAGTAAAAGAAAGAAAGAAAGAATAAAAATGAAAAAAGAAATAGTAAAAGAAAGAAAGAAAGAATAAAAATGAAAAAGAAATAGTAAAAGAAAGAAAGAAAGAATAATAATGAAAATGAAATAGTAAAAGAAAGAAAGAAAGAATAAAAATGAAAAAAGAAATAGTAAAAGAAAGAAAGAAAGAATAAAAAAGAAAATGAAATAGTAAAAGAAAGAAAGAAAGAATAAAAATGAAAAAAGAAATAGTAAAAGAAAGAAAGAAAGAATAAAAATGAAAAAAGAAATAGTAAAAGAAAGAGAGAAAGAATAAAAATGAAAAAAGAAATAGTAAAAGAAAGAAAGAAAGAATAATAATGAAAATGAAATAATAAAAGAAAGAAAGGAAGAATAAAAATGAAAAAAGAAATAGTAAAAGAAAGAAAGAAAGAATAAAAATGAAAAAAGAAATAGTAAAAGAAAGAAAGAAAGAATAAAAATGAAAAAAGAAATAGTAAAAGAAAGAAAGAAAGAATAATAATGAAAATGAAATAGTAAAAGAAAGAAAGAAAGAATAAAAATGAAAAAAGAAATAGTAAGAGAAAGAAAGAAAGAATAAAAAAGAAAATGAAATAGTAAAAGAAAGAAAGAAAGAATAAAAATGAAAAAAGAAATAGTAAAAGAAAGAAAGAAAGAATAAAAATGAAAAAAGAAATAGTAAAAGAAAGAAAGAAAGAATAAAAATGAAAAAAGAAATAGTAAAAGAATGAAAGAAAGAATAATAATGAAAATGAAATAGTAAAAGAAAGAAAGAAAGAATAGAAATGAAAAAAGAAATAGTAAAAGAAAGAAAGAAAGAATAAAAAAGAAAATGAAATAGTAAAAGAAAGAAAGAAAGAATAAAAATGAAAAAAGAAATAGTAAAAGAAAGAAAGAAAGAATAAAAATGCAAAAAGAAATAGTAAAAGAAAGAAAGAAAGAATAAAAATGAAAAAAGAAATAGTAAAAGAAAGAAAGAAAGAATAATAATCAAAATGAAATAGTAAAAGAAAGAAAGAAAGAATAAAAATGAAAAAAGAAATAGTAAAAGAAAGAAAGAAAGAATAAAAAAGAAAATGAAATAGTAAAAGAAAGAAAGAAAGAATAAAAATGAAAAAAGAAATAGTAAAAGAAAGAAAGAAAGAATAAAAATGAAAAAAGAAATAGTAAAAGAAAGAAAGAAAGAATAAAAATGAAAAAAGAAATAGTAAAAGAAAGAAAGAAAGAATAATAATGAAAAAAGAAATAGTAAAAGAAAGAAAGAAAGAATAAAAATGAAAAAAGAAATAGTAAAATAAAGAAAGAAAGAATAATAATGAAAATGAAATAGTAAAAGAAAGAAAGAATAAAAATGAAAAAAGAAATAGTAAAAGAAAGAAAGAAAGAATAAAAAAGAAAATGAAATAGTAAAAGAAAGAAAGAAAGAATAAAAATGAAAAAAGAAATAGTAAAAGAAAGAAAGAAAGAATAAAAATGAAAAAAGAAATAGTAAAAGAAAGAAAGAAAGAATAAAAATGAAAAAAGAAATAGTAAAAGAAAGAAAGAAAGAATAATAATGAAAATGAAATAGTAAAAGAAAGAAAGAAAGAATAAAAATGAAAAAAGAAATAGTAAAAGAAAGAAAGAAAGAATAAAAATGAAAAAAGAAATAGTAAAAGAAAGAAAGAAAGAATAAAAATGAAAAAAGAAATAGTAAAAGAAAGAAAGAAAGAATAATAATGAAAATGAAATAGTAAAAGAAAGAAAGAAAGAATAAAAATGAAAAAAGAAATAGTAAAAGAAAGAAAGAAAGAATAAAAATGAAAAAAGAAATAGTAAAAGAAAGAAAGAAAGAATAAAAATGAAAAAAGAAATAGTAAAAGAAAGAAAGAAAGAATAATAATGAAAATGAAATAGTAAAAGAAAGAAAGAAAGAATAAAAATGAAAAAAGAAATAGTAAAAGAAAGAAAGAAAGAATAAAAATGAAAAAGAAATAGTAAAAGAAAGAAAGAATAAAAATGAAAAAAGAAATAGTAAAAGAAAGAAAGAAAGAATAATAATGAAAATGAAATAGTAAAAGAAGGAAAGAAAGAATAAAAATGAAAAAAGAAATAGTAAGAGAAAGAAAGAAAGAATAAAAAAGAAAATGAAATAGTAAAAGAAAGAAAGAAAGAATAAAAATGAAAAAAGAAATAGTAAAAGAAAGAAAGAAAGAATAAAAATGATAAAGAAATAGTAAAAGAAAGAAAGAAAGAATAATAATGAAAATGAAATAGTAAAAGAAAGAAAGAAAGAATAAAAATGAAAAAAGAAATAGTAAAAGAAAGAAAGAAAGAATAAAAAAGAAAATGAAATAGTAAAAGAAAGAAAGAAAGAATAAAAATGAAAAAAGAAATAGTAAAAGAAAGAAAGAAAGAATAAAAATGAAAAAAGAAATAGTAAAAGAAAGAGAGAAAGAATAAAAATGAAAAAAGAAATAGTAAAAGAAAGAAAGAAAGAATAATAATGAAAATGAAATAATAAAAGAAAGAAAGGAAGAATAAAAATGAAAAAAGAAATAGTAAAAGAAAGAAAGAAAGAATAAAAATGAAAAAAGAAATAGTAAAAGAAAGAAAGAAAGAATAAAAATGAAAAAAGAAATAGTAAAAGAAAGAAAGAAAGAATAATAATGAAAATGAAATAGTAAAAGAAAGAAAGAAAGAATAAAAGTGAAAAAAGAAATAGTAAGAGAAAGAAAGAAAGAATAAAAAAGAAAATGAAATAGTAAAAGAAAGAAAGAAAGAATAAAAATGAAAAAAGAAATAGTAAAAGAAAGAAAGAAAGAATAAAAATGAAAAAAGAAATAGTAAAAGAAAGAAAGAAAGAATAAAAATGAAAAAAGAAATAGTAAAAGAATGAAAGAAAGAATAATAATGAAAATGAAATAGTAAAAGAAAGAAAGAAAGAATAGAAATGAAAAAAGAAATAGTAAAAGAAAGAAAGAAAGAATAAAAAAGAAAATGCAATAGTAAAAGAAAGAAAGAAAGAATAAAAATGAAAAAAGAAATAGTAAAAGAAAGAAAGAAAGAATAAAAATGCAAAAAGAAATAGTAAAAGAAAGAAAGAAAGAATAAAAATGAAAAAAGAAATAGTAAAAGAAAGAAAGAAAGAATAATAATCAAAATGAAATAGTAAAAGAAAGAAAGAAAGAATAAAAATGAAAAAAGAAATAGTAAAAGAAAGAAAGAAAGAATAAAAAAGAAAATGAAATAGTAAAAGAAAGAAAGAAAGAATAAAAATGAAAAAAGAAATAGTAAAAGAAAGAAAGAAAGAATAAAAATGAAAAAAGAAATAGTAAAAGAAAGAAAGAAAGAATAAAAATGAAAAAAGAAATAGTAAAAGAAAGAAAGAAAGAATAATAATGAAAATGAAATAGTAAATGAAAGAAAGAAAGAATAAAAATGAAAAAAGAAATAGTAAAAGAAAGAAAGAAAGAATAAAAATGAAAAAAGAAATAGTAAAAGAAAGAAAGAAAGAATAAAAATGAAAAAAGAAATAGTAAAATAAAGAAAGAAAGAATAATAATGAAAATGAAATAGTAAAAGAAAGAAAGAAAGAATAAAAATGAAAAAAGAAATAGTAAAAGAAAGAAAGAAAGAATAAAAAAGAAAATGAAATAGTAAAAGAAAGAAAGAAAGAATAAAAATGAAAAAAGAAATAGTAAAAGAAAGAAAGAAAGAATAAAAATGAAAAAAGAAATAGTAAAAGAAAGAAAGAAAGAATAAAAATGAAAAAAGAAATAGTAAAAGAAAGAAAGAAAGAATAATAATGAAAATGAAATAGTAAAAGAAAGAAAGAAAGAATAAAAATGAAAAAAGAAATAGTAAAAGAAAGAAAGAAAGAATAAAAATGAAAAAAGAAATAGTAAAAGAAAGAAAGAAAGAATAAAAATGAAAAAAGAAATAGTAAAAGAAAGAAAGAAAGAATAATAATGAAAATGAAATAGTAAAAGAAAGAAAGAAAGAATAAAAATGAAAAAAGAAATAGTAAAAGAAAGAAAGAAAGAATAAAAATGAAAAAAGAAATAGTAAAAGAAAGAAAGAAAGAATAAAAATGAAAAAAGAAATAGTAAAAGAAAGAAAGAAAGAATAATAATGAAAATGAAATAGTAAAAGAAAGAAAGAAAGAATAAAAATGAAAAAAGAAATAGTAAGAGAAAGAAAGAAAGAATAAAAAAGAAAATGAAATAGTAAAAGAAAGAAAGAAAGAATAAAAATTAAAAAAAGAAATAGTAAAAGAAAGAAAGAAAGAATAAAAATGAAAAAAGAAATAGTAAAAGAAAGAATAAAAATGAAAATGAAATAGTAAAAGTAAGAAAGAAAGAATAAAAATGAAAAAAGAAATAGGAAAAGAAAGAAAGAAAGAATAAAAATGAAAAAAGAAATAGTAAAAGAAAGAAAGAAAGAATAAAAATGAAAATGAAATAGTAAAAGAAAGAAAGAAAGAATAAAAATGAAAAAAGAAATAGTAAAAGAAAGAAAGAATAAAAATGAAAATGAAATAGTAAAAGAAAGAAAGAAAGAATAAAAATGAAAAAAGAAATAGTAAAAGAAAGAAAGAAAGAATAAAATGAAAAAAGAAATAGTAAAAGAAAGAAAGAAAGAATAAAAATGAAAAAAGAAATAGTAAAAGAAAGAAAGAAAGAATAAAAATGGAAAAAGAAATAGTAAAAGAAAGAAAGAAAGAATAAAAAAGAAATAGTAAAAGAAAGCAAGAAAGAATAATAATGAAAATGAAATAGTAAAAGAAAGAAAGAAAGAATAAAAATGAAAATAGAAATAGTAAAAGAAAGAAAGAAAGAATAAAAATGAAAATGAAATAGTAAAAGAAAGAAAGAATAAAAATGAAAATGAAATAGTAAAAGAAAGAAAGAAAGAAAGAATAAAAATGAAAAAAGAAATAGTAAAAGAAAGAAAGAAAGAAAGAATAAAAAAGAAATAGTAAAAGAAAGAAAGAAAGAATAAAAATGAAAAAAGAAATAGTAAAAGAAAGAAAGAAAGAATAGAAATGAAAAAAGAAATAATAAAAGAAAGAAAGAATAAAAATGAAAATGAAATCGTAAAAGAAAGAAAGAAAGAATAAAAATGAAAAAAGAAATAGTAAAAGAAAGAAAGAAAGAATAAAAATGAAAATGAAATCGTAAAAGAAAGAAAGAAAGAATAAAAATGAAAAAAGAAATAGTAAAAGAAAGAAAGAAAGAATAAAAATGAAAAAAGAAATAGTAAAAGAAAGAAAGAAAGAATAAAAATGAAAAAAGAAATAGTAAAAGAAAGAATAAAAATGAAAAAAGAAATAGTAAAAGAAAGAAAAAAGAATAAAAATGAAAAAAGAAATAGTAATAGAAAGAATGAAAGAATAAAAATGAAAATGAAATAGTAAAAGAAAGAAAGAAAGAATAAAAATGAAAAAAGAAATAGTAAAAGAAAGAAAGAAAGAATAAAAATGAAAATGAAATAGTAAAAGAAAGAAAGAAAGAATAAAAATGAAAAAAGAAATAGTAAAAGAAAGAAAGAAAGAATAAAAAAGAAAATGAAATAGTAAAAGAAAGAAAGAAAGAATAAAAATGAAAAATGAAATAGTAAAAGAAAGAAAGAAAGAATAAAAATGAAAAAAGAAATAGTAAAAGAAAGAAAGAAAGAATAAAAATGAAAAAAGAAATAGTAAAAGAAAGAAAGAATAAAAATGAAAATGAAATAGTAAAAGAAAGAAAGAAAGAATAAAAATGAAAAAAGGAATAGTAAAAGAAAGAAAGAAAGAATAAAAATGAAAAAAGAAATAGTAAAAGAAAGAAAGAAAGAATAAAAATGAAAAAAGAAATAGTAAAAGAAAGAAAGAAAGAAAGAATAAAAATGAAAAAAGAAATAGTAAAAGAAAGAAAGAAAGAATAAAAATGAAAAAAGAAATAGTAAAAGAAAGAAAGAAAGAATAAAAATCAAAAAAGAAATAGTAAAAGAAAGAAAGAAAGAATAAAAATGAAAAAAGAAATAGTAAATGAAAGAAAGAAAAATAAAAATAAAAAAAGAAATAGTAAAAGAAAGAAAGAAAGAATAAAAATGAAAATGAAATAGTAAAAGAAAGAAAGAAAGAATAAAAATGAAAAAAGAAATAATAAAAGAAAGAAAGAAAGAATAAAAATGAAAATGAAATAGTAATAGAAAGAAAGAAAGAATAAAAATGAAAAAAGAAATAGTAAAAGAAAGAAAGAAAGAATAAAAATGAAAATGAAATAGTAAAAGAAAGAAAGAAAGAATAAAAATGAAAAAAGAAATAGTAAAAGAAAGAAAGAATAAAAATGAAAATGAAATAGTAAAAGAAAGAAAGAATAAAAATGAAAAAAGAAATTGTAAAAGAAAGAAAGAAAGAATAAAAATGAAAAAAGAAATAGTAAAAGAATGAAAGAAAGAATAAAAATGAAAATGAAATAGTAAAAGAAAGAAAGAAAGAATAAAAATGAAAAAAGAAATAGTAAAAGAAAGAAAGAAAAATAAAAATGAAAATGAAATAGTAAAAGAAAGAAAGAAAGAATAAAAATGAAAAAAGAAATAGGAAAAGAAAGAAAGAAAGAATAAAAATGAAAAAAGAAATAGTAAAAGAAAGAAAGAAAGAATAAAAATGAAAATGAAATAGTAAAAGAAAGAAAGAAAGAATAAAAATGAAAAAAGAAATAGTAAAAGAAAGAAAGAATAAAAATGAAAATGAAATAGTAAAAGAAAGAAAGAAAGAATAAAAATGAAAAAAGAAATAGTAAAAGAAAGAAAGAAAGAATAAAAATGAAAAAAGAAATAGTAAAAGAAAGAAAGAAAGAATAAAAATGAAAAAAGAAATAGTAAAAGAAAGAAAGAAAGAAAGAATAAAAATGAAAAAACAAATAGTAAAAGAAAGAAAGAAAGAATAAAAATGAAAAAAGAAATAGTAAAAGAAAGAAAGAAAGAATAAAAATGAAAAAAGAAATAGTAAAAGAAAGAAAGAAAGAAAGAATAAAAATGAAAAAAGAAATAGTAAAAGAAAGAAAGAAAGAATAAAAATGAAAATGAAATAGTAAAAGAAAGAAAGAAAGAATAAAAATGAAAAAAGAAATAGTAAAAGAAAGAAAGAAAGTATAAAAATGAAAAAAGAAATAGTAAAAGAAAGAAAGAATAAAAATGAAAATGAAATATTAAAAGAAAGAAAGAAAGAATAAAAATAAAAAAAGAAATAGTAAAAGAAAGAAAGAAAGAATAAAAATGAAAAAAGAAATAGTAATAGAAAGAAAGAATAAAAATGAAAATGAAATAGTAAAAGAAAGAAAGAAAGAATAAAAATGAAAAAAGAAATAGTAAAAGAAAGAAAGAAAGAATAAAAATAAAAAAAGAAATAGTAAAAGAAAGAAAGAAAGAATAAAAATTAAAATGCAATAGTAAAAGAAAGAAAGAAAGAATAAAAATGAAAAAAGAAATAGTAAAAGAAAGAAAGAAAGAATAAAAATGAAAATAAAATAGTAAAAGTAAGAAAGAAAGAATAAAAATGAAAAAAGAAATAGGAAAAGAAAGAAAGAAAGAATAAAAATGAAAAAAGAAATAGTAAAAGAAAGAAAGAAAGAATAAAAATGAAAATGAAATAGTAAAAGAAAGAAAGAAAGAATAAAAATGAAAAAAGAAATAGTAAAAGAAAGAAAGAATAAAAATGAAAATGAAATAGTAAAAGAAAGAAAGAAAGAATAAAAATGAAAAAAGAAATAGTAAAAGAAAGAAAGAAAGAATAAAAATGAAAAAAGAAATAGTAAAAGAAAGAAAGAAAAATAAAAATGAAAAAAGAAATACTAAAAGAAAGAAAGAAAGAAAGAATAAAAATGAAAAAAGAAATAGTAAAAGAAAGAAAGAAACAATAAAAATGAAAAAAGAAATAGTAAAAGAAAGAAAGAAAGAATAAAAATGAAAAAAGAAATAGTAAAAGAAAGAAAGAATAAAAATGCAAAAAGAAATAGTAAAAGAAAGAAAGAAAGAATAAAAATGAAAATGAAATAGTAAAAGAAAGAAAGAAAGAATAAAAATGAAAAAAGAAATAATAAAAGAAAGAAAGAAAGATTAAAAATGAAAATGAAATAGTAAAAGAAAGAAAGAAAGAATAAAAATGAAAAAAGAAATAGTAAAAGAAAGAAAGAAAGAATAAAAATGAAAATGAAATAGTAAAAGAAAGAAAGAAAGAATAAAAATGAAAAAAGAAATAGTAAAAGAAAGAAAGAAAGAATAAAAATGAAAAAAGAAATAGTAAAAGAAAAAAGAATAAAAATGAAAATGAAATAGTAAAAGAAAGAAAGAAAGAATAAAAATGAAAAAAGAAATAGTAAAAGAAAGAAAGAAAGAATAAAAATGAAAAACGAAATAGTAAAAGAAAGAAAGAAAGAATAAAAATGAAAAAAGAAATAGTAAAAGAAAGAAAGAAAGAATAAAAATGAAAATGAAATAGTAAAAGAAAGAAAGAAAGAATAAAAATCAAAAAAGAAATAGTAAAAGAAAGAAAGAAAGAATAAAAATAAAAAAAGAAATAGTAAAAGAAAGAAAGAAAGAATAAAAATGAAAATGAAATAGTAAAAGAAAGAAAGAAAGAATAAAAATAAAAAAAGAAATAGTAAAAGAAAGAAAGAAAGAATAAAAATGAAAAAAGAAATAGTAAAAGAAAGAAAGAAAGAATAAAAATGAAAATGAAATAGTAAAAGAAAGAAAGAAAGAATAAAAATGAAAAAAGAAATAGTAAAAGAAAGAAAGAAAGAATAAAAATGAAAAAAGAAATAGTAAAAGAAAGAAAGAAAGAATAAAAATGAAAATGAAATAGTAAAAGAAAGAAAGAAAGAATAAAAATAAAAAAAGAAATAGTAAAAGAAAGAAAGAAAGAATAAAAAGTAAAAAAGAAATAGTAAAAGAAAGAAAGAATAAAAATGAAAATGAAATAGTAAAAGAAAGAAAGAAAGAATAAAAATGAAAAAAGAAATAGTAAAAGAAAGAAAGAAAGAATAAAAATGAAAAAAGAAATAGTAAAAAAAGAAAGAAAGAATAAAAATGAAAATGAAATATTAAAAGAAAGAAAGAAAGAATAAAAATGAAAATGAAATAGTAAAAGAAAGAAAGAAAGAATAAAAATGAAAAAAGAAATAGTAAAAGAAAGAAAGAAAGAATAAAAATGAAAAAAGAAATAGTAAAAGAAAGAAAGAAAGAATAAAAATGAAAATGAAATAGTAAAAGAAAGAAAGAAAGAATAAAAATAAAAAAAGAAAAAGTAAAAGAAAGAAAGAAAGAATAAAAATGAAAAAAGAAATAGTAAAAGAAAGAAAGAATAAAAATGAAAATGAAATAGTAAAAGAAAGAAAGAAAGAATAAAAATGAAAAAAGAAATAGTAAAAGAAAGAAAGAAAAAATGAAAATGAAATAGTAAAAGAAAGAAAGAATAAAAAAGAAAATGAAATAGTAAAAGAAAGAAAGAAAGAATAAAAATGAAAAAAGAAATAGTAAAAGAAAGAAAGAAAGAATAAAAATGAAAAAAGAAATAGTAAAAAAAGAAAGAAAGAATAAAAATGAAAATGAAATATTAAAAGAAAGAAAGAAAGAATAAAAATGAAAATGAAATAGTAAAAGAAAGAAAGAAAGAATAAAAATGAAAAAAGAAATAGTAAAAGAAAGAAAGAAAGAATAAAAATGAAAAAAGAAATAGTAAAAGAAAGAAAGAAAGAATAAAAATGAAAATGAAATAGTAAAAGAAAGAAAGAAGGAATAAAAATAAAAAAAGAAATAGTAAAAGAAAGAAAGAAAGAATAAAAATGAAAAAAGAAATAGTAAAAGAAAGAAAGAATAAAAATGAAAATGAAATAGTAAAAGAAAGAAAGAAAGAATAAAAATGAAAAAAGAAATAGTAAAAGAAAGAAAGAAAGAATAAAAATGAAAATAAAATAGTAAAAGAAAGAATGAATAAAAAAGAAAATGAAATAGTAAAAGAAAGAAAGAAAGAATAAAAATAAAAAAAGAAATAGTAAAAGAAATGAAATATTAAAAGAAAGAAAGAAAGAATAAAAATGAAAAAAGAAATAGTAAAAGAAAGAAAGAAAGAATAAAAATGAAAATGAAATATTAAAAGAAAGAAAGAAAGAATAAAAATGAAAAAAGAAATAGTAAAAGAAAGAAAGAAAGAATAAAAATGAAAAAAGAAATAGTAAAAGAAAGAAAGAAAGAATAAAAATGAAAAAAGAAATAGTAAAAGAAAGAAAGAAAGAATAAAAATGAAAATGAAATAGTAAAAGAAAGAAAGAAAGAATAAAAATGAAAAAAGAAATAGTAAAAGAAAAAAGAATAAAAATGAAAATGAAATAGTAAAAGAAAGAAAGAAAGAATAAAAATGAAAAAAGAAATAGTAAAAGAAAGAAAGAAAGAATAAAAATGAAAAAAGAAATAGTAAAAGAAAGAAAGAAAGAATAAAAATGAAAAAAGAAATAGTAAAAGAAAGAAAGAAAGAATAAAAATGAAAATGAAATAGTAAAAGAAAGAAAGAAAGAATAAAAATGAAAAAAGAAATAGTAAAAGAAAGAAAGAAAGAATAAAAATGAAAAAAGAAATAGTAAAAGAAAGAAAGAAAGAATAAAAATGAAAATGAAATAGTAAAAGAAAGAAAGAAAGAATAAAAATAAAAAAAGAAATAGTAAAGAAAGAAAGAATAAAAATGAAAAAAGAAATAGTAAAAGAAAGAAAGAATAAAAATGAAAATGAAAAGAAATAAAGAAAGAATAAAAATGAAAAAAGAAATAGTAAAAGAAAGAAAGAAAGAATAAAAATGAAAAAAGAAATAGTAAAAAAAGGAAGAAAGAATAAAAATGAAAATGAAATATTAAAAGAAAGAAAGAAAGAATAAAAATGAAAATGAAATAGTAAAAGAAAGAAAGAAAGAATAAAAATGAAAATGAAATAGTAAAAGAAAGAAAGAAAGAATAAAAATAAAAAAAGAAATAGTAAAAGAAAGAAAGAAAGAATAAAAATGAAAAAAGAAATAGTAAAAGAAAGAAAGAATAAAAATGAAAATGAAATAGTAAAAGAAAGAAAGAAAGAATAAAAATGAAAAAAGAAATAGTAAAAGAAAGAAAGAAAGAATAAAAATGAAAAAAGAAATAGTAAAAAAAGAAAGAAAGAATAAAAATGAAAATGAAATATTAAAAGAAAGAAAGAAAGAATAAAAATGAAAATGAAATAGTAAAAGAAAGAAAGAAAGAATAAAAATGAAAAAAGAAATAGTAAAAGAAAGAAAGAAAGAATAAAAATGAAAAAAGAAATAGTAAAAGAAAGAAAGAAAGAATAAAAATGAAAATGAAATAGTAAAAGAAAGAAAGAAAGAATAAAAATAAAAAAGAAATAGTAAAAGAAAGAAAGAAAGAATAAAAATAAAAAAAGAAATAGTAAAAGAAAGAAAGAATAAAAATGAAAATGAAATAGTAAAAGAAAGAAAGAAAGAATAAAAATGAAAAAAGAAATAGTAAAAGAAAGAAAGAAAGAATAAAAATGAAAAAAGAAATAGTAAAAAAAGAAAGAAAGAATAAAAATGAAAATGAAATATTAAAAGAAAGAAAGAAAGAATAAAAATGAAAAAAGAAATTGTAAAAGAAAGAAAGAAAGAATAAAAATGAAAAAAGAAATAGTAAAAGAAAGAAAGAAAGAATAAAAATGAAAATGAAATATTAAAAGAAAGAAAGAAAGAATAAAAATGAAAAAAGAAATAGTAAAAGAAAGAAAGAAAGAATAAAAATGAAAATGAAATAGTAAAAGAAAGAAAGAAAGAATAAAAATGAAAAAAGAAATAGGAAAAGAAAGAAAGAAAGAATAAAAATGAAAAAAGAAATAGTAAAAGAAAGAAAGAAAGAATAAAAATGAAAATGAAATAGTAAAGGAAAGAAAGAATAAAAATGAAAATGAAATAGTAAAAGAAAGAAAGAAAGAATAAAAATGAAAAAAGAAATAGTAAAAGAAAGAAAGAAAGAATAAAAATGAAAAAAGAAATAGTAAAAGAAAGAAAGAAAGAAAGAAAGAATAAAAATGAAAAAAGAAATAGTAAAAGAAAGAAAGAAAGAATAAAAATGAAAAAAGAAATAGTAAAAGAAAGAAAGAAAGAATAAAAATGAAAAAAGAAATAGGAAAAGAAAGCAAGAAAGAATAAAAATGAAAATGAAATAGTAAAAGAAAGAAAGAAAGAATAAAAATGAAAAAAGAAATTGTAAAAGAAAGAAAGAAAGAATAAAAATTAAAATGAAATAGTAAAAGAAAGAAAGAAAGAATAAAAATGAAAAAAGAAATAGTAAAAGAAAGAAAGAAAGAATAAAAATGTAAATGAAATAGTAAAAGAAAAAAGAAAGAATAAAAATGAAAAAAAAAATAGTAAAAGAAAGAAAGAAAGAATAAAAATGAAAATGAAATAGTAAAAGAAAGAAAGAAAGAATAAAAATGAAAAAAGAAATAGTAAACGAAAGAAAGAAAGAATAAAAATGAAAAAGAAATAGTAAAAGAAAGAATAAAAATGAAAATGAAATAGTAAAAGAAAGAATAAAAATAAAAAAAGAAATAGTAAAAGAAAGAAAGAAAGAATAAAAATGAAAATGAAATAGTAAAAGAAAGAAAGAAAGAATAAAAATGAAAAAGGAAATAGTAAAAGAAAGAAAGAAAGAATAAAAATGAAAAAAGAAATAGTAAAAGAAAGAAAGAAAGAATAAAAATGAAAAAAGAAATAGTAAAAGAAAGAAAGAAAGAAAGAAAAAAAATGAAAAAAGAAATAGTAAAAGAAAGAAAGAAAGTATAAAAATGAAAAAAGAAATAGTAAAAGAAAGAAAGAAAGAATAAAAATTAAAATGAAATAGTAAAAGAAAGAATGAAAGAATAAAAATAAAAAAGAAATAGTAAAAGAAAGAAAGAAAGAATAAAAATGAAAAAAGAAATAGTAAAAGAAAGAAAGAAAGAAAGAATACAAATGAAAAAAGAAATAGTAAAAGAAAGAAAGAAAGAATAAAAATGAAAAAAGAAATAGTAAAAGAAAGAAAGAAAGAAAGAATAAAAATGAAAAAAGAAATAGTAAAAGAAAGAAAGAAAGAATAAAAATGAAAAAAGAAATAGTAAAAGAAAGAAAGAAGGAAAATAAAAAAGAAAGAAAGAGGGAAATGAGGAAAGAAAATGAAAATGGAGATATTAAAAGACAGAAAAAAAGAAAGAAGAAAGCAGAGAAAATGAAAATGAAAATATTAAAAGAAAGAAAGAAAATGAAAATGAAAGTATTAAAAAAGAAAGAAAAAAGAGAGAAAATGGCAATCTAAATATTAAAAGAAAGAAAGAAAGAAATAAAGAGAAAAAATGACTAGTAAACGGTTGGTCACTGAGCTGATTGCTGTTACCTTCAGCATCGTGACACCAGAGTTTCGTATATTGATCATCCGGGAATCACACCGTCCACTTCTCAGGGGGTATCATCAATTGACGATATATATATGTATATATATATGCAGAAATGTAGTCTTAAAGTGTGCTATATTTATGGGGTAAAGTGCTCAATATCAGAGATAGAGCGTGTGTAAATATAAAATAAGTAATATATATATATAATGATACGAGGTTCATTCAATAAATAAGATGAATTTTTCGGTATAAGGACTTTTAATACAGATAGAAGCTTACTTTTTTTTCAACGTAGTCTCCCAGCACTGTCACGCACTTTTCCCATCTGTGCACAAGCTTCCGCATTCCCTCAGCGTGAAAATCTTTGGACTAATGTCTCAGCCAGTCGCTCACATCACTTTTGACTTCATCGTCACTTTTAAACTTCGTGCCCCTCGTGGACGCTTTCAAGGGACCAAACAGGTGAAAGCCTGAAGGGGCAAGGTCTGGGCTGTAAGGGGGATGAGGGAGCAGTTCCCAGCCCAGCTCGTTGATGGTCTGCACCGTTTGGACTGCTATGCGAGGCCTTACGTTGTAATGATGCAAGATAACTCCTTCTGACTGATGACTCTTGCGTTTGTCCCAACAGATAAGCTCAAAGTCCTTGCAATGTCATCCACTGTCACCCTTCTGTCAGACTGAATGAGGTCATTGACTGATTCGATCACCTCAGGAGACCTCACTTCTGTAGGCCTCCCAGGCCTGTCTTCATCCTCAACACTGCTCCGTCCTTCTTTAAACAATTTAGCCCACTTGTAGACATTTTTTGGCTGAAACATGTGGCACCATACACAGTTGACATTCTCCTATGAATTTCAACTGGTTTGCACCCTTCAGCAACCAAAAACTTGATAACTGATCGTTGTTCAATCCTGGAGCATGCTTCTTGGTCGGCCATCTTTGTTAATCGCCAAAACTCTCAAAGTTTTTTTTTTAATCTGCAAAAGAAATTAAATCCATGTGAAAAAGAAGTAAAACAAAAAAAAATAAAAAATGAGTAAGCTTCTATCTGTATTAGAAGTCCTTATACCGAAAAATTCACCTTATTTATTGAATGACCCTCGTACATACGTTCCGTATCTGAAAAGTCTTTTAACGGAGGACGGGTGCGTTGGGATAGAAAAAGATGCCTTCTCAAAACTAAACAAATATTAAGAAACAGGAAAATATCGTTAGAAACAAAGAAGAGATTTCCAGAATTCTATGCAATATCAATCTTCCTATATGACAAAAAATTCTGGAAAATCTCGTCACAGATGAAGAGAAGATTTGAGCAACAAATATTTAGTCCTGCAGGCCTTTCTCTGCTACTATACGGCGCGAAGACGTGACCTTTCAACAAGACCTTCGCCTTCCGCGTCCATGGTTTCGAGTGCTGCGCCCTCGGTAACGTCGTGTTGTGTCCAATGATCTTGTGGCCAATGAGGAGATCCGCCGTAGGAAAGGCCAGCCGAACAATCTTTCTTACCATTGCTCAGCACCGTGTTCGCTGGCTCGGTTACGTCCCGCGACGACCTGATGACCACCTTAGCAGAGTCATCTACCTGTTCGATCGTCATCTGCAAACTGGCGACGATCTGGCAGCAGTCCACGCACCCATTGGAAGGGCGTTGTCTACCAGTACCTCCAGTAGATTAACCTGGCATTGGAGGATATTCCGACGCTCTGAGAGCTGGAGGAACAAGTTAAGCTCTCGTGTGGTCAACGCCTTCATGGCATGAGATTCAACAGCAGCAGAAGGATGATGAGAATACCATGGGCAGAGAAATTAGCAACAAATAAGTTTAATGTAAAAATAAAACACGAAGGAGACATACATAGTATAAGAAATAGACAATTAAAATTTCTAGGTCACATAATGAAGGAAGGATGGTTGGCAAATTTAGCACACACAGGACATATTAAAATTAAGATGGCCAAAGGGAAACAACGAGTAACATAGAAGGGTAATTAGAAGGATAATAAAACGACGAACAAGAGTTACGAAGAAAAGAAACGTGTGGAGAGCCATGATCGCCCACGTCTTGAAATGACACGGTACATAGAAGAAGGATTAATAGTAGTAGGTGGTGGCACAAAAAAGAAGATAAGCAAGAAAAATAATTGAAGTTAATCAATATGCAAGTAATATCCACGTAAGGGTACATGGATTCATGCCTTCCATTAGAGATTTATTATTAACCTGATATACCAACAATTTTAGCCGATTTTATTTTCCTTACATTTAGTCATAATTTTAATATATTTCTTAGGCATGATTATATTATACTAGTGTACTCATACCGTCAAAATTGACAACAGGAAGGAATGTATTATAAGTAATATGTGTTATATTGTAAGTATTTTCGTTTAATCCAAGTACAATTTTGTAATTTAGAATAGTTCTTTGTTATACTATTTACATTATTCGGACTATTGTCCCCATCTTTGTTCTCAAGGACACATGGCACAGAGGACAAAGGTGTTAGTTAGATCCAGTGACAGGACCCAAAGAGTGTGAGTTCAATACCTGGTTAAGGCAGTGGAGAACGTTCAGTGGGGAATTAACAGGAGATAACTGACATCCATTAGACATGGCACGTGGAATTAGAACAGTGAGCGAAATAAAGGGTTCTGTTCGACATTCCAGCCACCTGAAGAAGGCCGGAGCGTACAACGGCCGAAACTTTGTGATAAACATGGCGACAAAGATGAGGACGATAGTTCGAACAATGTAAATAGCATACATATTACCTCAGAAATATTGTCAGCTCGTTGTTAACGTTAATAATTGAACAGTGTACAATTTATAAAACACCTAAGGAAAGATATCCGTATGTTATCATCATAAATGTTACAGATTTACAACACAATTTATTTTCTTTTTTACTTCAAAAGTTGCCAAAGAACAATAACGTAAAGCTGTCCATCCTTCTACTTGGGTTTTTGTTAAATGTCAAAATTCTAAATGTCGAGATTCGAAACAATTTAGTTCTTACTGTGAACTGTGTCGCCCTCGGGAGCGGTTCTCTTTGTAGTTCACGGCACCCTTCCACGCCGATTCGCGCGAAGAGAGAGGGGGAAAGAAAGACATCGCTTTTTAGCTTGACAGCGCGTTAGCTTTTTGCGTGTAGACTTGAATGGCAGTCAATTGTTACACATAGAGTATATATATATATATATATATATATATATATATATATATATATATATATATATATAATTTAGCTCATGAAAATACATTTCAATTGATGACTGTTGAGTGATAAGCTAATTCTATAAACAACAGCCCCCTGCACTAATGCAAAGCTCTTCAGTTAAATGAATGGAGCACTTTGGCTGATTGGCATTTGTTTACATTTGTAAAAACAATATGCTTGATTTAGTTGTGTAAATCTACCGAGTGAAGATAGCTCTGGCTGACACCAAATTAGTTGTGTTTCAATCCTGGCTTCAGGGATTCGGATGTCTAGTCACACTGAGGAGCTGTGATACAGCGAAACAGTACTGTCTGTGAATGACATAATATATATATATATATATATATATATATATATATATATATATATATATATATATATATATATATAGCCAAGTATAGGATTGATGGATACGGAATAAATTCCAATAACCAAACATACTATTCTTAAAAAGTGCTCAATACAGAGTAGAGCCAATATAATTTAATCGAAAGTTATAACATAACAACAAAGATAGACATTTTGTTTCAACACATTTGGTGTTGAATTATATACATATATATATATATATATATATATATATATATATATATATATATATATATGAAATGGACAAAGTCCGACAATTATTTTAAGACATTTTTTTATTTTTATACGTTCTTTTTATAGATACACATATGTAAGTAAATGTCCTGTTTATAATAAACAGTATTAACGACATTTACCGGCCTGAATGTTTGAGAAATTTTCATAGAAAATATGCGTCCTCCGAGCATCGAGCAGATGTGAATGTACGAGAGAAAATCATGGAGAATTGTAGTTTAAAAAACTGTAAAATCGACCTTGATGACCGACACGCTCCTCTGTGGCTCAATCGGTAAAGCACGTCTGGTTATATGACAGTTCCGTATAGAATACAGGTTCGATTGCTGTCGGTTTTAACAAACCACACGAACAAATTAAACGCACGTGCAACTGCAGAATAAAAAACGAATGTCCCTTAAACGGTAATTGTTTACAAAACAACGTAATCTACCAAGCCACGATAAAATCAGCAGATAATGAAGAAAAAGTATACATAGGCGTAACCGAAGGACCATGGAAACAAATAAATTATGTACACAAAATGTCTTTCACAAATAGTAAATATGCGAACAGCACAATGCTTTCTAAGTATATCTGGGAAATAAAAAACAAAACACACACCACACCAAAAATATCTTGGAAAATAAGGAAAAAATCATCAGCCTACAACAACCTATCAAAAACTTGCAAACTTTGCTTGGAGGAAAAAATAGCTATCATTACCTTCCCAGATCAAAATAAATTATTAAATAAAAGATCCGAGCTAATCTCAAAATGCAGACATGAAAACAAATTTTTACTACGTAACTTAAAATAGAAAAATAAATAAATATATAAACAAACAACAATAAAATAAGCAAAATAAATTACTCCAAACAAATCACAAAACCACACCTGTTAGAACATGCGAAATAAAATCAAAACAAAAGAACGGACGAAAGTTATAACTGTTATATAAATAAATTTAAAAAAGACATTAATAAAAGATAATATACTACGTTACTTAAAAAACCGAAAGCCAAAATATATAGTATAACAAATAAATAACAACAAATATAATAAATCGATCTAAATACATCCATATATATAAATAAACTAACAACCGATTACGATAAACTAGCCGTTTAGAAAAAACAAATAAAGATAACCAACCTAAATAGATAAATTAAATATATAAAAACTGGTCCCACCAAAATAACAGAACAAACCACAACATCACACCCCAAAATTCAACAAATAGATTTAATCAATGACAAATAAACAAATATATAAGATAAAAAATAAAAATGAAAATAAATAAAAACAAGCAAAACAATTTGACCCAAATAAATAAGCGAACAAGCGACTTCCGGTAAATGACGGCCATTATAGACTACCAACAATAAGCTATATAAACAAATTTTTACTACGTTAACCAAAAACACCGATCAAAATAAAAAAATAAATAAATAAATATATAAGATAAAAAATAAAAATAAAAATAAAACAAACAAAAAAACAAGCAAAATAATTTGACATAAATAAATAAACAAATAAGCGACTTCCGGTAAAAGTAACCGCCAAAATAGACTACCCATAATGCACCACTGACCCTTATATAAATAGCCGAGAAAAATAACAGCACTAGTCGCCTGACGATTGCACTAGCATGAAACAGACTGTCGCCTCTAAGTGCTGACTTCCATGTCCACTTTTATAATTACACACGCTCTATCTCTGATATTGAGCACTTTATCCCATAAATATAGCACACTTTAAGACTATATTTCTTCATATATATATATATATATATATATATCAAATAATGATGTTGAATGTAGATTCTACATCAACGCGATTTATTTTCGAAAATATATATATATATATATATATATATATATATATATATATATATATATATATATATATATATGTAAAGTACCCTCCAAAAGTAGTGGAACGGCAAGGCCAATTCTTTTGTTTTTGTTGTTCACTGAAGACATTTGGCTTTAAGATCACAGGACGAATATGAAACAAGAGCGCAGGATTTCAGCTTTTATTTCCTGGTATTTACATTTAGGTGTGGCAAACAGCTTAGGACATACCACCTTTTGTATCAGATCACCCCATTTTTCAAGTGAGCAAAAGCGAAAGAACAGATAATCTTAAAGTAAATAACATTTAGTATTTGGTTGCATAACACTTGCTTGCAATAACTGCATGACCCATGCAGCCCACAAACTATTGCATTCTTCATTTGTGATGTTTTCCCAGGCTTTTAACGCATCTCCTTTCAGCTCTTGTTTGTTTCGAGTGGTGTCTTCCTCCAGTCTCCTCTTCAGGAGATGAAATGCAAGCTGTATTGTGTTATTGTCAGGCGACTGTCTTAGCCGGTCTAGAACTGTCTACCTTTTCTCCCGATAAAGTCCTTTATTGCGTTGGCAGTATGTTTGGATACATTTCTCTGTAAATTGTCAGAGGAAGTCTTGCTGTAGACTTTTGAATTTATTCTCTTGATACCATCATGAGTTTTATCATCAAGAGATATGAATTAGTCAGTTCCAGAAGCAGCCATGAAGCCAAGACACTACCTCCACCATGCTTAATAGATGAGCTTGTATGCTTTGGATCATAAGAAGATCCTGCTTTTCTTCACACTTTGATCTTTCCATCACTTTCGTAGGGATAAAATTTTGGATTTAGGAGTCCATAAATCTTTCTTCCAGATCTGTTGTCACTCGTCGCAATTTCCACTCGTTGTAAATTCCACTCTGGCTTTCCGTCTATTACTCTTGGAGAGTGATTTGCATCTTGTGATATGATTTCTATGTTTCTGTTCTCGAAGTCTTTTTCGAACTTTGGATTGTGAAACCTTCATCCCTGCACTATGGAGGTTGTTGGTTGTGCTTTGTTTTTTCTTCACATCTCTCACAGTGTTTCTCTCATTGTTGTGGATTCCGGGAATGGAATCCTGCACAAATAAATAAACAACGCCTGTAATTGAGATAGAAAAATAAGTGTATTAAACGTAAGCATACAGACTTGAAGTGAAGATTAGTAGCAAGTATATGTACAAGTCTCTGTAAGTGAAGCCGTAATTATCTCTCCCCCCCTCTCTCTCTCTCTCTCTCTGGACTTTCGAATAACTCTCTGTGAACACCCTGTGTACTGTCTCCGTATCTCTCACCCTGACTCAACGTATCTCAACCTGCAAGTATTCTCTCTGTCAGTATAAGTATACTCTGGACGAGTCCATCTTGTGTAAAAGGGGTCTACTCCACAATACTATCTATCTATTTTTATTTTGTAGTTGGGGTGTTTTTTGTTTTTTTTTAATTATTTCCTTTGGTTTCTGGTGTATACTCATTTCTTTCCGGGTCCCAACCGCAGGCCTAAGGTCAGAAATGGCATCATGACATTTTCCATTAAAAAACAAAATACAACCCCTAATAGCAAATTTATTAGATGTTGTGGATTCCAGGAATGGAATCCTGCACAAATAAATAAACAACGCCAGTAATTGAGATAGAAAAATAAGTGTATTAAACGTAAGAATACAGACTTGAAGTGAAGATTAGTAGTCCACGAATGCGGGTTAGTAGAAAGTATATGTACAAGTCTCTGTAAGTGAAGCCGTAATTATCTCTCTCGCTGGACTCCCGTATAACTCTCTGTGAACACCCTGTGTACTATCTCCATATCTCTCACCCTGACTCAACGTATCTCAACCTGCAGGTATTCTCTCTGTCAGTATAAGTATACTTTGGACGAGTCCATCTTGTGTAAAAGGGGTCTGCCCCACAACAGTCATCAACTGTTGTTTTACTTGTCCGACCTGTTCTACGTCTGCTGCTCAGTACAGAGCATTTCAAATTGTTGTGATCGCTTTGCCCAGTGTTTGTCCAATGGCGTTGATCAATTTTCCTTCTTTTCACAACTTCAAAATGGTTTGCTTTTCTCACATAGACAGCTCTCTCATCATCTTTGCTTATCCTTTTTAACAAGAACTGTAGGTGAAACGCAAGCTATTTATTGTTTAAACAATTAATCTAAAAGGGAACACATGGGCAGCACGAAACACCTCTCAGTCACGTGTTTCAATAGCTTTGCTCACTTGAAAAATGGGCAGGTTCAAATAAAAGGTGGCGTGGCCTAAGTTGTTTAACACATCTGATTGTAAATAAGTTTACATTGGATTTAAACATGTATCAATATGGTGTTTTCCTATCGTCTTTCAACGATAATGTGATTAAGCTTATCAGACAATATGAAAGGAACTTACTTAAAATAAATAGACAATACTTGTCTATATTATTTAATGAAACAGGCATTAATGAATAATTGCTGCCTAAATATATATATATATATATATATATATATATATATATATATATATATATATAAAAGTGAACATGGAAGTCAACACTTAGAGGCAAGAGTCTGTTTCATGCCAGATGCAGTCGTCGTAGTCTGACGATTGCCTCTAGCATGAAACGGACTGTCGCCTCTAAGTGTTGACTTCTATGTTCACTTATATATATATATATATATATATATATATATATATATATATATATATATTGTGTATATTTAGGCAGTAATTTTTCATTAATGCACGTGTCAGTAAATAATATAGACAAGATTTGTCTATTTATTTTAAATTGACGATTGCCTCTAGCATGAAACAGACTGTCGCCTTTAAGTGTTGACTTCTATGTTCACTTTTATATTTACACACGCTCTATCTCTGATATTGAGCACTTTATCTCATAAATATAGCACATCTTAAGACTATATTTCTTCATATATATATATATATATATATATATATATATATATATATATATATATGATTAATTAATACTCATTTGTCACTGAGCTGATTGGTGTTACCTTCAGCTTCGTGACACCAGGGTTTCGTAGATTGATCATCCGGGAATCACACCGTCCACTTCTCGGGGGGTATCAGCAATTGACGATATATATATATATATATATATATATATATATATATATATATATATATATATATATATATATATATAATGGTAGAAACTTTCCTTGTGCAATGACAGCTTTGCCGGGCTGGTCATGTTGCAAGAATGAGTGACGGCAGAATACCTAAGGTCCTTATGTATAGTCAGATTGACAATGGTCAAAGGACTGTTGGACGGCCGATTCTCAGGTATGAATACTAGTTAGAGTAACCCCCCAGCTGTCAATGTGCCAATGTTTTTTCGGGATTGAAACATCTGTAGATATTTGTCCCAGAGTGGTATCAGAAATTTCGAAATCAGTGGTATTGACAAAACTAAGTGACGAAAGACAACGGTGAAAAGTGTCAGCAAATATTTCTGTGCCTATCTCCCGAGTTTCTCGCTGTTGCACAATATGTGGATCCGTATGCAGGTCACTAGAGGGACTGAAGTGTTACACATGGCACAAACATAAAAAACTAAATGAGATTGGCAGATCCTCACACGTCAAAATCGACGGGAGAGTCCACCACACACACACACACACACACACACACACACACACACACACACACACACACACACACACACACACATATATATATATATATATATATATATATGCCTGGCTGGCGTGCTACTAGTGGAGAATATTCAAATCGACACGATGAAGAAACGGTCAGAATTCCGTGTCGAATTAATAATTCAACCAAACAGGCAGAGAATAGGCCAACATGGAATTGGAAGTTACAGACGAAATACAAACAAATTCTCAAACATTGTCCATTCTTTACGTTCAAAAACGGGTTTCAGAATCGGATAAAATGAAATATTACCAGTTATGTTAGAATAGTTAGTTCTAAAATAAGATATGTTAGGGGGTCCAAAAGCGCCGGTTAATAAAAAGCAAAAAAACAAAAATACAAATTAAAAAATGAAAAAAAAAATTAAAAGAATTAAAATAAAAAAATAAAAATTTTGAAATAAATTAAAAATTACATATACATACACAAGGAACACGGAATCAAGTATGGGGTCACTATTTGCTGCTCGGGTGAAGGAACGTATTGCATCCCGCAAATTTGCCTCCAAAGATTATTGGCGCCTCTGCAAGAGCGTTCTGAACAATAACAAACCTTCCATTCCTCCCCTGTTCAATCAGTTTGAGGTCCTGACCACCTCTGCCGACAAGGCCGAATGCTTTGCTCGGAAGTTTTCTTCCAATTCAACGCTAGACTCTTCCGGGGTACCCTTGCCCGATTTCCCTCCCAGAACTGAGGTCCTCTTAGACGGATTTCACATAACCCCGTCGTCGGCATTGGGCATTATTTCTAACTTAGATCACCACAAGGCTACTGGTGGTGACGGGATACCAGCCATTGTCCTGAAGAAATGCGCACCTGAACTGTCGCCTGCCCTCTCTAAATTATACAACCGCTGGCTCAAGGAGTCCTGTTTTCCTGACTGCTGGAAGTCCTCAACCATTGTTCCTGTCTTTAAGAACTCTGGTGACCCCTCCGACCCTTCCAATTACCGTCCTATCAGTCTCCTACCCCTCTTCGGCAAAGTCTTCGAGGCCATTATCAACACCGAAGTGATTAATCATCTGATATCCCATGATCTGCTCTCAGACAAGCAGTATGGTTTCCGCTTTGCCCGATCTACTGCCGATGTGCTTACGGCCATCACTGAATTTGTCTACCAAGCTATCCATAATAACGGTGAAGCTCGTGCCGTGGCCCTTGACATCTCCAAAGCGTTTGATAAGGTTTGGCATACCGGCCTTCTTCGCAAGCTCCAGGGTTGTGGTATCACAGGTCGATTTTTTGACCTAATACAATCATTCCTGTCAAACGGGGAATTGAAGGTCGTACTCAGTGGATTCATCTCCAGCTCCTATCCCACTAACGCAGGTGTTCCTCAAGGCTCCATCCTAGGCCCTACTCTGTTCCTCATATTTATAAATGACCTTCCTGACGCCATAGACTCCCAAGTCGGCATCTACGCTGACGACATCACAATTTACTCCTGCCTCAAACACAAATCTAGTGATTCTGACAAAGTTAACCTGGCAGTTCAAATTGAAAAGGACCTCCAATCGGTTGTGAACTGGGGCGAGAAATGGATGGTTAACTTTAACGCCTCTAAAACAAAACTGCTCTCTATTAACCACCACAAGGATCCATCCCTGCATCCCATTAGAATGTCTGAAGACCAACTTCTCGAGAGCTCCTCTCTGCGGCTGCTCGGTCTCACGCTGTCCGCTGATCTGAGATGGAACAAATACATCGAGTCAGTTGCATCATCCACCGCAAGGAAAGTTGGTTCCCTCTGCCGAGCCAGGAAATTTTTCTCCCCGGAATCGATCCTCCAACTCTATAAATCGACCATTCGCCCTTGCATGAAGTATTGCTGCCATATATGGTCTGGGGCCCCTGCTGTTTGCCTCAGGGTTCTTGATAAGATCCAGAGACGGATATGCAATGTGATTGGCCCTGATCTGTCATCTCGTCTGCAGTCGCTCTCTCACAGACGCGATGTTGCCTCGCTCTGTCTTTTTTACAAATACTTTCACGGTAATTGCTCCGAGGAGCTGCTTTCGCTTGTCCCTAGGACTCGTGAATTTAAACGCCCCACGAGGCTGGCATCCCGCTCCCACCACTACACCGTTGAAACTGTTAGATGTAGACGTCTCTTCTACTCCAATAGCTTCATGTCTCGCACATCTCGCCTATGGAACTCCCTTCCCTATTACTGTTTCCCTGACAAATACAATCTCCAACGGTTTAAGTGTAGCGTCAATCGACATCTCCAGTTGCCTTGATCTATCCACTTCCCTTCTCCGCATCCTTTCATCTTTCTCTTTCTCCACATCCTCTCCTTTACCACTCCTATCTGCTCTTCCTCCAGCCCTTCTATAATCCCTTGCGTGATAGTGGCCTCCAGCCTTGCTTGGGGTGATACGCTTAAATATATATATATATATATATATATATATATATATATATATATATATATATATATAAATGTAGGGTTAGGGTTAGGGTTAGGTTCCAGTTGCTACGAACACTCTGTCTTGTTTTTATTAATTTCCTTGTTTAATTAAATTACTTTCGTTTTTTGCTTTGAAAAAGTCCACATTGGACGAAACGCGTCAGCAATTAGTAGTGTTTTCCTATTGTCATTTATATTTATAAAGATTGTCTTATCTACAGGTTAACTCTGAGAAATTTTCATATATATATATATATATATATATATATATATATATATATATATATATATATATATATATATATATATATATGTCCATGTCCGTGTTAAACGATTTGTAGTGTGGCCTATATAATTATTTACGAAAGTTGATTCTTGAGGAATACAATTCCTTAATGGACATTTGAATTCGTAAATAATATTTGCTCTATTTAATTTTGTTGTAGGAGGTGAATTATTATTTTTAACTATAAGGTTACAAGTTTAAAATTTTTTATAATAAATAATTAATCTAATTTTTTTGCTATTATCATATAATATTTTTTTGCTATTATATAGGCCACACTACAAATCGTTTAACACGCAGATTAACCCTACACCTTTCTGACAATAGCTCAATTAGATCTTATTTAAATATTCATGGAGACCTACCGGACACTATTCGGAATATACTTGTCGACAACACTAATATAATAGCATCATCCACTTGCAAAAAAAGGCTAAAAATAATGGAAGCCTTACTTATAAAATTAAACAAACCAACCCTCAATAATATTAACTTTGAACATGGACATAATATCTTGACCGTGTTTTGAAACAAAAAAAAATGAATCCCTTTATAAACACACACAAACTATTTCTAATTCTAACAGTTGAAATACAATCCTTGATAATGGCTAAAAGTATAGCCGAAAGCGCTCGGAAAAGAACATTCGGACAATTTTTATATAATTTATCCTCTGAAAAGAAAAATTTTATTAGATCGCACAAGAAATTATATAAAAAACTAAATAAAAGCACCTTGTCAGTCGTTTTTAATGAAATGTGCTTGAAAGAAGGATTGCTGCCTAAATACACAAATATATATATATATATATATATATATATATATATATATATATATATATATATATATATATCTATACATACATACATATACATATATATACACACACACACACACACACACACACACACACACACATATATATATATATATATATATATATATATATATATATATATGAAAAAACTTAATAACACGGAAACGAAGGATTTACAGAAATATGTTTATATGGGCGCTTGTTCTTATTTGGGGGGAGGAACCGCCCGCTAAAGTTTGTAAAAGTATTTTTGATACACCCAGTATATATACTATGTTTTTTTTTTAATTCGACATATTTTTTATTCAAACACATATCTTTAATTGGATAACCACATTTCAGTAGATGTTCCGTATTATTTTTATTTCGTCTACCAGCCTGGCCACCCGACAAAACAGAAAAATGCATCATCCGCCTGAATTCAAAACAGTGTCTCCCTTTGCAGATTTCCTGAATGGCATATCTGCTAAATTTCGTATCCGAAACAAAGTATATTCTAAAGATTTAATGTATTTTCTATTATTAGTTTTCTCTTTCTTTATCCAATCAAAATGTAGGTTGACTGTTCTCCTTCCACTGCCCATGTCTGGGGATATCGTCTAGTTTTCAATTTTTTATTTAAATAAAAAGCTTAAGTTCATAATTCCCTGTAGATCTATATACACCTGAGGAAGGTGGAAGGGCCCAACGGCCGAAATGATACGATAGTTACAACAAAGATGGGGACAAATGTTCAAATATAATGAGTGTAAATAATGATAACTCCTCATCCCAAAAATTCACACAGATGTTTTTAATGTATATGTAATTTTTTTAATTCATTTCTCTCATGAATTTTACTATGCCGTACGTTTTATTTTTCAATTATTTCACCCTAAGCAAGGTAATAAAGCCACTAAAACGCAAAGTGAAAGAACAATAAAAGAACAGAAGATGACGATTGAAATGCATTTACATTTTTGAAGCTGAAAGCGACAGGCACAAGAGAGAAGGGCTGAAGAAGAAACTGTTAGCATAGAACTTACGGTTCCATCCAGTCATTTCAACTGTATATGATGAGACCTTGCAGACAATCTAGTACTGCGCTTAAATTCGTTAAGTCGTGGTACCAAAGAGGGGCGTCCTGGCTAAGACGATAAACTACATCCGACAGCAAGGCCACTGATCAGGAGGTTTTGAGGAGCATGGAACCACCTCTTAATTGCTTGTGTTCCCAGGTCCAACCTGACCCGGGGTGGTAGCACCTGTCAGGGTTCCAGCTATGGGCAAATAGTTAACCCCGAAAAGCGTCAAAATGAATGTATAAAAGTATGTTTTAATACCAGCAGTACATTTTTTTTTTAAATTTATAATAAATATTAACAGCAATACATTTTGGAAAATAAATTACCAGCAATATATGTTTGGAAAGAAATATTGCCAGCAATAAAAATCTTATCGGCATTAAATAAACCATTGAGGTTGATATACTGTAAAAGAAAACAAACCAAACCAAACCAATAGATAGATAGATAGATAGATAGATAAATAGATAGATAAGAACAGACTTTACATTTCCCGGAATGTCATCTTCATTGCCATATTCGGCATGTTTTGAGGTTGATAT
>OZ038507.1:75648392-75653392 GCA_964036315.1 Acanthosepion esculentum
TATATATATATATATATATATATATATATATATATATATATATATATATATATATATATATATGTATATATATATATATATATATGTATGTTTGCCCATCGTTTAATGTTAATGAAACTTACAGATATGCATATGTTTCTATAGTAAATCCATTAGTAAATTTCGTTGTATGTTAATTAACGGATGTCATACCTTTAAAGGCTGTGCGTAGCCGAGTGCTCCAAACTGTAACGTTCTAAACGTTATAGTTTGGAACTTGAGATCCGGTTTCGAATCTCTCCATGCTCGATTTATCTAAGCTTGCAGGAAATGATACTGTAGTAGTGTCTTCCCTCTAATGAGACTACTGTGGACTCTTCCGCTTACTATAAAATTAGTAGGATAGTAAGCCTCGGGGGAACGGGGAACGGAGCCGTTCATTGCTGTCAAACTCTCCGCCTCGGCGGAGAGGAACCCGGACAAGGCTTTGCTGAAGGGCAAAATTTCGTCCGGTGAGGTAGACAGGCCCTGAACCCGTTTATACGAGTTCGGAGGGAATATTTTTGGCCGAGCCTACGGGCTCGGAGAAACCACACTAAACCGGCCTTGTGCCACGTACGACGCACGTAGGGGGCGTTAAATATAACGGTGATCTAAACTGTTCTACTGAGGCTGTTCGCAGCTTTTGTTCAACTCTCTGCTTTTGGCAGAGAGGAACTCGGACGAAGCTGTGCCGAAGGGCAGTTTCGTCCGGCGAGGTAGTTAGACCCGAACCCATTTATGCGGGTTCTACAGGGAGTTTTTGGCCTAGCCTAAGGGATCGGATGACCCACGTTAAACTCGGCCTTGTGCCACATATATCTCTCATGGGCGGGGGGGGGATTGTTAAATATTAACGGTGATATAGTTTGAACGCTGGTCAACCGACACACACTCCCAAGTCGTGTAACACAATTCTGTTGTATTTACTGTTCAATACACTATTTATCTGCAACCTCTTGTCTTGTTATTTCTTAACTAAATACTTGGTCACAATAGTTACAAATCATCGTGACGCAGCTTTGTGCAAACTGGTGATAACTCTAGATTTTGGAATCTCTTCCAAAACTACACAGTTGTAGTATAAACCAGTTTCGCTCTGTATGTGATGAACAAAAGAAATGAGCCTAAACAGGCGTCTGCGACAGGGATTGACTAGACGCACAGAGAGCCATAATACGAGCAGCGAGCCATGCATAAGATGGTGTTCCAACGTGATATGGTCGTACGCCAGCACGACTCTTTCTCAGTACATACGACAGCAAAAAGTCAAGAAAAATAATCTTCCAACCGACCTTAAATATGATGACATAAAGAAGGTAAATCCGTGCAATACCAACAGAAAAAATTGTAAACGATACCTTGGAGAAAGATTTCAATTAGCTTCAAAAATCAAAATAAGAAGTATATTCAATGAATATGATTTCTTTTCTTTTCTTTTTTTTATTAAACTATTTCATCGGTCTCAGAGATTATAATAAACTGAGGATTTTTTAAATAATTACATCTGTGTTAATCGTTCATAAATTTCATCTTGGCCGATTCATTATTCTATGCCCCACCCCACCACTGAATCTATGATACGGAGGGGGCCTATTCTACTACATTTAAATTTTCATGAGGTAGTATTCATATAAAATACAAATTTTATTGTAGACTAAATATGTACAATAAAGTACTATATGCAATATAGGTGAACAATTCAATTAGAAAAACTGGAAATAAACACAATTTATCTAAATACAAATTAGAGACATGTCATGATAGATCATTCCATTTTAAATAAATCAACAATATTTGGCTGTAATTTTTAACATCAACTCGAGATTTTTCTTAGAATGAGAGAAACGAATCCATGGATTTGTCTGAAGAATAAAAAGACGCCAGAATTACGTCAAAACCTTTCATCCTTTAATATTCGGTTGTGTTTAGGGCACATAATGATGCCACTCATGCTCCAAGGAAGGAAACACGGGGACGAAAGAAAAAGATTGATGATAGAACTGGCACGGTAATCAAGAGAGAAGTTGTGAAGAATAGGACTATAACTAGCCAAGAAATTGCAGCCAGTCTAAGCGAAGAGCAAGGTGTTAGTTTTGCCTCTTCAACAGTCCGTCGGTGGCTGTTAGAACAAGGCTACAAATCTTGTACACGAAGGTTTAAGCCGCTAATAAGCAAAGCAAACAAAGCCAAGAGACTTGAGTGGGCTCACTATTACAAAAATGTCACCGTAGAAGACTGGAAGAATGTTCTCTTCTCCGATGAAACGAAAGTTGAGCTAAATTCAAAGGATAAGGTGACTCACTTTTATCAACAAACGTGTAGGTGAACAAACCGAGTAGAAAAATTGAAAATAAATACAAAATATTCGAGTTCGAATTCACACCTACTATGCTCGTATAACGCAAAAACAGAAGTATATAAAATAAAATGAATGCAATCGACAACAAAGACATTACATTTATAATTCTAAAAGCCAGGTCCGAAGCAAGGGATTCCTGCAGAAGCTATAATGGGGAGGGTGGCTCTTTACTACATCTCAATTTTCATAAGGTAGTATTCACATTAAATACAAATTTTATTGTAACTTAATTATGTCCAAGAATACGCAATAGAGCTGAAGAATTCAATTAGAAAATCTGAAAATAAGTCCAATATATTTAAATAAAAATTAGAGACATATCATAATAGATCATTCCATCTTAAATAAATCAATAATATTTTGCGGCAGATTTTAATATCAACCTCAGATTTTTCTTTTTAAAAATTTCAATATTTTTAACACAATGAACATTATGGATAAAATGTAGTGAATTTTATACATTGTGTTTTCGAGATTTAACATGTACAAAATACTTTATACCTGATCCTAGGTCGTCCAACAGTCCTTTGTCCGCTGTCGGGCTGGCTATACATGGGAACCTTAGGTATTTTGTCGCCACTAATCCTTGCAGCATGACCAACCTAGAGAATTTATGACTGCCTCAGGAAGGCCTCAATCGCATCAATGTTACATTTTGTGAGAAGATCAGAATTGGACAACCTGTCGTCAAAAGTGTAGCCACAGATCGCGCGGAGAGATCTTTTGTGGAAGACATACAGCTGATTGATATGGGACCTATATGGGGTTCACAATTCTGAGCCATACAACTGTGTGGTCAAAACGGCCGCTCTATAAACCCGTATTTTGGTGTCCAATACATATATATATATATATATATATATATATATATATATATTTTACATATATGTAATATATATATTTTACATTTGTAAAAACAACACGCTAGATTTAGTTGTGTAACTCTACCGGGTGAAGATAGCTCTGGCTGACACCAAATTAGTTGTTTCAATCCTGGCTTGAGGCATTCGGAAGTCTAGTCGCACTGGGGAGCTGTGATACAGCGAAACAGTACTGTCTGTGAATGACATAATTTAGCTCTCGAAAATATATTTCAATTGAGCACTGTTGAGTGATAAGCTAATCCTATAAACAACAGCCACCTGCACTAATGCAAAGCTCTTCAGTAAAATGAATGGAGCACTTTGGCTGTTGGGCATTTGTTTACATTTGTAAAAACAATACGCTAGATTTAGTTGTGTAACTCTACCGAGTGAAGATAGCTCTGGCTGACACCCTAATTATTTGTGTTTCAATCCTGGCTTGAGACATTCGGAAGTCTAGTCGCACTGAGGAGCTGTGATACAGCGAAACAGTACTGTCTGTGAATGACATTAATATATATATATATATATATATATATATATATATATATATATTCACAAGTTACAACATTAGTTCTTCTTTTTCTCTCTTGTTCATAGTTTTGGATCAAAATCACCAGTCAGAATGTCGCGCAATTTATTTCACTCTAAATATTTTTGATGCCGTTGTAGAACATTTCAGTTATCCAACTAAATCTTTCAAAGTTGGTTACTCATTAGCTTTCTTTTTTTATCTGAGCCACGACCGTCCAGAACTTCTCTGTTCACTGTAAAGCTGGCTATACATGAGGACCTTAGTTATTCTGTCGTCACTCATCCATCCTTGAAACATAACGAGCCCAGCGAAGTTATGACTCCATCACGAAAGTTTCAATTCCACAACATATATATATATATATAAATAAATGAAAGAAATAAAAAGAAATAAAGCCCAAGCGAGTATAATGACTAAAACGTAAAGTGGCTAATTAGAATAAATCCTAACGAGCCAGGTAAACCTAAGTAGGTTTCACCTAAACGGATCTTCAGGGTAAACTGGCTAAAAAAGGAAATGGCGGAAAAGTTTTTATTGATGAAACCATTAAAAGCAGAAAACCACGTGCCATATATATACAGGGTGACCCCAAAAAACGGGAATTTTTGAAGTGCGTATTGCCAGACATGAGCAAGTGACAACACTACGAGACAGTGACCTTGAGCAAGTAAACATTTCGCCATTTTAGTAACGAGAATGAAATTCACAGTATCCCAGCTGAGATGTTGCAGCAGTCAATGAGGAATCTCAACAGCAGATTTCAAGAATGCATTCGTACAGGAGGACGCCATCTACAGGACGTAATTTAAAAATAAATGAAAATTGCGTCATTGTTTCTTAAATGGCATGTTTTAAGGTTTCAATTACTATGAATTAAATATTTTTCTTCCATCACTCTTGGTTTTATTGGATTGTTAAAAAGTTCCCGTTTTTTGGGGTCACCCTATATATATATATATATATATATATATATATATATATATCATATGAAGAAATATAGTCTTAAGGTGTTTTATATTTATGGGATAAAGTGCTCACTATCAGAGATAGAGCGTATGTAAATATAAATATAAAAGTGAACATTGAAGTCAACCCTCAGAGGCGACAGGTTGTTTCATGCTAGACGCAACCCGATTGCATCTAGCATGAAACAGCCTGTCGCTGTTGACTTCTATGTTCACTTTTATATATATATATATATATATATATATATATATATATA
>OZ038507.1:75658392-75665892 GCA_964036315.1 Acanthosepion esculentum
TGTGATAGATAGATAGATAGATAGATAGATAGATAGATAGATATGAATGAGACTGTGATAGATAGATAGATAGATAGATATGAATTGTGAAAGAGATAGATAGATAGATAGATAGATAGATAGATAGATAGATATGAATGAGACTGTGATAGATAGATAGATAGATAGATAGATAGATAGATAGATAGATAGATATGAATTGTGAAAGAGATAGATAGATAGATAGATAGATAGATATGAATGAGACTGTGATAGATAGATAGATAGATAGATAGATAGATAGATAGATAGATAGATAGATATGAATGAGACTGTGATAGATAGATAGATAGATAGATAGATATGAATTGTGAAAGAGATAGATAGATAGATAGATAGATAGATAGATAGGTATGAATGAGACTGTGATAGATAGATAGATAGATAGATAGATAGATAGATAGATAGATAGATAGATAGATAGATATGAATTGTGAAAGAGATAGATAGATAGATAGATATGAATGAGACTGTGATAGATAGATAGATAGATAGATAGATAGATAGATAGATAGATAGATAGATAGATAGATAGATAGATATAAATTGTGAATGAGATAGATAGATAGATAGATAGATAGATATACAGAGAGAAATCTATGAAGAAACTAAAATAAATAGACACATAGTACAATAGATAATCGAGATACGCTATGAATATATGAACCTCGTGAGATACATAGATTGAGAATGATATAAACCATGCTAGATCGAGAAGGAAACAGAGATGAACACCCGCCACATATATATATATATATATATATATATATATATATATATATATATATATATATATTATGTCATCCCATAAGTTCTGTCCGAATTTTAACTTTTTGTTAAAATGAACGAAATTTAAAGAGTATTTTATCATGTCTAATGGAGCTGAACATTATTTTTTGTGTTTAGATGCATTTAAACTGATCAAATTTTATTTCAGAGAACAATAAAATTAAATTTTGTTTGATTAAAACCCTGCTAACATGGAAGTACCCAAGAATCATTTGAGGCACATAATGCTTTATGAGTTCAAGAAAGGAAACTCAGCAGCCGAAGCGGCTAGAAGCATTCACTCAGTTTATAGAGAGGCATGTGTGAATGAAAGAACTTGCAGAGGTGGAGATTTCACCCTTGAACAGGATGATCCAACCGGACGTCCAGTTGAGTTTGATGAAAAGCTTCTTGAAGCAGCCCTTGAAGAAAATCCTGCTTTATCAGTTGAGCAATTGGCAGTGGTTTTCAGTTCAAACCATACAACTGTTCATCGTCATCTTCAACGACTTGGAAAAGTTCCTAAATTTGGAAAATGGGTGCCTCGTGAATTGTCTGAAAACAACCTCAAATCCCGAGTTGACATCTGCTCTTCTCTCCATTCTCGCCAACTTGTTTCAACTTTTTTGGATAGACTTGTGACTGGCGACGAAAAATGGAGAACTTCATGGGCAAAATGTTCTTCTTTCAATCTGGTGGGATTGTCAAGGAATAATCCACTTTGAATTCTTACCACCTAATGCAACAATTAATGCTCAAATATACTGTCAGCAATTATAGCGTTTGAACCAAGCTTTGAGGAAAAAAAGACCTGCTCTAGTGAATCGAAAACGGGTGATGTTTCATCAGGACAATGCACGACCACACACAGCAAGAATCACGTCACAAAACATCGAAGAATTTGGTTGAGAGAAAATTCCTCATCCACCTTATTCTCCCGACCTTGCTCCTTCAGACTACCATTTGTTTCGTAGCTTACAGAATCATTTGGAAGAAACAGCTTTTGTAACACAGGAAGAGTTTAAAACTGACATTTGTGAGTTCTTCGAATCAAACCAAAAGAATTTTACAGTAATGGAATTAGTAAGCTTGTTAATAGATGGAAGGAAGTCATAGATAATCAGGGAAAATACATTGTTGATTGAATCTGTAATTAAATGTAACATTTGGTCACTTGTTTTCTTTATTCAAAATTCGGACAGAACTTATGGGATGACCTGATACATGTATACTAACAATGTTATATCTGTCTATATTTCTGAGATGAGGTATTGTAACTATTTACATTATTTACATTGTTGAGACTGTTGCTTTCATCTTTAGTGGCATATTCACGACGTTTTGGTCGTTGTACGTTCCGGCCTTCTTCAGGTAATATTCGTTGGAATTTCGAAACGAACCCTTTAACGACAGTGAATATAAGCGTTGTTTGAAGTAAACCAGTCACTTGACCCAAAGAGTTGTGAGTTCAATACCTGGCCACAGCAGAGTGAAGAAATACTTGGAGACTTGAGTTACTAAAGGAAAATAACTTTTAAATTTAAATTTTCCCCTCTAATATTCCCTCTTTTTTAAAACTTATTCACCGTTCTCTTGATGGTTCTTGAATGGACTTCGAAGATGGAAGCCAGGGTATGAATTACTGAAGGCCGGAATGATATTTTTCCTCTCACCATTGCTCAGTTGGGAAGACAGTGGGGCTGACACAAAACAATTTTAACCGGCTCTCTTTTTAGCTGAATACCTCAAATGATTTTTTCCGGGATTCTTACGACAAATAATGCCAAGATCTCTGAACGTCTCATCTGAAGACCTACGAAAAAAAGAAATTCAATTAGTTCAGTGTTAGATGGATAATTATGCTGTTACACGATATCGACAATTTTGCTGTCACACACGGTCTTTCTCTCTCTCTATCTCTCTCTCTCTCGATATATATATATATATATATATATATATATATATATATGAGAGGGATTGCTACCCAAATACACGACTATATATATATATATATATATATATATATATGAGAGGGATTGCTACCCAAATACACGACTATATATATATATATATATATATATATATATATATATATATATATATATATATGAGAGGGATTGCTACCCAAATACACGACTATATATATATATATATATATATATATATATATATGAGAGGGATTGCTACCCAAATACACGACTATATATATATATATATATATATATATATATATATATATATGAGAGGGATTGCTACCCAAATACACGACTATATATATATATATATATATATATATATATATATATATATATATATATGAGAGGGATTGCTACCCAAATACACGACTATATATATATATATATATATATATATATATATATATGAGAGGGATTGCTACCCAAATACACGACTATATATATATATATATATATATATATATATATATATATATATATGAGAGGGATTGCTACCCAAATACACGACTATATATATATATATATATATATATATATATATATATATATATATATATATATATGAGAGGGATTGCTACCCAAATACACGACTATATATATATATATATATATATATATATATATATATATATATATGAGAGGGATTGCTACCCAAATACACGACTATATATATATATATATATATATATATATATATATATATATATATATATGAGAGGGATTGCTACCCAAATACACGACTATATATATATATATATATATATATATATATATATATATATATATATATATGCACATATTCATTGAATACGACAGACAAAGTGATTTTATTTAGTTTTTATACAATTTCTCATGCGATCTAATAATTCTTTTCTTTTCGGATGATAAATTATATAAAAACTGTCCGAATCTTCTTTTTATCCGAGCGCTATACATTTAGCCATTTTCAAGGATTAAATATTTTAACTGTTAAGATAAGAAATAATTTGTTGTATGTATGTTTTATAAAATGTTTTCATTTTTCAAAACACGCTCAAGATATTATGGCCATGTTCAAAGTTAATATTATTAAGTGTTCTTTTGACCTACCGGACACTATTCGGACCATACTTGTTGACAACACTAACATAATAGCATCATTTACATCCCAAAAAAGGCTAAAAATGATGGAAGCCTTATTAATAAAAGCAAACAAACCAACACTTAATAATATTAACTTTGAACATGGACATAATATCTTGACCGTTTTTTCCAAACAAAAATATGAAAGCATTTTATGAAACATACATACCACAAAGTATTTCTTGTTTTAACAGTTAAAATTGAGAAATTGTATAAAAAAAAACTAAATAAAAGCAACTTTTCAGTCGTTTTCAATGAAATGTGCATGAAAAAAAGATTGCTGCCTAAATACACAAATATAAATATATATATATATATGCACATTTCATTGAAAACGACAGATAAGGTGCTTTTATTTCGTTTTTTATACAGTTTCTCATGCGATCTAATAATAATTTTTTTTTAGGATGATAATTATTAGATCGCATGAGAAATTGTATAAAATAACTAAATAAAAGCACCTTGTCTGTCGTTTTCAATGAAATGTGCATATATATATATATATATATATATATATATATATATATATATATATATATATATATATATATATATAGACATGTTTCGTTGAATAATTTAGACACGTTCTGTCTACTTATTTTCAGTTGGATCATTTCATATTCACGGATAAGCTTTTAGGTGTCATCATTGAAGGACGAGAGAAAATCACCGTGTTGATACTTATTTTTTTATTACGATTACTTTCGACCTTATCACAATGCCATCATCACTATATTATTTAATTCAAGACAAATATTGTCGTGTTCATTATTGTCGAAGACAAAATTGCTGTGCCCATCTGAAAGTTAAATTTCTTACTTGTGGAGTGAACACAACAATAAAATTTTCCTTCTCCTTGACAGACTGCCATCTCAAAAGAAGGGATACGAGTTAGCTTTGCTATTTAGCCGATAGCTGAAGCGAGAAGTGGTGGATTCGAACCTTTGCCAACTATACTTTCCAAGTTAATATCAAACGATCGGCATAGCCAAGAAACAAGTATGACTGAATGAATTGGGATCAAATAAAGAGAAACTACGGATGGAGCAAGTAGGTAACTTTTATAAATTTAAACCTGTTTCGCATTTATTAAATGCAGTATAGATTCATACCTTTTGATAATAATATTTCGCCATCTACAAATATATATCAAACAAACTGTATTATATCATTAATTTTTATAAAGGCCATACTTAAAGAATCTAAGATAAGTCTACTTCCAACCAAAACCAAAACCGGTGTAACTTAAGTTCTTTTACCCTCACACATCTCCGAATCGACATGCGGACACCCACCAAGCATAGATAAAAATGCCTACTAGCCGCATACACGCACATATACGACTTCTTTTTTTACGTACCATGTCCTTTCAGGACGTAGGCGATCATGCCTCTCCACCTCCCTCTATCCCTTGCAGCTCTCAACAAGTTCCTCCCCTCTGCCACCTCCACCAGACCACGATCTGTCATCCACTTGCTTAACCCTGGAAGTCATATCACGCAGTATTTTTCCTTGTCTCTCTTTCCCTCTATTTGACTTGTGAGTATCAGATTCTCCAGGCCCTCCTTTCTCATTATGTGTCTCAAAAACTTCAGCTGCCTCTTCCTGATGTTAAGAATAAGTATATCCTCCTTGTTTGCATTCTCTCTTCGTTGCTCACATATTCGGTCCATGATATCCTTAGCATCCTTCTGTAGAACCACTTCTCCGTTGCCTCGAATCTCTTCCAAATCTCCAAACGGGCCACGCCGAAACAGTAACGCCAAATGGGCCATGCTCAATCAGCGACGCCAAATGGGTCTCGACGAATCAGCGACGCGAAATGAGCCACGCCGAATCAGCGACGCCAGATGGGATACGCCGAATCAGCAACACCAAATGGGCTACGCCGAAACGTCCCATTCTCACTTAAACATATGACATACAATTTGTCGGATGTTTTACATTCATCATTTATCAATTTTATTCTATATACGAAACGTTATTTTAGTGGCTACCCACGTCTGAGTAGACGCCCCGATATTTAAACAGTGTGAATTACATCTACCGAGCTTTGGAGTACTGTCGGATTAAAACAGAATCCATTAATTGTTTAGAAATTGCTTTGTTTACGCTTCGGGTCTCGGATTGAGGAATCGGAGAGCCGAGTTCGAACTCCAGTCGAATCCATTACATTCACTTCGGAAATGTACGAATACTCTTCTTCTCTTTCCAGCTATGGGTAAATAGCAGGACAGACCGGGTTCTATAGCTTTGGATGGCAACTGGTCTACCGCAGAAAGAAATGGCAACTTACAGCTGGGAAAAAATCTGCCTCGTCAGTCATGTATCGAAAGATACGTGATCGCCTAAGCGTGTATCACGCATGGCACATAACTGACTGATCTATCTATCTATCTATCTATCTATCTATCTATCTATCTATCTATCTATCTATCTATCTATCCTAGTCTCTTCACTATCTATCTATCTATCTATCTATCCTAGTCTCTTCACTATCTATCTATCTATCTATCTATCTATCTATCTATCTATCTATCTATCTATCTATCTTTCAATTAATCACTCAGGTACGGTCGAGTAATGGATAGCAGCTCGGATTGGATAACCGGAGAGCCGAGTTCGAATTCCAGTCGAATCCATTACTTAAGTGCTAATACCCTTGTGAAAGGTATGAATCCCCTTCTTCTCCCCCCCCATCTATGGGTAAATAGCAGGACAGACCGGGTTCTATAGACTTGGAGAGCAAATAGTCTACTGAGGGTAAAAAATCTGCCCCGTCAGTCATGTATCGAAAGATACATGATCGCCTAAGCGTGTATTATGCATGGCACATATTTTTGGAGCTTTCGAGAAAACCCGAACGAGAGGTTGCGCATTCGTTAAAAAGCTTAGTTCAGGTCAGACGATAGTTTCTCCCACAAAGAGAGACCAAGCGAGAACTCCGCCACAGAAGGCATTTTTATTTTTAAGTCTTTCGAATGCGCAAGTCTGATAGACGTAATTCACACTATTTAAAAAAATAAAAATAAAAACAAAACAAAACGGGGCGTCTATTCAAATATGGGTATCCACGAAAATAATGTCTAGAGCAACAGACTCAAACAATATTAGTAAACATTCACTTCTAATTTTCTAAGTGTGTTGTGCGTTAGAATTTCTTTTCTCTTAATTATACCTTGAAATTCTAATCTGCTCACCACTTGCGCCAACGACCCCCTCTTCACTTTCTTGCTATATGTTTCCTTCCTTCTCTCAATGTGTCCACACATTCTACGGAATTATTAGCTATACATTTCTTTAAAAAATATTACCAGCAATATATCTTGGAAAAAAAATATTACCAGAAATAAATATCTTGCCGGCATTAAATAACCCACTGAGATGTTGATATGCAGTAAAACAAATCAAACCCAACCAATATATACTGAGATAGATAGATAGATAGATAGATAGATAGATAGATAGATAGATAGATAGATAGATAGATAGATAGATAGAAAATATTAGCAGCAATAAAAATCTTGTCGGCGTTAAATAACACATTGAGATTGATATACCGTAAAACAAACCAAAAAAAAAACAAAACAAAAAG
>OZ038507.1:75670892-75708392 GCA_964036315.1 Acanthosepion esculentum
TGGAAGTCGATGAACGTTTCAGGGAGGACAGTCAGCAACAAAACGCCAGAAACTGTGAACGTATCCATGAAATCGTTGCCAAACATTCCATCAGTATTCTCAAATGACTGTAATTAGAAATGGACGGTGTCCCGGTCTAGGTATATTTTCCAATACTGTGACTCATAGTATAGCTGGCCACTCGTATTCGAGGATAACCGTTTACTAGGGCGGCTAGTAAATACCCTTTTTCAGATGCTTCCTGAAGCGCATTTGTGTTTATTCAACACCCACAGAGCTCAGCTTTGGTTTACACTGCAATTAGGCTGAGCGGATCTTAGTTTCAGTTTCTCTCTCTACATATATATATATCATGTCATCCACATACGCGCCTGTTTCGCTGTATCATATGTCATCAGTGTGACTAGACATCCGATTGCTTCAAACAGGAATCGAAACCAGACCGTTTTGTTATAAGTCGGAGTTTCTACCACTGAGCAATCAGCGCACGGAAGAGAGAAAGAGAAATTCTATCGTATTATTTTTTGACGAATGTGAATAAACACCAGACAGACATAGTACTCAATTCGTTTTCAATGAAGAGCGTTGCGTTATCTATCTATCTATAGTTAAATTCCCATATCAATTCTGTGGACAAGACTGGTATAAAATGACAATTGGAAAAATCTTAGATTTTGCCGACGTGTTTCGTCTTCCGACTTTTTCAAGGCAAAAATGAAATCGAAATATCTCTGTTATAGTTACATTAAAAATCCAAATTTAAAAAGATAGACGCTTCTGTCCAAGCCTTTTTTCTGGTTAATGTAAATTACCTTTATCGTAAGAGATTTTATTTTTCATGTTGACAATACAGAAGCGTCACATTCAAGACGTTTCGGCCGTTATACGCTCTCTTTGCTCTGTCATTAAATATACAATATACATATTCACGAAAATACTATCTAAAGTTCGACTGAAGAACCTCTTGGGAGAGTGTATGTTCCCACAGGCGCATTAAAGTCTCTTTTGATTAATCGTCATATCAACGTTTCTTTCTCTTGCATGAAATACTGCTGCCATATATGGCCTGGTGCCCCCGCTGTTCGTCTTAAAGTCCTCGACGAAATCTAGAGACGGACATGCAATGTAATTGGCCCTGATCTGGCACCTCGTCAACAGTCGCTCTCTCACAGACGTGTCGTCGCCTCCCTCTGTCTTTTCTACAAATACTTTCACGGTAACTGCTCCGACGAGCTACTTTCACTAGTTCCCAGATTGCATGAATTTAAACGTGCTACTAGGTTGGCATCACGGTCCCACCCTTTCACTCCGTCCTGGGTATGACGATAAACTGCATCCGCGTCCTGGGTAAGACGATAAACTGCATACGCGTCCTACGGAAGACGATAAACTACGTCCAACAGCAAGGCCCCTGATCAGGAGGTTCTGAGGTGCGTGGAACCAACTCTTAATTGCTGGTGTTCCCAGGTCCACCCTGCCCTGGGTTGGTAGCATCTGTTAGGGTCCCAGCTATGGGTAAATAGTTGACCATCACGACCTGACTCAAAACACTATGAAAGTGTAAAAATAGATTCTAATGCCAGAAATACTTTGTAAAAAAAAATTAACGAAAATATTACCAGAAATAAAAACTTGTCAGCATTAAATAACCCATTGAGGTTAATATGCCAGAAAACAAAACACACCAAACTATACATTTTTTAAAAAATATTACCAGCTATACATTTCAGAAAAAAAGGAAATTTTGTCGGCATTATATAACCCATTGTGGTTGATATGCCATAAAACAAAACAAACCAAACCAAACCCACCCTTTCACCGTCGAAACTGCTAAAAGTTGCCGACTGTTCTGCTTCAATAGCTTCATGTCTCGCACCTCCCGTCTGTGGAACTCCCTTCCTCTTACTTGCTTCCCTGATAGCTATAATCTCCAACTATTCAAATGCAATGCCAATCGACATCTCCAGATGCCTTGATCTATTCCCCGTCCTTCTCTTCTACCCTTCCCCTATCACGCCCTTTTACTCCTGCTCCCCTTCTCTGTAACGCCTTGCGTACTAGTGGCACTCCCCGTTTGCCTGGGGTGAAATGCTAAAAAAAAGAAAAAAAAATGAAAAAGAACTTCGCACATGTAAGTTGGTGTTGAAAATTTCTCGGCCCTACCAACTGTTTTTATATTTTTATCTCTTTCGTTTTTTTTTAGAATCAATTCCAGGTGAGATTGGAGAATTTTTTTAGCACCCCGCTACGCCAATGCACATTCAAGTTTACGTGGAGGGGCTAATACAAATTATGTTAAGATTTCTTTTTCTTTTTTTTCTTTTTAAACTTTTTTGAATTCTCGCGATAATTCCGGACACAAATCCTTCTGACTTTTCCTTAAGAGCGCGAACATTATCCGTCATTTCTTATTCTTTCTTTTCCTTTGGGGAAAAAAAAAAGAAAATAAAAGAATTCATTCGTCTCTTGCTGCGACCCGTTTTGTCAAGAGAAAATCTCTCAGCCTTCCCTCGCTGATTGGAATGACATTTAAAACCCCTGTCATCCATCTCTGTCAACCACGGGCAAGCAATCCCGAGAAAAAAGACTGAAAACAAAAACATTGGGTGCGGAAGAAGAAGAAGAAGAAGAAGAAGAAGAAGAAGAAGAAGAAGAAGAAGAAGAAGAAGAAGAAGAAGAAGAAGAAGAAGATGGAGGAAGAAGTAGAAGCAGAAAAGAAGAAAAATAGAAGAAGAAGAAGAAGAAAAAGAAGTAGAATAGAAGAAATAAGAAGAAAAACTAAAAAAAAAGAAGAAAAATAGAAAAAGAAATAGATGAAGGGGAAAGAAGAAGAAGAAGAAGAAGAAGAAGAAGAAGAAGAAGAAGAAGAAGAAGAAGAAGAAGAAGAATATGGAGGAGGATGAGGAGGAGGAAGAAGAAGAAGAAGAAGAAGAAGAAGAAGAAGAAGAAGAAGAAGAAGAAGAAGAAGAAGGAGGAGGATAGAAGAAATAAGAAGAAAAAATAAAAAATAAAAAAAGAATAAGAAGAAAAATACAAGAAGAAGAAGAAATAGATGGAGGGTAAAGAAGAAGAAGAAGAAGAAGAAGAAGAAGAAGAAGAAGAAGAAGAAGAAGAAGAAGAAGAAGAAGAAGAAGAAGGAGGGGAGGGAGGAGGAGGAGGAAGAAGTAGAAGAAGAAGAAAAAAGAAAAAGAAGATGGCGGAGGAGGAAGAAGAACAAGAACAAGAACAAGAAAAAAGAAAAAGAAGAAGAAGAAGAAGAACAGAAAGTTTGGAATAAAAAATGTTTGACATATCTGTCTAAATCTTCTATTAAAGTGAACGTAAAGTATTTTCGTTTTTAATAGACCTTTACTCTAAAGCTCGTTTCATGTAGACGCCGAAAAGACTTTCTACGTCGCCATTGTTATTATTTCTTTATTTTTGAAGCCATATTTCGCTAGTCTACTGATTGTTCGGAACTCAATGTCGCATTGTCCACCGACTGTTAAAATATTTCCCAGATATATAAAAACTTCTCCTGCTTGATGTTTACATCTCCATTTGGAATGCCAGAAATCGACAGAAAAAGGGGGCAGTCCGATGGGGGTAATTAGAAGAATGTCACGAGTAGCATTGTGACCTTGATTGGTTTAGTTTGCTTTGTTTTGTTTTACGGCATATCAACCTCAATGAGTTATTTAATACCGACAAGATTTTTATTGCTGGTAAAGAATCTTTCACAAATATATTGCTTGCATTAATTTTTTCAAAAAAGTATTCCTGGTATCAAAGCCTATTTTTATACTTTCATAGTATTTTGGCATCTTTTTCGTGGGTGTGGGGAAACTATTTGCCCATAGCTGGGACACTGACAGGCGCTACCACCCTGGGTCAAGGTGGGCCTAGGAACATCAGAAATTAAGAGGTGGTTCCACCCTCCTCAAAACCACCTAAACAAAAAGCTAGCTGTTGGATATAGTTTATCGTATTACCAATGACGCCGGATATAGTTTATCGTCATACCCAGGACGCGGATGTAGTTTATCGTCATACCCAGGACACAGATGTAGTTTATCGTCATACCCAGGACGCGGATGTAGATTATCGTCTTACCCATGACGCCGGATGTAGTTTATCGTCTTACCCAGGGCGCGGATGTAGTTTATCGTCTTACCCAGAACGCGGATGTAGTTTATCCTCTTACCCAGGGCGCGGATGTAGGTTATCGTCTTACCCAGGATACGGATGTAGTTTACCATCTTACACTGGACGCGGATGTAGGTTATCGTTCTACCGAGGTCGTGGATGTAGTTTATAATCTTACCCAGGACATCGGACGTAGTTTATCGTTTTACCCAGGACGCGAATGTAGTTTATCGTCTTACCCAGAACGCGGATGTAGTTTACCATCTTACCCAGGACGCCGGATGTAGTTTATCGTCTTACCCAGCATGCGGATGTAGTTTATCGTCTTACCCAGGACGCGGATGTAGTTTATCGTCTTACCCAGGGCCTGGACATAGTTTATCGCCTTACCCTAGACGCGAATGTAGTTTATCGTCTTACCCAGGACGCGGATGTAGATTATCGTCTTACCCAGGACGCGAATGTAGTTTATCGTCTTACCCAGGACGCGGATGTAGATTATCGTCATACCATGAATTGTGTGACCTTGATTAAAAGAATATAAGAGAAGATGTGAAACCTGCTCTTTTTTGTCTACTTGGGATTCCATCTCAAAGGTGTGTGCAATCTGAAATAAAATGTCAGTAATAATAAACAAACGTCTCACAGTTACTTATAAGGCGCTAATGGAAGACAACTGGGGTTTATTTCTCTCGGTCAATGCAAGTAGGAGGATCAAGATGTCGATTGAGATTATATTTGAATATTTGAAGATTATAGTCACCAGGGAAGAAAGTAATAGGAAGAGATTTCTACTGTGTGACAGAGGAAGCTGTTAGAGTAGAAGAGGCGGTTATATTTAATTTGTTTCGACGGTGACAGGTTGGGACCGAAATTCCTATCTGGTAGCACGCTTAAATTCAGACAGTTGGGTTACCAGTGAAAGTAGTTCGTCAGAGCAGTTGCCATGAAAATATTTGTGTATAAGACAGAGGGAAGTTGCATCACGTCTGTGAGAAAGTGACTGTAGACGAGATGCCAGATCAGGACCTATCACATTGCTTATCCGTCTCTGGATTTTGTCGAGGACCTCGAGATGAACAGCGGGGCCACCAGATCATATATGGCAACAGTATTCATTCGCCGTGTTTCTGGACCTTGTCCACTGAGTAAAAGTGACGAGCGCCTATAACATGAGAGCTTACCATCTTCTGACCCAATTCCTTAGTTCCAACTTCCAACTTGAAACGGGGAAACCATTTTTCTGTCTTTCCGTCGATAATAAAGTCATCTCTGCACAAAATCTTTCGAGTAGGTTTAGCTGCTTGGTTATATTTATGTGGGAAGCCTCACCAATCTCTCTTTTCAAATTATCGTCTGTTCTTCTCATTGGTAGAAAAAAAATCCAGAACATGTTTTCGTTTCAATCCTTTTTGTCCGCTCAAACGTTCATTATTTATTACACCGTTGCTATGATGAAATACACCGTTGCTATGTTGAAACACAGAATCAATTCTTATTTAGAAAAAGAAAATCGCGCCCAAACACCAGGTTCGTCAATAATGTCTCTGCTCATAGGTCATGGTGAGGGAGTTGTAATTTTTCGCATTATTTTTTTATAATATTATATCTCAAGAATCAGTTTAAAATATTTTTTACGACAATGAATGATGTAAGCAAATAACACCGTTACAATCTTAGATGAAATTTAATAATCATATTAGGGTGTTACAGGTATCAGTTCGATTTTCTGATGTCCTGCGAATAATCTCGAAGAATAATAAGCATTTCTTTTTGCTTATAACTGTGAAACTTTTGTTTAACGTTATATAGAAATTTTATTTCAGATTAGACACGCCTTTGAGATGAAATGCCAAGTAGGCAAGAATGAGCATTATCGACATCTTTTTGCTTTTAATCAAGGTCACAAAGCTCATCGAGACATTTCTGCTGTGTTCTGACGACAAAATGACACAGAATTTCTTCTTTATCATTGAAATTAATATCAACCGACCTAGATATCGAGATCTATCTATCTATCTATCTAATTATCTATCTATCTATCTATCTATCTCTTTATCTCTCTCTGTCTCTCTCTCTCTGTCTCTCTGTCTCTCTCTCTCTCTCTCTCTCTCTCTCTATATATATATATATATATATATATACAGGGTGTCCATAAAGTTCGTGTGCACTTAAAAAAATTCATAACTTTATTTGTATTTGCGATAGAAATAATCTATATTGACCTCGAATCCGTTAATGAATGGTATGATCCTTGTTTATAAATTCCGGTTTGTATCAGGTTTTTTTTTTTTTATAAAACCGGAATTTATAAACAAGGATCATACCATTCATTAACGGATTCGAGGTTAATGTATTTTATTGTTAAAAATTGTTTGCGAGAGTGATTCTTGCCATATCATTAACTTCATTATCTGGTTTTCGTATGAATGATTCGCATAATATAAATTGAACCCGCACCACGTAATTGATATATATATATATATATATATATATATATATATATATATATATATATATATATATATATATATATATATAGTGTATTTGGGGCAGCAGATCATTATTTAAACATATATTATTAAATATAACAGATAATGAGTGTCTATTAAGTCTGATCATGAGACGTTTTAATTTTCGAATGTTTGCTTTAATTTCTGGTGAAAATAAAGACAAAATTTGTCAAACATTTGTATATTTTTTTTATTAAGTTGGTCCTAAGCTTTCGGCTAACATGAGCCATCCTAAGAATGGTTTTACAGACATGAAACAAAGATATCCGCTGTCAAAGATGATATTTTGTTATTTTGACATAGAAAATTGCTATGCGACGATAACCTCATAGAACCGTATCTTGAACTTACGATCTGCGTCTGCTATTCCGCGACCGTCACACACACACACACACACACACACACAACATATATATATATATATATATATATATATATATGTATTAGCTCTTGAAAATATATTTTCAATTGAGCATTGTTGAATGACAGGCTAATTCTAAAAACAACGGTCACCTTTGTAAATGCGAAGCTCTGCAGTAAAATGAATGAACTACTGTGGCTGCTTGGCGTTTGTTGACGCTTGTAAAAACAATACGCTAGATTTGGCTGACGAGTGAAGATGACTCAGCTCTGACTGACACCACATCGTTTGGGTTTCGATCCTGGCTTGAGGCATTCGGTTGTCTAGTCGTAATGAGGAGCTGTGATACAGCGAAACAGTACTGTCTGCGAATGACACACACACACACACACACACATACATATATACATATATACATATATATATATATATATATATATATATATATATATATATATATGTCATGATATATACATATATGCATATATATATATATATATATATATATATATATATATATATATATATATATATATATATATATATATATATATATATACCTACGTTTGTGGTGCAACTTAAGTTTCGTTGGTTACCCAACTTTTCAGGCACCACAAACGGAGGTATATGTAGATTTATTAATATATATTTCTTAGCTGTGCCTAAACACATCGAGCACTCTTATGTTTACACTTTAAGGTAAATTTGGTTTGAATGGCTGAAATTGCCAAAGACTTAAGTTGTTAAATCTGAAAGAAAAAGAAAAAAAAATCATTAAACGCTTCAACTTAATTCACATTTCAAATCGGTCCAATTTATTGAAACACCATAGATTTTGAGGAGAAGAATGGGAGGCACGCGAAGCTTAAAAGAGATGTGCGTAACGGCGTCCCCGTTGAACTTGCTGAAGACACCCGCAGGTAGGTCGATCTGACGTGCACAGATTGCGGTAGAGTGTCCTTGTCGATGGCTGGTCTAAGGAGTCACTCGCGAGCGCACCGATGTAAGGTAGCAATTGACTATAAAGCCGTAGATGTCAAGCAACTGAATTGTGATATTTGTTGTAAGACACGCGGGTCCAGAAGCGGTTTCGTCCAACGTTTATATTGCATGATAATGTAACACCCGCTGTTGGACCTCTTAAGTGCCCTGTTTGTGCCAGAGTATGTAGGTCCCTTGCTGGGCTAAAGAGCCACATTCGTTCAACATAGCAGTAGATATCCTCCAAAAAAGATATGTAGTAAAGGCCGTACTCGGGCACGAGTTGGCAACCACCATAAATAAAATAAAATCTTACTCAGTAAGTAAATTTTTCAATCAAGCTTCATGCCCAAGTGTGTACTGTCAGTAGTTTGACAATGTTACAGCAACTCATATCGCGCTCACATACACTTAAGTTTGCTTAAACACATACGTACCGAATTCCATACATGTGTATATAGATATAGTAATAAACTTACAGACGTAGTGCACGTACACACACATACACACACACACACACAGACGCTCAACTATTAATAAGTAAACAAATGCTGACTCTATACCTCAAGAACAGAGAAGGTATTATTTTATAAGTTGGTATATAAATAATACAAGCCATATGTTTTCAGTTAACGTCTTAGCCCAGTTGTTAAAACAAAGGGCTTCTAAATAAAAGGTTCGAAATTAGATCCTATGTTATTTTCCAGTGTGATGGCTAATTGGTATGGAAAATAAGGAACATTTTCTACTGCTACGTAGTTAGATATGGGGGTTCATTTTTAATATCATTGGTAAGTGCTTGTCGTCCACAGGGTAGTAGTTTGAAGCGAACTAAGGCGCTATTAACATATGCAGACGATGGTCTTTTTTTTACTGCAATTTATTAATCTTGATTATTATAGATGTATAACGTTTCGGCCAAGTACCGTCTGGTCATCATTATGTGTCCATTGTTTGGCTGATATAGCATACCCGTTGAATGGTCCGAACACAATGATAAAGTATATTGAAATTTTCCACATCTCGAAAATGAAATGTTCATACTACTGTTCAAATACTACAAGGCTCAAGAGCCACTCGTGGTAGAGAGTTACGAAATCATGCTGTTGTAAGTGTGTAAGAGATATAAATAAGAAGATTCGATTTGATTGTTTTGCTTTTTACGGCTTATAAACCATTTTAAAGCCAGAAAATATTTTTAGAATGTAAGAATTATTTTGGAGATAGTAATGATTCAGTGATACAAGGCTTACTAATTAACCCATAGCTGGGAGGAGAATATGCAGATTCATGCCTTTACCGAGGGTATTTGCGCGTCTTTCTCCCTACGTGTTGTGGTTTTCCTCTGTCTTTTCTACAACTATTTTTCATCGCAACTGCACTGACTTCCACTCTCTCTAACCTTTCCCTCTTTACTCTTACTTTCACTCTCTCTAACCTTTCCCTCTTTACTCTTACTTCCACTCTCTCTAACCTTTCCCTCTTTACTCTTACTTCCACTCTCTCTAACCTTTCCCTCTTTACTCTTACTTACACTCTCTCTAACCTTCCCTCTTTACTCTTACACTCACTCTCTCTAACCTTCCCTCTTTACTCTTACTTCCACTCCCTCTAACCTTTCCCTCTTTACTCTTACTTTCACTCTCTCTAACCTTTCCCTCTTTACTCTTGCTCCCCTTCTCTGTAACGCCTTGCTTGGGGAGATATGCTTAAAAAAATAAAAAGTGAATATAGTGAATATTAATGAAATAATACGTCATTTTTTGTTTACAACTAAATTTTAAATAATCTTATCAGGCTCATTGCTCCCTATCTATCTTTCTATGATAGGATAAAGAACAAATAAGAAACGTTTATCAATCTAACAGGTTTCGCTACTATTAAAGCTTCATCAGAGAATGAGATATGGAGAAAAAGGAGAAAGAAATTCTGGCCTTTTTACTTTTGTGTTGTTTCATATTCATTGGTCAGTATCTATCTATCTATCTATCTATCTATCTATCTATCTATCTATCTATCTATCACAGCCTGTTCTTTATCTATCTATCAATCTATATATATATATATATATATATATATATATATATATATATATATATATATATATACCAGCCTGTTCTTTATCTATCTATCTATCTATGTATATATATATATATATATATATATATATATATATATATATATATATATAAATTATTTCATATTATTTGTCTATCTGTTTATGTAATTAGATTAGCTTCATATATCTATCGTTCAGTCTCTCTCCCTAACTATTAAAATAATATTTTCTTTATCTATCTATCTATCTATCTATCTATCTATCTATCTATCCCAGCCTGTTCTTTATCTATCTATCTATCTATCTATCTATCTATCAACCCTTCTTTCTTTTTCTTTCTTTTTTTCTTCATTCTTATTATGTGTGATTCCCACTAACACCAGAAAACCTCTCGAATGCATACTGTCTACTGATTTTCCTTCGCAATAAGAGCTGAATGTGTTATTACTGTTCCTGAGGTAAAGCCAGGACGTAAAAGACGGGTAACGGGAAGAAAACGCCCAATAATAATATGATCTTGGTAATTACAGAATTCTGTTAATGAAGAAAAAATGAAATAATATATTAAAAGATAAAAAATATCGAATAGATTGATTTTGATTTGTTTAACGGCGCATCAACACCTTATTGGTCATTTGATACCGAAATTTAATTTTCTTGGGAGCTTTGAAGTACTAAATATATGTTGTTCTGCTTTCACAATTGAATACATGGTAGATAATAATTATATCGAAGAAAACGGCGACTTACCTCGTCAAACTAATCGACAGCGCGTCGCGTGTATCCTACGACGGAAAATGTGGCGAAAAAGAAAATTACTTTTTTTTAAGCGTATCACCCCAAGCAAGGCCGGAGGCCACTATCACGCAAGGGGTTAAAGAAGGGTTAGAGGAAGAGCAGATAGGAGTGGCAAGGGAGGGGATGTGGTGAAAGAGAAAAACAGTGGGTCGATCAAGGCAAGGGGGCCACAGAAGATCCGGAGTGAGAGCAGATAGGAATGACAAATGAAAGGATGTGGAGAAGGCAAATGGATAGATCAAGGCAACTGGAGATGTCGATTGACGCTACACTTAAACCGTTGGAGATTGTATTTGTCAGGGAAACAGTAATAGGGAAGGGAGTTCCATAGGCGAGATGTGCGAGACATGAAACTATTGGAGTAGAAGAGACGTCTACATCTAACAGTTTCCACGGTGTGGGGGTGGGAGCGGGATGCCAGCCTCGTGGGGCGTTTAAATTCACGAGGCCTGGGGACAAGCGAACGCAACTCCTCAGAGGAATTATCGTGGAAGTACTTGTAAAAAAGGCAGAGCGAGGCAACATCGCGTCTGTGAGAGAGCGACTGCAGACGAGATGACAGATCAGGGCCAATCACGTTGCCTATCCGTCTCTGGATCTTATCAATAACCCTGAGGCAAACATCAGGGGCCCCAGACCATATATGGCAGCAATACTCCATGCAAGGGCGAATGGTCGATTTATAGACTTGCCAAAAAGAAAATTACTTGCCAAAAAGGAAAATTACTCACCAAAAAGAAAAGTACTTACCAAAAAGAAAATTACTTACCAAAAAAGGGGGGGCACGTATTCCACATGACATGCTGAAGACGGGATATTTAGACTAAAAACAAGTCCATCGCAGGAGTCTCTATAAAAGTATTTTGATATGCAAAACTTTGGCGTCCTCTCACAGTTATCGACGAATGAAAAAAAAATGCTCGGCGGATAAAAGCAGTTGGTGTTCTCGAATCGAGGACGAAAAATTCGGGTATTCTGGTTACCGCGTTTGTCGGAGAGTGAGTTATTTTCTTGAAAAAAAAAATGAAATAATGTATAAATAAGATAAAAAAATATCGAATAGATTGATTTTGATTTGTTTAATGGCGTATCAACACCTTATGGGTCATTTAATTTAATTTTATTGGGAGCTTTGAAGTAATAAATATATGTTGTTCTGCTTTCACAATTGAATACATGGTACATAATACTCAGCTTTTGTGCATATAAAATGTTTGCGGCGACATGGTTACTAGAGGCGGTCATATGTGTGTGTTTATATTGAAGTTTTCTTGAAGTTATATTTTGGAACACAGACTTCTTCAAGAAATTGGAGCATATCATATGAACTAATATCATGAAAGATTTTGGCATCATATCGGCCACGAGAGGCCACCAAGCGCCGAAATCCAAACATTTAGTAAGCAATTTGATATTTTCAGATACTGATAGCTAGAACATAATAGTATACTTTCAGAGTAAATGTAGGTTTTTAGATATATATTTTGTAGACAATAAAATGTAGTGTTGATCAGTTTACTATAAAAATGTGTTTTTATTTTGGGATTCACCGTTTGCCCTTAACCGGGACCCTAACAGGTGCTACCACCACGTGTCGTGGCTTCCCTCTGTCTTTTCTACAAATATTTTTTATGGCAACTGTTCTGACGAAAAAAATCCAAAGAAGGATCTGCAATCTAATTGATCCTGACCTGGCATCTCGACTCCAGTCACTTTCTCACCGACGTGTCGTGGCTTCCCTACAAATATTGTCTACAAATATTTTCATGGCAACTGCTTTAACGAGATTTTTTCTACCTTGTGCCCCGACTGCATAAATTTAAGCCTGCTACTCGACTAGCATCTAGGTCCCACCCTTTTACGGTTGAAATAATTAAGGGTGACCGCCACTTCTGCTTCAAAAGTGTTGTGGTGTCTTCCCTCTAATGAGTCTATTGTGGACTCTTCCACCTAATATAAAATTAGTAGGAAAGTAAGCCTCGGGGGAACAGTCGTATAGATTGAACGCTGGTCAACCGACACATACTCCCAAGTCGTGTAATACACTTCTGTTGTATTTACTGTTCAATAGGCGATTTATATGCAACCTCATGTTTTGTTATTTTTTAAGCATTTACTCGGTTACAACAAAAAGCTTCTTTTCTCGCACTTCCTGCCTGTGGAACACCATTCCGTTTACTTGCTTCCTTGATAACTACAATCTTCAAAAATGTAAATGCAACGTCAGTCGCCATCTTCTATCTTCTTGACTTCCGTTTATCTTTTATCCTCCCCCCCCATACAGTTTTTTTTCTCTCAACTTTACTCTATGTAACCACCTGCTAATTAGTGGCACTCCCGCCTTGCTTTGGTTGAAATGCCTAAAAAAGAATTTATAGTTTATCGTCATACCCAGGATGATATTGATTACATAGAATATGGAGCAATTCGCTGAAATATACACCCCTGTGTAAATTAATTGAAACAACCGCCTATAATGTCCTTTCTTTCAACATACGGTCAGTTTTAGACCCACTTCAGTGACAGGGTATAATCGATTGCTATTTTTTCCTCAGATTAGTTTATTTGCAGTGGTGTGTAGTAACAGGAATCTATTTTCGGGGTCTATGATTAAACTTTTTTAGCCTCGAAAAATATTACGTCATCAGTGATTGCATCAGATTTTTATCACGTCCAGACACTATTGTCCCGACTGTTGATTAGTTGTCCTACGGTCATTGTCTGTGTTGGACGTTACTCCAATGAAGCATACTGTTATATACCGTACCTATGAATACTAAATGGTATGCCCCAGTCTTCATAAATACGTTGGACACTATTGTAGGTGGTGGTGATATGCCGTGTAAGTACTCCACCACTAGCAGTGGTTTATCTACTTCACGCCACTGGCGAGTATTGTATTTTCTTGATGTTATAAAGATTACCATTTCGTTTCCAACCTCTGTTTGGGTTATTCCTCATTCAGTAACACTTTGTAGGTTACAACACATACGAATATTGTAACGCTGCACGAACACACTGGCAAGCTTTATCAGTGAGCAAATCAAAGTACGATTGACTGGCCTGGAAACTCTCCTGATTTAAATCCAAATGAGAATCTGTTGTCAATCTGCAAGGAACGACTTCGTGGAATGGACAAACGAAGTACTAACATGTGCACTAGGTCATGTTTCATTGGAAAAATACGAAAATGTAAATAATAATGGGATTATTCGTTTTGTTTCACTTAATTTACCCAAGGGTGTAGAACAAGTTTGTAGAAGAAAACAGTAAATATGTCCTTCTTCAATAATGTCCAGATCAAAATCTTGGAAAAAAATGTCTTTTGATTTCATTTCATTTTTGCTTAAACCAGACAAACATTTTAGTCAGCCATTATTTACTACCGTTTGCTTTTTCGAAAAAAAAAAAAAGATAAAAAGAATATAAAGAAAGAATAATCTACTGCCAAAAATATTAAAAAAAAAAGGTCCCAGAATAAAAAAAAAATGGCAGATTTTGTGGAAATAAAAGGACATAAATATTTTTGGCAAACTTAATGGTTAATTTAGTATGACGTCATTACATGCTATAAACAGTTTGTTTTTGTTTCTTTTTGTTTCTTTTTATTTGTTGTTTTTTTTTAGGGTGGGCTCACGAAAGATGCGGTTCTGTGGTTACTAAGAATTGAGTCTGTCTTTTTTTTCCACCCTTGACTGAACAATGATTAGTCATCCATTATACATATGTACCAAGCACTCTCTAAATATGCACGGTTGTTTTGTAAACAACTGGTTGACAAAGAACTGGGCTCGGATATAACTAAATGATAAGCTACCCTAGTATTAAATTTAAGCCACTAAAAAATAAAATTTTGCTTAGACACATAGCAATATTATTGGTCTTAACCTGGCATCTTCCTTTCCAATCGCCATAAAGTTGCTTCCCTGTGGCATTTCTATAAATATTTTCATGATAATTTTTTCGAATGAGGTCTTCGCTATGGGCCCCAGATTTTATGAATTTAAACGCAGATGGACCAAAGCATGTGAGCAACGATGAGGTCTTAGAGAGGTTACAAACAAGGAAATGTCTTATACTTAACATCAGAAAGAGGCAGCTGGAGTTTCTGGGACACATAATATAGAAAGGAGGGCTTGGAGAATCTGATACTCACGGGTCGAATAGACAGAAAGAGAGACAAGGGAAAGCAGCGCGTGACATAACTGACGAGCTTGAGCAGGTGGATGACAGAACGTAGTCTTGGAGGGGAGGAAGCAGAGGGAAGGAACTTGCTGAGAGCTGTAAGGGATAGAGGGAGGTGGAGAGCCATGATCGCCTACGTCCTGAAAGGACATGGCACGTAAAAAGAAAGAAGGTGTGGGCTGAAGTTTCTGGGACACATAATGAGGAAGGAGGGTATCGAGAATCTGATACTCACGGGTCGAATAGAAGGAAAGAGAGACAAGGGAAAACAACACCTGACATAACTGGCGGAGTTAAGCAAATGGATGACAGAACGTGGTCTGGGAGAGGAAGCAGAGGGAAGGAACTTGCTGAGAGCTACAAGGGATGGAGGGAGGAAGTGGAGAGCCATGATCGCCTACGTCCTGAAAGGACAGGACACATAAAAAGAAGGACTAGATTAGCAACAATGTCTCATCAATTTATTGTTGAACTGGCTCGATGTAACTGTAAGTTCTATGCTGTTTCTTTTCTCGCACTGCGTGCTTGTTGGACATTATTTTGACGACATACTTGCCAGTCAAAATTGACCTTCAAAAATGTAAAAGCAATGTCAATCGTTATCTAATGTCAACCTGATTAATCGTTCTTCTTTTATAAATACTTTCATGGTCATTATTCGGACTTTATGAATTTAAGTGTCGTACTAGATTAGCAACAAGTTTACAGTTGCATTGGCTCGATGTAACCGAAGGTTCTATGCTAACAGTTTATTCTATCACACTACGCGCTTGTTGGGCATTCTTTTGACGACATGCTTGCCTGCCAAACACTGAAAATTTCTATAAAATATCATTCGATATCTGCTGTCCTCCTGATTAGCGTTCTAGGGTTCTCGATCCCCAATAATGGTTTTGTTTTCTAATTCTTTCACACCCAGTAAGCCCTTCTGTCTTAGTGGTTTTACCCCCATGATTGAGTGAATTTGCTTATATATATATATATATATATATATATATATATATATATATATATATATATATATATATATATATATATATATATATATATATATATATAATCCTATATAATATAAAAATTATATATATATTATATTATATTATAATAATTATATATATATTATATATATATAATTTATAAATATATTATATATATATATTATTATATATATATTATATATATACATTATATATATATTATATATATATAATCCTATACAATACAAAAATTATATATATATATATTATATATATAATTATATATATTATTATATATTATATATTGCATATATTATATATATATTATAATATTTATATATATATTATATATATATTATAATATTTATATATATTACATATATATATATTATAATATATTAATATAATATAATATATATTAATATAATATAATATATATTAAAAGAATTATATTGTAATAATTATATATATATATTATATATATATAATTTGATTATATATATATAATGTAATATATATATATATATATATATATATATATATATATATATATATATAATCCTATATTTATATAAAAATTATATATATATATTATATTATAATAATTATATATAAATATCATATATATATTTATATATATATATTATATATATATATATATACATATATATTATATATACATTATATATATATTATATATAATACTATACAATATAAATTTATACATATATATATTATATACACAGCAATAACACTTTCATTACATCATTATACAAAAACCTACCAGCAAAAACTCCTGCCACCTTAACTATAAAAGTGTATGTCCACTTAGGTACAAAATAGCCGTAATAAAAAACTTTCTAAAAAGAGCACACCTGAATTCATCCTCTCGACTACTCTTTCTCAAAGAACTTAATAACGTTAAACAAACACTAATCAACAACGGCTTCCATAACCACCTTATAGACCACCAAATTAGACTATTTCTCCTTAAAGTAAGTAATAACGATAGTGAACACACAGTCAACAATCACATACACATTTATTACAAAAACCAAATGCATAGGAATTACAAACAAGATGAATCCTCACTAAGACACATTATAAAGAAATACACTACCCCAATCGACCCGAATAAAAAAATCAAATTAATTATCCATTATAAAAAAATTAAGACAGCTAACCTTATCCTCAAAAATAACAACACACCAACTAAATCAAAATTACAAAGAACGAACATTGTCTATGAGTTCAAATGCCCCTTAAGGAACTGTGTTCCTGATCAAACCGGACTCAGGAATAATTACATCGGTTACACAACTACATGCTTATCCAGAGGTCTTACGTTACACCTATCTGACCACAGCTCCATTAGAACGCATTTAAACACGCACACAAATTTACCGGACTCCATTAGAAACATACTATTAGAAAACACAAATATATTAACTGCATTCACCTGTAAAAAAAGATTAAAAATAATGAAGGCTTTAATAATAAAAGAGAAAAAGCCAACTCTTAACAATATTAACTACGAACAAAGCCACAATGTGCTAACGTATTCGGAAATTAAAAACATCGCTACTACACACTAAGACATACACATAATGCACACATTCAATTAACCTGAAAAATCGAATCATCCTTGATAATGGCTAAAGGTATAGCCAAAAGCGGTCGGAAACAAAACATTCTTACACACCCTTTGTCCTGTAAAGAAAGCTCTTGTTCGAACACAAGAAAAAATAAATAAAAGGCTCAATCATAGTACCTTGTCTGTTGTTTTTAATGAAACATGCATAAACGAAGGATTGCTGCCTAAATATACAACTATCAAATTACATGTCCCGGCAGCCAACACGGAAAATAACACCACTACATTCAGAAAAAACTCGTCTTAAGACAAATAAAATCAGCACAAAATGACATCCAACATTTAAACAACGAAATCCACAAACACATTACGACACTAAAAAACACCTTTGACCGAACTGGAATATAATGAAGCATTGCACCACCCCAACCTTAGCACCAGCGAGCACCAACTTACACACAGAGAAATAATTACTAAAAAGCTTTGTAAATTATACCAAGGGAACATTTTACTACCCAACAGCGAAGACAAATATATTAATTTATCCAACCATAAATTAACAGATGACCAAAAAGAATTTTTAAATTTAGGGCCAAACTGTCACATCCAACCTAAATTTGACCTCATCACTAAGACAAATGAAATTGAAATTCTACACCAGTCACTATCCCAACTGGCTACGCGTGGAGACTTAGCAGTTCACCCTGACTTGAGAGACCTACTCAAAGCCGAAGGCTTGAAGAATCGATCCCCTGGCAACAACTACAGTAGTATCTTGACACCGAAACTAAAAAACGCCGCGAAAGAGTTAAAAAACAACCCCGACATCGTCATCAGACGAGCTGATACAGCTAACACATACGTTATTCTGGATAAAGCCGATTACCACCAAAAATTTAAAAAATATCGTCGATGATCGAACTAAATTCACGAAAGTGAAAAGAAACCCCACTGAGATTTTAAAAAGGTCCGTCAACAAATTAATAACAGCTCACAACGCGGAAGTCGGTTCCCTGAAAATTCAAAAAATAGTTGGAGATTACCAACCGGGATATTTATATGGAAATATAAAAACCCATAAACCAGGATACCCGCTACGACCAATTATTTCCCAGATCCAATGACCTATCTACGAGCTATCAAAATTCTTGAACGACATCATCACTCCATACCTACCTACCAATTACAGCATCACATCCACCCACGAGTTTCTGCAAATTTTAAAAAATACAAAAAAAAACAAACCAAGGTATAATAGCGTCACTTGACGTCGAAAACTTATTTACAAACGTCCCCGTCGACCAAACTATTGACATTATCTTCAATTCTGTATATACTAAAAATTCTATCCCTCCGCCATCCACCAAACGATCCATACTAAAAAAATTACTACACGCATGCACAACCAAAGTTCTATTCTATGACCATAATGGCAACATTTACACCCAAACTAATGGCGTTAGTCTGGGAAATCCACTCGGTCCATGCTTTTCCAACTATTACATGTCCCACGTAGAAAATACATTATTTACACAAGTCCCTAAACCAAAAATATACGTTCGCTACGTAGATGATATTTTTATTTTAGCAAACAGCATTAAAGAAATAGACACATTTAAGACCACATTCGAGAAAAACTCCGTCCTTAACTTTACTTATGAACTCAGCCAAAAAAAAAAACTTCCATTCTTAGATGTCCTCGTAGAATACAGCAATGCCACTTTCATTACATCATTATACAAAAATTCCACCAGCAAAAACTCCTGCCACCTTAACTATAAAAGCGAATGTCCACTTAGGTACAAAATAGCCGTAATAAAAAACTTTCTAAAAAGAGCACACCAGAATTCATCCTCTCAACTACTCTTCCTCAAAGAACTTAATAACGTTAAACAAACCCTAATCAACAACGGCTTCCCTAACCACCTTATAATCCACCAAATTAGACTATTTCTCCCTAATATAAGTAATAACGATAGTGAACACACAGTCAACAATCACATACACATTTATTACAAAAACCAAATGCATAGGAATTACAAACAAGATGAATCCTCACTAAGACACATTATAAAGAAATACACTACCCCAATTGACCCGAATAAAAAAATCAAATTAATTATCTATTATAAAAAATTTAAGACAGCTAACCTTATCCTCAAAAATAACAACAGACCAGCTAAGTCAAAATTACAACGAACGAACATTGTCTATGAGTTCAAATGCCCCTTAAGGAACTGTGTTCCTGATCAAACCGGACTCAGGAATAATTACATCGGTTACACAACTACATACTTATCCAGAGGTCTTACGTTACACCTATCTGACCACAGCTCCATTAGAACCCATTTAAACACACACGCAAAATTACCAGACTCCATTAAAAACATACTAGTAGAAAACACAAATATATTAACTGCATCCACCTGTAAAAAAAGATTAAAAATAATGGAGGTTTTAATAATAAATAAGAAAAAGCCAACTATTAACAATATTAACTACGAACAAAGCCACAACGTGCTAACCGTATTCGGAAATTAAAAACATCCCTACTACGCAATAAGACATACACATAATGCACACACTCAATTAAGCTGAATGGTATATCAACTTTTTATAGGTCATTTAATGCCGATATTTAAGTTTTGTCGAAGCTTTGAAGTAATAAAAAAATGATATATGTTATTCTGCTTTCACAATTGGATACATGGTTGATAAAAATCAACTTTTGTGCATATACATGTTTGTGTTGACATAATTACTAGAGGCGGTGATAGGTGTGTTTTATATTATATTTGTGTTGAATTTATATTTTGGAACACAGTTTGATTTATCTAAGAAAACGTAGGATATTATATGCATTAATGCCATAAAAGAGTTCTTTCATGTCGGTTGTTTGATTAAGTTCCTTTAGTGGCATATCAACCTCTATTTAATCCCAAAATTTAAATATTTTGAACACAATTTTATGGCTTTGAAAATATATATTATAAATATGTCAGTTATGAATTGGAGAACTTGGATAAAGTCGTTGGTTAGATCCAGTGACAAAGAGTTGTGAGTTCAATACCTGGTTAGGGCAGTGGAGAACTTGGAGAGGTGAATTAACAGGAGATAACTGATAAGTGACATCGATTAGACATGGGACGTAGAACAAGAAGTCTACCCCAGTGAGCGAAATAAAGGGTTCGACATTCCAACCACCTGAAGAAGCGTACAAGGTTGTGATAAATATGGCAACAAAGATGAGGACAATAGTCCAAATAATGTAAATAGTGGTATTTTTACTATATAAATATATATAAATTTTTTTATTTTCATAGAGTTTTGTTTTTGATTGGGTCTTAACTATTTGGCCATAGGTGGGACCATAACAGGTGCTACCACCCGGGTCTGGGTGGAATTGGGAAGAACAGCAAGTAAGCGGTGTTTCTTAATATATTTTTGTAGTTGAAAAATGTTTTTAAATATAACCTGAAGAACAGAGACTTACTATCTAAATATTATTTAATATTATAAAAAAACTGTTTTTTCGTTTCATTTTTTCTCTTTTTCTTTTCTTAAATCTCATTAATCATGTAATATAATAATATAAAAATAATATAATAAAATAATAATATAAAAATGATATATTAATATAAAACTAATAAAATAATATAATATAATAATTTAAAAATATGATATAAAAATAATATAATAATATAAAAATAATATAATAAAATAAAATAATATAATAATATAAACATAATATAATAAAATAATAATATAAAATGATATATTAATATAAAACTAATATAATAATATAATGATATAAAAATAATATATTATATAAATAACATAATAATATAAAAATAATATAAAATAATATAATAATATAAAAATAATATAATAATATAAAATAATATAAAAATAAAATAATAATATAATAATATAATAATATAAAAATAATATATTACTATAAAACTGATATAATAATATAGAATAAATATAATAATATAAAAATAATATAATAATATAAAAATAATATAATAAAATAATAATATAAAAATGATATATTAATATAAATCTAATATAATAATATAAAAATAATATAATAATATAAAAATAATATAATAATATAAAAATAATATATTAATATGAAACTAATATAATAATATAATGATATAAAATAATAAAATAATATATAAATAATATAATAATATTAAAATAATATAATAATATAAAAATAATATAATATAAAATAATATAAAAATAATATAATAAAATAAAATAATAATATAAAAATAATATAATAATATAAATAATATATTACTATAAAACTAATATAAAAATATAATAATATAAAACTAATATAATAATATAAAAATAATATAATAATATAGTAATATAAAAATAATATAATAATATAAAAATAATATAATAATATAAAAATATAATAATACAATATAAAAATAATATATTAATATAAAACTAATATAATAATATAAAAATAATAAAATGATATAAAAATAATATAATAATATAATCATATAAAAATAAAATAATAATAACCAAAATCAGGTCGAAGGTGCAGCGGATTTGACTTGTCTGCCGGCCAGCTGCGATTCGAAAAACTTGGTCTATTCAACTACTGTCGATAGCGTAAGGCGCGCGAGGTGCACTTGGACGTCTTCGACCTGCACCGAAGAAGGGCAGGCTTCTGCTTCTTCGCCCGACTACAGGTGTCACTGTAAAAATTGCCTCCTTATTGACATAGTAGTTCCTGCAGACTGCAATGTATGTTTGAAGATCTTCAAAAAGCTATCAAAATACAAGGACATTGAAATCGAAATCTCAGAAAAGTGGCACATCAGAACATTAACAATATCTATTGTAGTTGGGCCTCGGATTCCAACAGACACATTAAAATGATTCCGGGTAGCCCATGCCTTAAAAAGAAATACAAAATTTGTTCTCACGAGTAAAGCCCACACCTTACGAAGGGCTTTATCTATGTAAAATGTGTGTTGTTTTTATGTTATTAGAGACCGCAAATAAATAATTCCTTATTGATATGGCAGTCCCTGAAGACTGCAATGTATCTTTGAAGATCTTCATAAAGCTATCAAAATACAAGGACCTTGAAATCGAAATCTCAAAAATGTCGCCCATCAGAACATCAATAATCCCTGTTGTATTTGGAACCCTCGGATTGATTGGAAAAATTTCCAATAGACTCATTGAAGAGCTTCCTGGTAGCCCATGACTTAAAGAAATACAAAAGATTGTTCTCACGAGTAGAGCCCACACCTTACGAAGGTCTTCATCTATGTAAAATGTGTGTGTGTTTTTTTTGTTTTGTTATTTTTGTTATTAGAAACCGCAAACAAATAATTCCTTATTGATATGGTAGTCCCTGCAGACTGCAATGTATGTTTGGAGATATTCATAAAGCTATCAAAACACAAGGACCTTGAAATCGAAATCTCAAAACTGTGGCACATGGGAACATCAACATTCACACTTGTAGTTAGAGCCCTCCGATTGGTTGGAAAAGATTCTCGTACACTCAGTGAAGGGTTTCTTGGAAGCCCACGCCTTAAAGCAATATAAAAACTTTGTTCTCACGAGTACAGACCACACTTTACGAAGGGATTTATATATGTAAAATGTTTTTTTTTTGTTTTTTGGGGTTTTTTTTCTTCTTTTTTTAATTGGTCAGTGGAAAATGTCATGATGCCATTTCTGACCTTAGGTCTCTGGGTGGGACCCGGAAAGAAATGAGTACACACCAGAAATCAAAGTAAATAATAATAATAATAATAATAATAATAATAATAATAATAATAATAATAATAATAATAATAATGTGAATACCTAGATAATCTCTAGATCTGTAAAGGCCTAGAAGAACTAAAATATTTTGATAAGTGCTTATATATATATATATATAAATATATATATATATATATATATATATATATATATATATATATATATATATATATATATATGCAGTTTGTTTATACATTTTGCGTGATAAAAGTGTATTATTTTACACCGTCATAGACATACGAATAAAATTGCTTACCTGTGTATAAAAACAATTTAACGCCTGTCTGATTGTTGACCTCATGATTTTGCAATTAATTCAGATTCGGGAATGGGAAATTATTCATTTTTATGTCATGGCTGGGTATATGTGTAACAGCTTCTGTTATCACCTCTATCTCTCTCTACTGCATCTCTCTCTCTCTCTCTCTCTCTTTTTCTCTCTCTGTCTCTTTCTATCTATACAAATATACATACATACATACATATATATATGTATATATATATGTATATATATATATATGTATATATATATATATATATATAGATATATGTATATATATATATATAGATATATGTATATATGTATATATATATATATATATGTATATATATGTATATATATGTATATATATATATGTATATATATATATATATATATATATATATATATATATAATAAGGTGTGCTATATTTATGGGTTAAAGTGCTCAATATAAGGGATGCAGAGCATGTAAATATAAAAGTGCACATTGAATCAACACCCTGAGGCGACAGACTGTTTCAACGCTTCAACGAAATCTTCAGGTCACGAAGATTAATTGAAGATAGCGTTTAGGCATGAAGCAGACTGTCACCGCTCTGTGTTGATCTCAACGATCCATCTTCTATATATATATATATATATATATATATATATATATATATATATATATATATATATATATATATATATATATATATATATATATATAAAGTTGAACCAGTCATCTCCTTACTTATTTTGAACAGTCTGTGGATGATGGTACGAGCCCTACAGGAATACATGTTTACTTTATGAATATTTCACGCGTGTGCTGGCCCATGGACGGAATACGCACACTTTAAAGAAGAGATTCAAAAGATTTCAAACACGGGCATTTACGTGGTAATAAAAATATCGAATTAAAAATTATATATATATATATATATATATATATATATATATATATATATATATATATATATATATATATATATATATATATATATATATTCATTCAAACATGTTTCATTAAATAAGACAGATATATTTAGTCTATTTTTATGATAATCCTTTGTAGTTACCTAATCAGCTTTGTTGATGTTAAGTTGAATAAGTAAGGTGCCATATTTTTTTCTTACCCAAGTACTTTTGAAATGCATTTGACTAACATTAAATGATATTTTTCATTTCTATCATTTCGGCTCATAGCCCCCAACTCCGACAGATCCAAAAAAATTATCACTTGTATATAGTTGTATCGTAACAGTCCGTGTTTGATTCTCGAGTATACATGGAGCAAATACACAGTACATAAATCTTAGTGTACACAGTCCAGTACACATACTGTACACAGTAAAGTTCACTTACTATACACAGTACATTACACATACTGTAAACAGAACGGTACATTTACTGGACACAGTACAATATACTTACTGTACACAGTACATTACACATACTGTACACAGTACATTACACATACTGTACACAGTACATTACACATACTGTACACAGTACAGTACACTTACTGTACACAGTACATTACGCATACAGTACGCTTACTTACTATACACATACTTACTGTACACATTACAGTACGCATACTGTACTCAGTACATTACACATATTGTACACAATACAGTACATTACTGTAAACAGTTCAGTACTCTTGCTGTATACAGTACATTACACATACTGTACACAGTGCACTTAATGTACACAGTACAGTACACTTACTGTACACAGTACAGTACACATACTTACTGTGCACATTACAGTACGCATACTGAACACAGTACAGTACACTTACTGTACACAGTACAGTACACTGACTGTACATAGTACATTACACATATTGTACACGATACAGTACATTACTGTACGCAGTTCAGTACACTTACTGCACACAGTACAGTACACATACTTACTGTGCACATTACAGTACGCATGCTGTACACAGTACAGTACACTTACTGTACACAGTACAGTACTCCGGACATATGGGGAGAGTGAGATAGGGTTTTAGTGAGGTAGAGGATCTTCTGCAGGCCCCTTCTTGAATAAAATTTCCAGGCAAGGCTGAAAGTATACTCTTTTCTTCTCTCCCCAAAACACCACAGACATTCCATGAACCCTCTGACAAACTTAGAGTACCTAGCAAGTTTGGAGTCCTCAGCCAATATTTAGTCTATCAGGGCAAAACCATCTACTAACTTCTTGCGTGTAAATCTCTTGGGCTCTGGGGCTGGTGTATTTTCCTACTTTATCATCTGCTTTTGTAGTTGAATGTGGCCCTCAGCTGAAAACTCAACTCCATGTGATGCCAGCAGCTCTGTGACATCATCAACCTTCGCTCCCAAATCAAGCCGCTTACTCAGGTCTACAAGAGCCTTCTTGACTGCCTAAACTGACTCCTCAAAGTTGTGGAAATCATTCACAAACAGGGGACACATTTTTTCCACAGACCATTCAAGTTTCTCTGCTTCACTTCATCCCAAGTATCAGAAATGTTCTTTACAGCAGCAAGAACGTTGTAAAGTTTCCACATATTTTTGAGAGTCAAGTTCTTGTCCCTCTCAGTGGCCCTGAATGTCATAGAAAATACCATTCGGAGGTAGTAGGCCTTGAAAGAGACAATAGCACCATGGTCCGTTGGTTGTAAATGTGAGGTGGTATCAGGTGGAAGGTAAACAACCTTGACATTAGGATGAAAGTCATCCAAATGGGCCGGGGTGATTAGGGGAATTGTCCAGCACTAGCAACACCTTAAAGTAGGAGCAGCTCCTTTAAAGCACCGTATACTCCACTTCTGGCATAAAATGGTTGAAGTGTCACCCATGCCTTCTTGTTAGACCTCCAGATGACGAGTGGTTGACCTTTTCAAATGCCCTTGAGAGCTCTTGGATTCTCGGCCAGATACACCAACAAGGGCTTCAGCTTGAAATCACCAGCAGTATTATTCCCAAGAAGCAAAGCCAGTCTCGTCTTTCTGTCTTCTCTTCCTTAGCAATATATTTACGGGTTGAAGACGCTTTCAGAATAAGCCTGTCGCGAAGTTGTCGATGAGTCTGATACACTCTTTTTTTGGTATAGCTCTGACTTATTGAGTGATTGCTGCTTTTAGCTCTGAGATGGTGTCGGGGGTTGTTCCTGTAATCTCTATCCTTCAGATACCCCCACATATAAAAATCTGCGGTTTGCGTCGGGAGATGGCGGAAACCACTCTTCCACTTTTACGGCTGATTAGTTGATTGGGAAACTTCTGGTCCAGCCACTCCAGAGAGATATTCGCAGTATAAGGGGTAACCCCACCTAGCTGCTACCACTGGTACTAGAAGGATACCCTATTCTAAATCGAATTTCCTTCACTCCACGTCTGACATAAGATGTTTGGTGAAGTGTCACTCATAACTTCGCCTTAGATATCCAGATGACAGGAAGTTGACCCTTCCAAATGCCCTTGAGTACTCTTGGATACTTGGCCAGATGCACCAATAAAGGCTTCAGCTTGGAATCACCAGCAACATTAGCTCCAAGAAGCAAATCAGTCTCTTCTTTCTGTCTGCCTTTCCTTAGCAAAACACTGTCATCAGAAGAGTGCCTTACGCTTGGGAGCCATAAAGAAGGGGGAAAAGCCCCCCCCCCAAAAAAAACGACGCAAACGAGAGATAGCACAATCCTATATGGCGTAGAGCCGGTGAAGAAACAACGCCGTCTTCCTCATATAGCGCCGCGTCATGGCGTATTTGTCTGCTCCGGCCGTCAACTAGTTCCCGCGCAAACGCTGTACGTCGTAATATACTTTCTTAATAAATGTATGGGAGGTGGCGCCGTAACCACGAAACGCTGAACGTCGAGTCTGACATAACCTGAGGAACTTCTCTCTCTCTCTTTATATATATATATATATATATATATATATATATATATATTAAAGACATTTATGATATGTTTAACGTTCTTTTTTTATAGATACAAGTATTTAAGCAAATGCTTTGTTTTATAATAAACCGTATTAAATAACATTTACCGGCCTGAATGTCCGAGAAATTTTCTCCGACAGGAATCGAACCTGTATCCTATACGGAACCGTCATTTCGCGTGATGTGCCTTAACCTTTCGGCCACAGATGAGCGTCTGGTTAGCAAGGTCGATTTTACTATCTTTAAACTTAAATCTTCCATGAATCTCTTCTATTCATATCTGCTCTAGCGTATCAAATGTAAACAAATGACGTCATATATTTTTGAATCGGTCAATGTCCGACAATTTATTTTAAAGACATTTATGATATGTTTAACGTTCTTTTTTATAGATACAAGTATTTAAGCAAATGCTCTGTTTTATAATAAACAGTATTAAATAACATTTACCGGCCTGAATGTCCGAGAAATTTTCATAGAAAATTTTCGCTCTCCGATTTAACGTTCTTTTTATAGATACAAGTATTTAAGCAAATGCTCTGTTTTATAATAAACAGTATTAAATAACATTTACCGGCCTGAATGTCCGAGAAATTTTCAACGGAGAGCGAAAATGTTCTATGAAAATTTCTCGGACATTCAGGCCGGTAAATGTTATTTAATACTGTTTATTATAAAACAGAGCATTTGCTTAAATACTTGTATCTATAAAAAGAACGTTAAACATAATATAAATGTCTTTAAATAAATTGTCGGACTATGTCCAATTCTAATATATATATATATATATATATATATATATATATATATATATATATATATATATATATATAGATTAATATACTTTGTTCCGTTTTGAAAGTTTTATTTCAGTAGTTTCAGACATTCTCTTTCCGATCTGATTATTGATAAAATCATATTTTACATAAATATTCACATTTTAACAGGAGCGTGGCGGATTCGTATTTGCTATAGGAAATGTTGCTATCCACTAGTCCACCGTGCCTCCCTTACACACACACACACACACACACATTCACACACACACACATATATATATATATATATTTTAGAATTGGACATAGTCCGACAATTTATTTAAAGACATTTATGATATGTTTAACGTTCTTTTTATAGATACAAGTATTTAAGCAAATGCTCTGTTTTATAATAAACAGTATTAAATAACATTTACCGGCCTGAATGTCCGAGAAATTTTCATAGAAAATTTTCGCTCTCCGATATATATCATGGGAAATTTGTAGTTTAAAAGCAGTAATTCGACCTTGTTAACCAGGTGCTTCCTCTCTAGATAAATGGTATTGCACGTCAGGCTATATGGCGGTTCTGTGTAGTATACAGGTACGATTCCTGTCAGAGGATGCATATTTTTTATGAACTTTCTCGGACATTCAGGCCGGTAAAACTTGTTAATGCTCTTCATTATAAACAGACCATTTACTTACATATTTGCATCGTATAAACAAAAGTATATTAAAATAATTGTTGGACTTGGTCCATTTCATAATATATGATGCCATTTTTTTACGTTAAGATAAGATTTGAGCAGATATTCTCCATGATTTTCTCTCGTACATTCATATCTGCTCGATGCGTATCCAAATGTAAACAAATGACGTCCCACATTATGAAGTGGACAAAGACCGACAATTGTTTTAAGGCATTTTTTATGTTTATAAATTCTTTTTATAGATACAAATATTTAAGTAAATGCTCTGTTTATTATAAACAGAGCATGTACTTAAATGTTTGAGAGAAAGTCATGGAGAATTGTGGTTTAAAAACAGTAAAATTGACCTTGCTAACCGAAACGGTCCCGTGTGGCTCAATCGGTAAAAGCACGTCAGGCTATATGACGGTTCCGTATAGGATACAGGTTCGATTCCTGTCGGAGGACGCATATTTTCTATGAAACATTTCTCTGATATTCAGGCATATATATATATATATATATATATATATATATATATATATATATATATATATATATATATATATATATATATATATATATATTCTTCAACCTCCCTTAAATTTGCGTGTGGTGTAATGGGCATACAACCACATCACGTTGAAACGCCAGTTCCCGTACGTTCACCAAGGTTAAACAACGTCGTGCCAGGCCAGCACCTAGATGGGTGACCGTTTAAAAACACCAGGTGCTGTAAGCTTCGATGTGTGGGTGATGTAATGGATAATGGCTCGGAATTGTTAATCGGAGAGCCGAGCTCAAATTCCCGTTGGGTTCGTTATATTCACTTACGCGAAAATACCCTTGGGAAAAGGCATGAATCCACCTCTTCTCCCCCTCTATGGGTTAATTAGTCAGAAACCATTATTATCTCCTCTACCAAAAAAATCTTACAATCTAAATGTATTTTCTGGCTTTAAATAACCTGCAAAGCGTTGATTAGCCGTAAAAAATAAATCACTCAATCAATCGGAATGATGGTCACCATGTGAGATCATTTCGTAAAAGTCAGGTATTTTTGTTAATTATATTTTTGGTTGTTTATATTTTCTTAACATATCATTGAAATTTGTAAGACAGAAGAAAGAAGGCTTGGGGAATTTGATACCCAGAAGACACACTGACGGCAAGAACGACAGTAGGAAACAGCTAGTAAGCATACCTAATGAGCTCTGTGCAAATGGATGACGGAACAGGCAGTTGAAAGGATAACGAAAAGGAAAACCTTGTTAAGTGTTCCAAAGCTTAAGAAGTTGTGGAGAGCCATGATCGCCCACGTCCTGCACTCACACGGCACAGTGAAGAATATATTTTGCCCTATCGGAAAACTGGTGTTGCATTTGTCACTAGTCTATTCAAGGATCATAAAATCTTAACCTCAAGAAGAGCATAGAATCTGAAAAAAAAAGGAGGGGGCAAAAAAGACCGACTGTTTTTCCAGTGATAACCACTTATTTGCCACATACATCTTTAAGTAAAACGTTTCTAATCAGTAACACTTTTGCGCATAGTAAACGCACTCCTCGGGATAAAGACGACGGGAGTGGTCGAATTTGAACTCAATCCATCCAGACGTTTTTAGTTTCTTTTTTTCTTCGAGATGGCTGAACGCGCACAGCTGCGGGCGCACGCACATACATACAGTTCTTCGTTGGCGCAAAAATTCTCTAATTTGACTAAGTATTTCAACTACAGGATTAGGTTGCTTATTGCTCGCAAGAGGAACTTTTGTTCATATAAGCCTGAAATTACTTCGTAAGCTGCAAGTAATGCAATTTATTTTGACAAATGTCACGATTCTCTTAAAACTGCATTTTTGCGCGAATAATAATGATAATAATAATAATAATAATAATAATAATAATAATAATAATAATAATAATAACTAACCGAAAACATGTCTAGTAAACATTTTTATCAATAAAATATGTACAAATGAAAAGATTTGTAAGTGACAACCTTTTACATTTCCCTGAAACAGACGTTAAATACTTATATTTTTCCATCTTTCTTTCTTTCTTTCTTTCTTTCACTTCCTCACTGAAACCAAGTAGCGTCTCTGATATGTCAGATATCATTGTTGCATAGACAAAGAATGGACAGTTTTACTAACAGTGTCCAAGGACACATCAGCATACAAGTTACCCAGAAAAACACCCTACTACTAAAATCCCATATACTAAGAAAACCATTCTCTTACAGAGCCTAAGGACCATAGATTGAACGTGGCTCTCCAGGATACAAAGCAGGAAACATGACATACACAAATAATAATAATAATAATAATAATAATTTGTTTTAACCTGTGAAAGTTTCACTTTTTCAAATTTTAATAATTTGATGAATCTTAATTCTTCAGTTAATGATTGAATAAGCTCATAGCGAATTCTACGAAAATAACAATGAACCAGTAGAAATTCCCCCATCGCATCGTTAAATATTTGAGCTTACCAACTTTAAGAAAATATTGCAGTAACAATCATAAGTATGTATGCTGGTTGTAATTTTAAGAAGTAAGGGGGTACAAATTAAAAATATTTGAAACTAGCAAATTTTTTTCCATTTTATTGAAACAGAAATTAAACACATCTATCTTACTCTTCTTTCTTTTATTTTCTCACTGAAACCAAGTAGCGTCTCTGATAGATTTTTTGTCTTTGCATGCGATCAAAACGCAATTGTCAATTATTTATTAGGCATTAGCAGGGCGTAACGGTCGTTTAAACTAAGAAACTAACAAAATGAGAGGCAAGCACAACGTAACTCTACTATTTTTCGACAATTAGAGAGGAGAGCAATTTAAGAAAGAGAAAAAAAACAAAGCGACAAGTCGCAACAATATTTCGAGAGTATGTCTGTCTTCTTCAGGGTATGTTTAAAAATTACACAACGAAAAAATTAAATAGAAGATTTAATGTCCACAGGTATGATGTCAGACAAAACAATTTGACATCAACGTCGCTTGCGGAATATTTTATTAAAAACGCCTGTAATTTCGTCGTAGATTTTAAAGTGCACATTCTGCAAATGTATCTCGCTAAATTTTACACATTTCAGCACCCAGAATGTTTTTTCTCACACATATTTGAACATTATCTGTTACTTCATTACACGTGACATCTTTCTAACCAATAAGAAATAACCAAACACAACATACCATTTTTCTTGGTGTAGGGATCCGTCTCTGCGCTGGTGGTATCACGGTTGTGACTAACTTGGACCGGCTCTGATCTGGACCAGCTATGACAAGCCAAGATCAGCTACGATTAGCTTAGACTAGCTCTGGCCAGCTTGAACAAGCTATGACCAGCTAAGACCAGCTTAGACCAGCGGCCCGAGTGAAAACACTCGGGTCCCCACGTTAAAAATCGACTTTGTGTCACAACCTGACTCAGTGGGGGGTGAAGTAAATACCTACCATTAATCTGTGTCTCTGCTTTTTATGACTTTTTATCATTTCCATCTTGACCTGACGAAGTTTTAATAAAGTGAAACATGTTAGATTGAAATCTGTTTCCTATTTGTTGTTTGTCCTATCATATTGTCGAATTCCTATCCATACTCGATCTATCTAACTCCCTATCTATCTATCTATCTCTTTATACATATATATATATATATATATATATATATATATATATATATATATATATATATATATATATATATATATAGCATAATGAGAAGCCACGTATATTTTTTGATATGTATATAATCTGGAGAAAACAACTGAAAAGTTGCAAATTAAAAAAAATTTGAATGTTTTTTTGTGAAAGTATTTATTTATATATATATATATATATATATATATATATATATATATATATATATATATATATATATATATATATATATATATATATGATATTTCAGATCTGCCCCGATCTTTCATCAGAAATAAATGTATTCAGAAGTTTGTTTACAAGTAGCGTCCGTCGCGAAGACGCGGACGTCACGTGTTGTGGAATGTAACTTTGTTTGAATATTTATAACGTAAATCTAACGATAATAATATTTTAGAAGTTGTTTTAAAAGGCTTCAACAATCATAAACTAACTATATGTCAAAACAATCCTTATTCCCCCATAGCTGAACACTTTAATCAATCAAGACATTCATTAGACAACTGTAAATGTTTATTGATTTCAATTCCACATACACACGCAGAAAAAAAAAGAAACACTGGATTTTAAAATTAGACACATATAAACTAGGGTTAAACAAAGACTTGGGAATTTTAAATCTGTATAAATATTTCAATAGTTAAATTTTTTTTTAAATATAGTTAAAAAAAACTTTTTAAACAATAAATCGAATTCGGTAAATCGAATTGAGTTCTCTCAGTCACTGTGTGTTTATCTAAAAATAAATACGCTTAAATTCACCTTCATCCCTGCCGTGCGACAATTTAGTCAGGTTTCGATCCTAGCTAGAGGCAACCGGACGTCTAGACAAACCGATGAGCTGTGATACTGCTAAAGTCTGTCTGTGCATGACAATATATATATATATATATATATATATATATATATATATATATATATATATATATATATATATATATTCATTGAGTCTAGAAGAAAATGTAGAAAGCACTGGACGGCCATTTCGTCCTATTTGGGACTCATCAGCAGTGCGCATCCACTACCGACAATCGAACTGGTGCTGTTGCGATACAACGCAAACGTCATACCACTGGACCAACGGGCCTCGGTGACGAAGAAACTGACTAGACTCGATATAGCGCCGCTACTCACTAAGTTCTGTGGTGATACTCATCCAAGTATTCAAATCTCAACGGCTTGTGACCCAAGAGCCACGTCTTCTTTCAACAAGCCGCTCCTTCCACGGGATTAGAAGCTGGATCAAGCAAATATAGACATTTTTGGGGATTAGAATAATCATTTATAATAATTCATCGAGTCTACAAGAATCCTTAACAGAATGCAGAAAACACTGGACCTCCGTTTCGCCCTATTTTGGGATTCATCAGCAGTGCTCATCCACTACCGACAATCGAACCCCGACCGTTACGATATGATGCAAGCGTCATACCCACTGGACCAACGGGTCTCGGAGAGGTAACAAACCAGACTCGATATAGCGTCTGCTCTCCACAAATTCTGTTGTGTGATTCAACCGAGTCTACTTATACGAATGAACTGTGCCCCCATGAGTCACGTCTTCAATCCTCAAGCCGCATAATCCCCATAATTCATATATATATATATATATATATATATATATATATATATATATATATATATATATATATATATATATATATATAAAGAACATTAAGATATATAATCTGGTGTTCTTATTGATATTTTTTTATTTTTACAAAACAGCGCTCAATGTAAATTTACAGAGCATAAATATTATAAATTAACTGATTTAAAGATATGGTTTATTCACTACACAGTAATAACCATGTTTCAAAAATGGAAACTAAAAACTTTAAATTAATTTTGTAATTAAATTAAAAACATTAGTTCCATTTCATCCTCAAGCGAATATTGTTACAACTTAATTTTAAATTTACTGAGTTTTAAACGCACGTATAAATTCACAATTCCCAGTTTCCAAGGATCATTTTTATTAACTATTGTTGTATCATTGTTTAGGGAGGGTAGGGGTGTATTTTTCAACGAATTCTGACATTCGTTAAATGCATGTCGTCTGGGTTTTTTTTATTAACGGCAAAAAGTTTTTCGGCATTTTTTTCTTACTTCTATAATTAAAGATTCTTTTTGGGGGTGTATGAGTTAGAATACGTTTTATTGAACTACAATTTTAAAATATTTCTAATTACTAATAGACTATATTTCTTTTTAAAACTAGTAAATGTAATAGAATTACTTAAATTATTTTAAATTATTTTTTCATATCAAATATAAGTATGTATATTACCAGCTCCCATTCTTTAATTTTATTTTTAAATATTATTTCAGGAAAATTATTAACAATTAAAAACAGAGCATTTACTTAAGAACTTGCATATATTAAAATAACGTATCAACAGAAAATATATTAAATAATTGTCGGAATTAATCCATTATAGATATATATATATTAAGTAAATGCTCTGTTTTTAATTATAATTCAAAGAGAAATGTCACGATTTCTAAGGATGTGGTAATTTTACTGATTCCCATTTAATATACCCCGCCCAGTATAACAAAAATGACTTGATTTCTGTTTGTTGCACAACGGAAAGATAAATTAGAAGATTTAATATCCACAGGTATGATTTTAGGAACAACAACGTGACATCAACGGAGCTTATTATTAAAAACTACGGTAATTTCGACGAACATCTTAAAGTGCACATTCTGAAAAAGTATCTAAAATTCACCGTCCTTTGGAACCTTAAAAGGCACGCGGATAGTTGCGTATGCAAATAACTAACATCGCACCCCGGGGAAATTAACAGACTGACGGGAGAATTCCATAGGATTTATACTAATCTGTCTGATTAATTGCTCTTAGTAACTAATCAACTAACGGAACATTTCACAAACAGCACGATCACCACTAAATTACGCACGTTTCAAGTTGTATGCCATTCACGCTGGTTGCGTTTCATTCGTTTTGTCGCGCTGATTACCATTACATCCGTTTTCTCAAGACATGCGACGTTTGTACAAAATCTTGTATTTTTGTATATCTTTATATTTTTAGCTTCCTCCAAGATGAAGTAGAGACTTGAAGCAACAGAATTGTGGTTCTACAAGCATGCTGAGAATACCATGGACCGAAAATGTGAGCAACGACGAAGTTTTAGAGAAAATGGAAACAAAAAGGACACTTATACTTAACACCGGGAAGAGAGAATACCATGGATGGAACATGAAGAAGAGACTTGAAGCAACAGAAATGTGGTTCTACAGAAGCATGCTGAGAATACCCTGGACCGAACATGTGAGCAACGACGAAGTTTTAGAGAAAATGGAAACAAAAAGGACACTTATACTTAACATCGGGAAGAGAGAATACCATGGATGGAACATGAAGAAGAGACTTGAAGCAACAGAAATGTGGTTCTACAGAAGCATGCTGAGAATACCCTGGACCGAACATGTGAGCAACGACGAAGTTTTAGAGAAAATGGAAACAAAAAGGACACTTATACTTAACATCGGGAAGAGAGAATACCATGGATGGAACATGAAGAAGAGACTTGAAGCAACAGAAATGTGGTTCTACAGAAGCATGCTGAGAATACCATGGACCGAAAATGTGAGCAACGACGAAGTTTTAGAGAAAATGGAAACAAAAAGGACACTTATACTTAACATAGGGAAGATAGAATACTTTGGATCGAACAGGAAGAAGAGACTTGAAGCAACAGAAATGTGATTCTACAGAAGCATGCTGAGGATACCATGGACCAAACATGTGAGCAACGATGAAGTTTTAGAGAAAATGGGAAAAAAATGAAACTTATACTTATCATCAGGAAGAGACAGTTGAAATTTCAAGTGTACATAATAAGGAAAGAGGGCTTGGAAAAACTGATACTCACAGGGCAGATTAAGGGCAACAGGTACAGAGGAAAACAGTGCATAACATAATTGATGAGCTTAAGTAAATGGATGGCAGAACAGGGTTTAGAAATAATAAAAAGACAGTATCTATTTAGAGCTGCAAAGTACGGGAAATTGTGGAGAGCCATGATCGCCTACGTACTGATGTAACACGGAACATAATGAGAGAGTGATGTCAGTTGTGTTTGCATGTAATTCGTGATCTGCAACATGTTCTGTACACGGGTTAAGATCTAGTGAGTGATGGGGCAAATAATTTTTTCCATGAATGTTCCCGAAAGCAGTTTCTTGTCAAACGGTCAGAGTGAGCGTTTTCGTCCTTTTGCTGCGACAAGCAATCGCTGTCAGAGAACAAGGCGAGTATAAACAGCTATATGACAAGATATTTGCATAGCATTCAGGCTGGCTACGTTGCATTCATTTTGTCGCGTTGATTACCACTACATCCGTTTGCTTCAAGAAAAAGCGACGTTTGTGCGAGGGAAAGTAAAAATTATCTGCACTCTTTTCTGATGATATTTTATGGCGAAAGTGCAGATAATTTATTGCTTACTCCCGTATAAAGATTTATCATTTTTGGTAGATTTTTTTCTAATATTTTTATACTTGCATACAATTTTTAAACATAACTTGAAGAAGACAGACATGCTGTCGCAATGTTGCTGAGCATGATTAAACACTATCTTTTCTATTCTTTTCTCAAATCACATTCTTCTCTAAGTGTTAGTAATAATAATAATAATAATAATAATAATAACCCGGTTACGGAGATAGGACCTGTTAAAATTCTATGGGACTACACAATACACACTGACAGAACAATTAAAGCCAACCGCCCAGACATTGTTATTAAAGACCACAAACAAAATAAGTGCCTCCTTATTGAT
>OZ038507.1:75713392-75730892 GCA_964036315.1 Acanthosepion esculentum
ACTTTCAGGTCCAGCAACTATCTCTGCCCATTGAAAAAACTGACTGTGAAACTTCTTTCAACTAGTTATGTCACTTCTCCATACCCTGCCGCTTCGCTACAGTAATTGGCTCAATATTTTGTGCTTCCAGATCCTCAAAAACTCATAACGTCAAAAGCAATTCATTAAATTTCTCAACATAATTCTCTAGTTCCAAAATACAATGACACAACTTGAACTCATTAACCTGCCTCCTTCCTCCCTCGGAATATACAGCCCCAAAACAAAACGATATTTGCTGATGAAAGTCGAAATTAGTCAGACGCTGGGAAATTAACATTTAAATATGTACCTAAATTTTTTTTTAAATGATCCGGCATATAAAAAACTATATACAATGTAATTTTATTTTAACATATTTTCTATGTATACGTTATTTTTTATGGATACAGCTTATTTGAGTAAATGCTTTGCTTTAATTAAACAATATTAAATACATTTACCGTCCTGTTCGTGAAATTTTGAAGAAAATATACGTTCTCTGACAGGAATCGAACCTGTGTCCCGTCATATAGCCTGATGTACTGTTAACGATTCAGCCACAGAAAACTCCCCGGCTATTTACTCAAATAAGATGTACCCATAAAAATAATAATATATTAATGACCAAAGCCCGGCAGCTGACCTCTCATGTATATATATGATAAAATGGATTTAAATTCGACAAATATTTTAATATATTTTCTGCTTTTACGTTATTTTTTTATGGCTACAGCTTATTTCAGTTTTAATTAAAAAAATATTAATTACATTTACCGGCTTGAATGATCGAGAAATTAAATAGGCGTTCTCCAACAGGAATCGAAACTGTGTCCTGTACGGAATCGTCATTTGATCTGACGTTAGCAGAGTCTAAATCACTGCTTATAAACACACATATTCGATGATCTTTCTCAATATATCATTTCTTCTCCGAAACGTAACCTAACGTAAACAACGACAACATATTATATGTAATGGATTAAATCCGACAAATATTTTAATGTTTTCTGTTTAAACGTTATTTTTATGGATACAACTTATTTGAGTAAATTCTCTGTTTTAATTGGGCAGTATTAATTACATTTACCAGCCGGTAAATGTAATTAATACGGTTTAAATTTAAAAAAAGAAAAAACGAAAAAAAAAAACAAACCCCAGAGCATTTAAATTGTATCCATAAAAATAAAGCCTAAACAGAAAATATATTAAAATATTTGTCAGATTTAATCTATTTAATCTAGTAATGAAATTGTATATATTAACAATATGTATGTACATATATGTATGCGTTTTTCTTCTTATAAACGTTATTTTTAGTCAGTACATAAATTTAAGGAGACATGCTTTAAAAAAAAAAATGAAATTAACAACTAGGCCGAGATCTTCGAAAGCTTTATTCCCGACGGGAATTGAACCTGCATTTCCTTTTTTAGATAAGCGTGTTGTTACTGTTTCGACATCTAGCGTTATATGAATCGAACTTTTTTTTTTAATCGATTCACCCAAAGCATTTCTATAATGCCACGAAGACGCAAGAGACTTCTGAGAATGAAAGAGAATGTAAAAGACTTTAGATAGGACCGGAAACCAAATCCTATACATAGAACAAGGGATAATCCTCTACTCCTGTTCAAAATAGCAGAGAGGAGTGTGAACCGGGCGATAGGCGAACATGTTTGTAGTTCGGTGAATCGTGTTGCATTTCTAATATTACCATTTCATGGTAATTTTGTTACCAGCCGGCACGTTTTATTATCGATTTTCGTCTTGTTTTAACATGTCAGTTTTTATCGATCTAATGAAACCTGATATTATTAAATGAAAATTTCATATTGAAACGTCGCGCTTAACCGTGCCAGGCTACCAACTTATTGATCCACGTTTGTATATATACTGCATGACTGCGTGTATAGATGGTACAACATATATGCTTATGAGTGTGTGGGCGTGTCTATGTATGCATGAATTACTGTGAATTATTTTTTTGGTATGTATATGTGTGTATGTGCGTATACTTACGCGACTGGTTGCGTGTGGGTGGAAAGTGTGTATATATACGCGTGCATATATAAGTATCTACGTGTTTGTCACTATTAAGTGTGAGTAGTTCAAGAAATGTTGGTATTCGTTCATATGCTAAGAACTTCAGGTTATTTGTGTGTAATATATATATATATATATATATATATATATATATATACATACATATGTGTGTGTATGTATGTGTGTGTGTGTGTTGCAGGAATGTTAAGAGATTATTGGCATGAACCCCACCCAATGAAATTTAACTGATTCATGGGCAAAAATCAGCAGGAATTGAGAGGCAGAAGAGAGAAAAGCCGAAAAAGCGTGAGAGAAAGGAAAAAATAAAGATGGCGACGTGTAATACGCAAAAAAAAAACCTCTAAGGAAGAAAGATGTAAAAAAGAAAAAAAAAATCTTTAGAATTCCCGTTTCCCCACATGTAAATTGAAGGGCGGATTTGAAATTCCAAGTGATGTTAAAAAATAAAAATGAAGTAGAAAATCAAATTAAGTTTAAAGAAAGAAAAAGAAAAATATCTGGGAAATTTAAAACTAGTCAGTTATCGTCTGCATCAGACATTTGAAAAAAATTCAAACTCCGACACAACCATAGCTATCTTTCCTTTGGTTTACTTTTACTTGGCCCCAACTAATGTTTACATAACTCTATGCTTATATTTAAAGATACTAGTCTATAGGTAGTCAACTATTTTTTAATGATACGTACCTTCAGAGGGTACGCGGCCGTGGCTCTCCACATCATTGTCTGTGAACTGCCATGATAGCTTAGGTGTAATAGTGGAGAGATTTCCCTTTGGATTCTCCATGTTTTTTAAGATCAGACTTGACAATCTCCAGACATTAATCCGATTTAATTTATGTTAAGTGAGCGTATTAGACTAGAAGTGTATAAGTAGGATTGCATCTATTTCACTTACTCCTAAAACCTACAACCACAACCGGTGCAACTTAAATTATTTAACTCTTACACAAAGCACACTTCAGTCAACAGACGGTCAAGCACCAGACATAGATAAAAACACCCACTAAACGTTCAAACGCACACACGCTTACACATTATCAACTAAACCCCGCACAGACAAACTGCCATACACATATACACACGAATTAGATACATGAACACAGCTTGAAAAGCCCCAATATATATATATATATATATATATATATATATATATATATATATATATATATATATATATATATATATATATATGCCCATTTGTTCATTATCCTATTATTGTCGGATTGTAATCCATATTAGATCTATGTATATTTGATCTCAGTTATATATCTCTATCTATAAAAGGCAGGATGTGTGTGTGTGTGTGTGTATGTGTGTGTGTGTGTGTAACGAAAGCACGGCCGAAATTTTCGACGGATTTGCACTAAAATTTACATGTAGATGCTCCAAGTTAGTGGGAAGGCCAAGACCGACTTTGCATTTCCCAACTCCCATCGACAGAGGAAGTAATCGATTTTTTCATGCTTCTACGGCAGTTTTCATGTAGTTTGCGGCCATTTTGTACTGGCCTGAGTGAGAGCCTATAGCTGGCTGCCACAAATAGGCAGGAAGATTCTATTGGCCAGCGTGAGAGCCGACAGCTGACTGACACAAATGTTAACTAGCATGCTAGCATGCAAAAAAAAATCGATTCGTCACAAGTGGGAAAAATTTAAATCTGCATGGCACTTTACTCCAATTGGCTCATTCGCTTTCTTAAACTCAACGTTGATTCTGATTCCGCAGAACTGGGTTGGGTGTGAAAAAGTATTTGTTGTTAACATTTTTTTTTCATTCGGTTTTTCCAGTTACGAGTTCTTTTTTAAAGCTGATCGTTTTGTGTTCATTTTGTTTAGTTCTTTTTTCTTAACAGATTTAATGTTTAGTATAGAGCTTAGAAAAAATTCGCAGTGTGAGATAGGCAAGAAGTAAGGCATGTAGCAACATCAGCACGGCAAAGGGCACTCCTTTAAAGGCAAGGAAGGGCAAAAATATTTTAAGTCAAGTGATAGCGATTGCTGTATGAGTCGTACGATTTTTGAATCAAGCACGGGCAACGCCGGGCCATGCTGCTAGTATATATATAAATAATCTTTCCATCTCTCAATCTCTGTCTATGTCTGTCTGTGTGTCTCTCTAGCTGACTATCTCTCTCTCTCTCTCTCTCTCTCTCTATATATATATATATATATATATATATATATATATATATATATATATATATATATATATATGTTAGATTGTGCAGTATATGTATTATATCATAAAGAAGTAATTCATGCAAAGAATTAGCAATGTTAATTACATGAACATTGCTAGTTAAATTAATGCTAATTAAGGTTTTCAAGCAACAAATCTTTGACGATCCTTCCCGAACGATTATATCTGCTCAAGAGACGTAACTTAACGTAAACAGTGACAACATATTATGAAATGGTTTAAGTCCGACAGTTATTTATTATTTAATATAGTATATCATATTCGTCATCAAACGATACGTTTGCGTGATATACACGCACACACACACACACACACACACACGCATATATATATATATATATATATATATATATATATATATATATATATATATATATATATATTTAATAATTTAAAAAAAAAATGATTCCATCGCGATATAGAAATTACTGTTTCAAAACTGGTCGCCCGTATTCAAGTTTAATTTCAATATTAACTCTTAACTATTGGATGATCGTTTCATCCTTTAAGCGATGTTTGGAATAACTCACCAAAGAAATTATTTATTCATTTATAGTTTGGAAATGGAGGTGTAATCTGGGGTTTGTATTTCATTATCAAGGAGTCTCTGCTTTGACGATGCTTTTATTTAAACTCTACTTCTGTATCGAGCACTGTTTTTTTTTTTTTTTTTTTTTTAAATAAAAAACAAAAATACTAAAGAACTTCGGATCGATAATGTAACAATTCTTTACTATTACATCAACACACACACACACACACACACACACACACACACACACACACACACACACACACACACACACACACACTGGAATTAACTTTTTATTTCATTTTCTTTTGTTCATACTCGTAGAAAATACAAGTATAATAACCACCGTTAGTCACTCAGTTATGTGCCATGCGTGATATACGCTTAGTCGATACATGGATGACGAGGTAGATTTTTCCCGCAGTAGGTTGCCATTTCTTTCTGCGGTAGACCAGTTGCCAACCAAGGCTATAGAACCCGGTCTGTCTTGCTATGTACCCATAGCTGGAGAGAGAAGAAGAGGATTCATACCTTTCCCAAGCGTATTAGCACGTAAGTGAATGTAATGGATTCGACTGGAATTTTAATTCTGTTCTCTGGGTCCCCAATGCAAGCCGATGTCCATCGAACCTCACCCACATGTAAAAAAGGGTAAAAGCTAATGGAAGCCTTAAAAATAAAAAATAAAAAGTAAAAGCCAACACTCAATATCATTAACTACGAACACGGACACAATGTGCTGACCGTGTTCGAAAAATAAAACATTCCTATAAGTTCAGGCGCATACATAAAAACACACAGACATTCAGTTACAAATTAAAAATAACAAATAAAAATCGCCCTCCGTAATAGGTAAAAGAATAGCCGAAAGCGATCGGCTATGCAGAACGTTTGGACAGGTTATACACACTTTGTTTCCAGAAAAGAAAACACTCGTAAAAACAAAACAAAAAATAAATAAATAAAACGCTTAATCGCAGTACCGTGTATGTACAGAGTGCTGCTCAATTACACAAGATATATATAAAAAAAAAATTCGTGGATTTACCAAATTACAAAATTCATAAAAATTCTCACTTGAAATATTTAAACCTTAGCGTTGCGACTTGCACACTCCAACACTACATAGCCGTTAATAAATAGCTCATTCTTAAAAACATCTTTCGGTCGGAAAAACACATTTATTTAGTCTTCCAGTTTTGATTCTAAAGGAAAAAATACAACCTGATGATGAATGCGTGAAGCCTTTGAAAGTACAAGCTGAATTAAAAAATACACCATATCCATTTTATACATAAGGATCTCATCATTCAGTGGATTATTAGTAGTATAATGCTTATAATTATGTCTACTAGCGAAGGGATTTCGCCAATAATTGCATTAATATTGCTAATTGATTCAAGGTATGATTAACTCTTTGTAATATATATATATATATATATATATATATATATATATATATATATATATATATATATATTAGAAAACGTTGCTTGAGATCGTTCATACTTGAGGAAATAAGTGCAAAATGGTAAGAAAACCTCTGAATTGAATCGTGTTGCGCATGAAAAACTCAAGAGTGATATTCGTAAGATTTCTTGATGTTAATTTCCCTGAAAATGTAGCTTCAGAATTTGATCTAACGTGTAATTAATGCCGTTGGTCTGTCTAAGTATGGCCGGCCTAAAAAAAAATCATCAAAGGCGCCATTCACAGAGAGAAAACATACTATACAGCTTATGTAACAGTGTATTTATGTAACATCTATTTTAAAAGAAGCCCAACGTTGCCACATGTACACAAGAGTGTGTAAGGCCCTAGCAGGACTAAACTTTTATATCTGCACTTATCCACACGATAGCATTTTTTTAAAAATCGGTATCTCCCCATTAAAGGCAGTAAAGTCACTAAGACACCAGGGGCGTGGAAGAATTAGGAACAGAAACACTGATAATGAGCGAGAGGCTGAAAGAGTAGTCAAGTGTCAAGTAGACGGAACCGTCGAAGCCACAAGGACTTTGAGCGTGCAATTCAAATTGTTGTTCCTCCTAGATAATACGCTCTCTCACAGAAACTGTAATTAAATTCAGCATAGTTGCAGTATAAACCACAATGGGTGTTGAATAAACACAAATGTGCCTTAGCAAGCGTCTGCAAAAGGGATTGGCTAGCAGCCACAGTAGGCGAGTATCCAGCTATATATTGTAAGGTTATTGTTATAACACAAATCTGTACTTGGTATAACGCAATTCATATAAGTATATACACACACACACACACACACACACACATATATATATCATATAAATATATATAAAAAAAAACACTTAATAATATTAACTTTGAACATGGACACAATATCTTGACCGTGTTTTGAAAAAAATGAAAACATTTTATAAAACATACACGCAACAAACTATTTCTTATGTAACAGTTAAAATATTTAATCCTTGAAAATGGTTAAATTCATAGCCGAAAGCGCACAGATAAAAGGAACATTCGGACAGTTTTTATATAATTCATCATCCGAAAAGAAAAACATTATTCGATCACTTGAAAAATTGTATAAAAAAATAAATAAAAGCACCTTGTTAGTCGTATTCAATGAAATGTGCATGAAAGAAGGATTGCTGCCTAAATACACACACACACACACACACACACACACACACACATATATATATATATATATATCATATAAATATATATACGTAATGCTTAGGCTACTGTATAGTTACGATGAAGACTGGCTCCGACCGACTACCAACAACTACCTACATACTATAGAACTCTTTATAGAGTCACCGGGAGTGGGATCCGCTTTAACCCACAACATTATTCATGGCAAAGTAGTCCGGTCACTTCTTTATTATTATTCCCCCCCCCCCAAGCATGGTGATAATGCAAGAGAGTGAACGAGAACGAGAATACATTGAATCAATAGCTTTATCTACTGCAAGTAAAGTTGGTTGTCTGTGTCGCGCCAGAAAGATTTTCTCCTTCAAATCTATAAATCAACCAACCTCCCTTGCATGGAATATTGCTGTCATATATGGACTGCTGCTCCCACTGTTCGTCTCGAGGTCCTGAACAAAATCCAGAGACGGATATGCAATGTGATAGGTCCTGATCTAGCATCTAGTTTAGAATCGCTTCCCCACAGGTATATTATAGGTAATAGATCCGTTGATCTATAATCCGAGTAGATCCTAATAATATCACATATTAAAACTAATAAAAAAAAACAGAGCTCAATGTATTTATTATAACAGAGAATATAAGTTTGGTTTTCCTAATAATTTAACTTACAATCGCGCTTCCCCACAGATGTGCTTCGCTCTTTCTCTTCTACAAGTATAATTCAGGGCATCTGTTTCGATGAGCTACTTTCGCTGGTTCCTAGACTGGATGAATTTAAGCGAGCTACTAGGCTGGCATCTCGGTCCCACCCTTACACTGTCAAAACATATAACCATCTCTTCTACTCAAACAGATTCTCTCGTACTTCCCGTCTGTGGAACTCCTTTGCCATTACTTGTTTTAACCTATGACTATAATCTTCAAATATTCAAGTGTAATGTCAATCGACACCTGACCCCCTGAACTTGTTCCCCGTCCTTACCTGTATACTTTCATCAAACACGCCTTCTTGTTCCCAACCCTTTGTAACCCCTTGCGTGCTAGAGGCACTCCTGCGTTGCTCGGGGGGAATTGCTTAAAAATAGACTAATAAGGATAAAGAAGACGACAAGAACAGGATTCAGGAAGACATAATATGGCGATTGGCTTTGCATTTACATTTTGGGAGATTGTAGTTGACAGGGAAGCAAGAAAGTAGAAGGGAGTTCCACAGGCAAGAATTACGAGAAAAGAAACTAAATGACACTAAATATACTTATAAGAATATGAATTTTGTTTTTCTTAAAACACACAACTCAGTATATAAAAGCGTTGGTTGGAGCCGGTGACTTGACCCGAAGAGTTGTGAGTTCAATACCTGGTTACTGCAGAGGTGAACCGAAACTTGGAGAGTTGAGTTTAAGGGGGATAAAAAAAACACACACACCAGTTGACTAGTTACTTATTAATATGAAAAGAAACTACGTAATAAATGAAAACCTTAACTTCGACCCTGGTCAATACCTAAATGATTACCTGGGCATATCGTGGACCGAGCGTGAGTAACGATGAGGTTTGGGAAAGGATGCAAACAAGGAGGAAGCCTATACTTAACATCAGGAGGAGCCAGCTGAAATTTCTATGACACATAATGATAAAGGATGGTTTGGAGAATCTGATACTCACAGGTCGAATAGAGGGAAAGAGAGACAAGGGAAAGCAATGCGTGACATACCTAGCGGGCTTAAGCAAGTGGATGACAGAACGTGGATGAGGGAAATAGCAAATGGACAAAACTTATTGAGAGTTACAAGGCATAGGAGGAAGTGGAGAGCCATAATCGTCTACGTCACGAAGGGACACGGCACAGAATTAGAAAAAAAAGGAGAGGCTGCGAATTAATTTGGGTGGGTAGTGATAACGGGTTTTCTGCGGGACTTCAATGTCCCTATCGAAAATTCGAACAAGTAGACCATTTGGTACGTTTAAATATCTAACTCAATGTATGTTTGTGTTTGTATGCGTCTGTGTGTGTGTGAGAGAGAGATAGAGAGATAGAGAGTGTGTGTGTGTGTGTGTGTATGTATGTGTGTGTGTGTGTGTGTGTGTGTGTGTGTGTGTGTGTGTGAGAGCGTCACCTTCACATTCTGGCCATCCCTGCCACACCGCATTGATCTACTCTTCTCAGGATCCATCAGTTTCTTAAGTGTGCTCCGCGCATGCGCGTACGTTCACTAATGCGCGCGCACGTGAGTATACGCATGCGTAGTGTACACAGTTTGACATCTGACGAAACTACGTCCTTGCTTTATTTACAGTGTGACATTTGTTTAGACCATTTAAAAGGTCAAAGTTATCTTGGTTTGGTCGTTTTTTGGTTTTGTTTTTTCTTTAATTTTTAGGTTCTTTTTTTTTAATCTTTTGGTTGATGATAGGAAAAAGCCTTTGGCTTTTTGAGGAAGGAGCAGACGAACGTTGTCGAGCAGTGAGCACTAAACGGGTGTTATATTTAGTGACAAACGTCAGCCAATGTCGGGCGTCTATGGCGTCACGGCAGCCATTTTGAAAGAAAATCCTTTTCTCTTTCACTCGTATTTTTACTTCGTCTACACACACACACACACACACACACACACACACACACACACACACACACACACACACACACACATATATATATATATATATATATATATATATATAACAATATATATACGAACAGGTTGATAAATGTTTAAAGTTTCTAAAGAACACCTTTACAAATCCAAAAATTAAGCCTCCTCCAACCGGTTAAGAAAGAAAACAATTTTAAAGGAATATATATTTACCACAGACTCAGGCATTTTGTCTGACTGAGGAGTCGATTCATAGTTACTTTTGCTTTATTCGGTTTGGAGGATTTTTTTTCTTTAGACTCTGAGCTGGGATTCTGGACGATTGTTTTCGCCTCAATTTCATTTTCTTGGTTCTTTCTTTTTGTATCCCTTATTTTTCCTTGGGCATTGATTTGTGCAATTACAAGCCAAAATACCTAAGGTTTTTCCAAACGAATATAACTATTTATATTATTATCATTATATATATATATATATATATATATATATATATATATATATATATATATATATATATATATATGCAGAAATATCGTCTTAAAGTGTGCTATATTTATGGGGTAAAGTGCTCAATATCAGAGATGCATTATGGGTAGTCTATTTTGGCGGTTACTTTTACCGGAAGTCACTTATTTGTTTATTTATTTATGTCAAATTATTTTGCTTGTTTTTTGTTTGTTTTTTTATTTTTATTTTTTATCTTATATATTTATTTATTTATTCTTTTTTTTTTTTTTGATCGGTGTTTTTGGTTAACGTAGTAAAAATTTGTTTATATAGCTTATTGTTGGTAGTCTATAATGGCCGTCATTTACCGGAAGTTGATCGTTCGCTTATTTATTTGGGTCAAATTGTTTTGCTTGTTTTTATTTGTTTTCATTTTTTTTCTTATATATTTGTTTATTTGTCATTGATTAAATCTGAATTCCCTTGTCAGTCTGACATATATATATATATATATATATATATATATATATATATATATATATATATAATATAATATAATGTCATTCACAGACAGTACTGTTTTGCTGTATCACAGCTCCTCAGTACGACTAGACTTCCGAATGCCTCAAGCCAGGATTGAAACACAACTAATTTGGTGTCAGCCATAGCTATCTTCACTCGGTAGAGTTACACAACTAAATCTAGCGTATTGTTTTTACAAATGTAAACAAATGCCAATCAACCAAAGTGCTCCATTCATTTTACTGAAGAGCTTTGCATTAGTGCAGGTGGCCGTTGTTTATAGAATTAGCTTGTCACTCAACAGTGCTCAATTGAAATGTATTTTCAAGAGTACAACCACATTACCTTTTTTAGGCCCGAGAGCCATAGAAACGATACCAAACTAGAAAATTGTATTTGGCGATTAAAGGAAATTAATGACAGATTTTCACACATAAAGTGGAATATTATAAGAAAAAAATGAAGTCCGACAAAGTCCGTGGGAGCTTCTGCAAAATATGCCAAGAAGAAAAATTGGTTATCGCCACAGACCCAAACAAAGACGTCCTGCCAAATGAAAGATTGCAGGTATTATCCAAATGCAGGCAGTTAAGTAAATATTTATTGTATATGTACGAACCTGGATGATATTAATTTTTTTCGCCCGCTTCCTTTTTTTGCCGCCGTATTTTTTTTTCCTCTACCATTTTTCTCCTCCGCATTTTCCCCCACTGTTTGTATATTATGATGGTGGAATCCACTGGATATTTTATTATGCCTGCCTGAGGAGACCTAATAGTCGAATCCGTGGTAGCGTGGTGGTTCGAATTTTAGTGTTTCTGATTATATATATATATATATATATATATATATATATATATATATATATATATAGTACAATGAATCATTCATACAAAAAGTAGATTAGTAAAGTTAATGATATAAAATGGTGTAAACTCTTCGCAAACAAAATTTTAACGTTGCATTAACCTACGAACCACTCGATGAATGTTATGATCTTTGTTTTTAATAACTACAAGTTGTATAAGGTCTTTTTTTTTAATCTGCAAGTATTTTCAACTGTACATACAGTCATCCTCAGGCATAGAAATTATTTTGTTTTTAGTAAATCCAGGTAGCATCGGAAACGAAAGTTTAAATGCGAATCGAAATATCTATTTTATTCGCTAATAATATAAGTTTTCTTTTAAATATATTCTTTCTTTATATAAATTATCTAAATACGATTTATTTTTAATCTTGTTAGGAAATGTCATTTGGAACTATAACACGGTATTTTCTCGTGGGAAACTATATATATATATATATATATATATATATATATATATATATATATATATAATTCGAAAGTTTGTTTATATATAAACTCTCTTTTCGACCCTACATTAGTTACCATTTAAACTCCCAATCTTCATGCAAATCTAACAGAGTCATAAGGGTAATATCCGGGTTGAATCGGTTGAGCCTCTTCCCTTTTTAGACAGATACCTCCCGTCCCACTCTTATCACCAGCTCGGGCATTTTGTTTGACTGAGGTATCGATTAGGGTAGGTTCGGGGTCAATTTCTCGACTACTGTCAAGTTAAGTTCTAAATTTCTGATTCTGATACGTATACAGTCTATCCACCAGGGTGGAATAAGACCAAAATACTTAGTGTTGGCTGAAATAGATCTATACACACGTGAGGTAATTTGGGATATTTTTTGCTGTGTAATATATATATATATATATATATATATATATATATATATATATATATATATATATATATATATATATATATATATATATATATATATATATATATATTTAAAGACATTTTTATGTTTAACATTCTTTTTATAGATACAAGTATTTAAGTAAATGCTCTGTTTATAATAAACACTATCAAATAACATTTACCGGCCTGAATGTCCGAGAAATTTTCATAGAAAATATTCGTCCTCCGACAGGATTCGAACCTGTATCCTATACAGAACCGTCATATAGCCTGACGTGCCTTAACCGTTACGGCCACTGAGAATCGTTCGCTTGGCAAGGTCGAATTTACTGCTTATAAACTTCAATCTTCCATGAATCTCTCACGTACATTCATAATGTGTCACGTCATTTGTTTACATTTGATACACCATGAAATGTCTTTAAATACATACATATATATATATATATATATATATATATATATATATATATATACGAAGGAAATCAGAGCGAATCAATTATAAATTCAAATGTTCACAATATTAATTAAAAATAGAGCTCAGTATAATAGTAGGGCAATAATTCTTTATTATAGGATATTACATTCAAACATGTATGTAAAACCGCTATATAAATGCATTCATGTTTCAATGCATATCATTGCATATCATCAGGTGGTGGTAAATGAGGGTTCTACATCATATGTTTGAATGCAATATCCTATAATAATCACTCTACTATTGTCTTGAGCCCTATTTTTAAATCTTGTGAATGTTTGAGTTTATATTTTTCGTTCTTTAAATATATATATATAATTTAATCACTGTGTGAACTAACTTTGAGAGGAAAAGAAGGCTGAATACATTTTCAAAATTATGCATTACAGTATTCAAATTTCTTATGAACACTTATCGCAGAACAATAGTTCAACTGGAGATATAAGTTATGTAGTTATGTCTCTAAAGTTTTCTATCTATTCCACAAATGAGAACCAGGCCTTCTTTTCTTGCGTTCATTCATGACATTAGGGAAATTGCTGCCTTTTAATTAATGTTATGTGGACCGTTGAAAATTCCCACCTTGATAGTTTTTTTTTTTTTTTTTTCATAACTTCAATTTCCAAGTTATGTATTTGAGGCAGTAGTAAATGAGGATTATTACAAGTTTTAATTGCAAACAACCTCTTTTCCCATGAAAAAGAAGAAAATAAGAGCAACATAACATTTCTGTATTTTCCTTATATTTTGTTCTTTTCTTCCTTTTCTCTGTAGAAGAAACTATATCTTGTGTCTTTCTTTCTTTCTCATTCTTCTTATTTTCTTTCTTCGTTTTTCGTGGGAAAAGAGGTAAGTAAAAATTGTAATAATCCTCATTTACTGCCACCTGATGAGATGATATGCATCGAAACATGAGTGCATTTATGTAGCGTTTTTTCTACATGTTCTAATGTAATATCTTATAATAAGGAATACAGCTCTACTATTGTATTGAGCCCTATTTTTAAGTTAATGTTATGAATGTTTGAATTTATATTTGATTCATCCTCATTTCATTTGGATATATCAATATATATATATATGTATATTTAAATAAAAAGAAAGAACAGTAAGATATGTAATATGGTGTTCTTATTGATATTTTTATTTTTTACAAAATAGTGCTCAATGTACAATTTTTAATATATGCTTATCAACAAACAATCTCTTTTTACCGCGAAAAAAGATAAAAAGGAAACAACAAAAGCAAACAAGAAAGAAAGACATAAGATATATAGTCTCCTCTAAAATAAAATATATCTTTCGTCTTTCTTTCTTTTTACAACTATATCTTGCATCTTTCTTTCTTTTTTCTTCCTGGAGGTTTCTATAGCTTGTGTCATTCTTTTTTTCAGTCTATATCTTGTATCTTTCTTTTTTTCCGACTATATCTTGTATCTTTCTTTCTTTTTTCTTCCTGGAGGTTTCTATATGTTGTGTCTTTCTTTTTTTTTTTCGACTATATCGTGTATATTTTTTTCTTTTTTCTTCCTTGAGATTTCTATATATCGTGTCTTTCTTTTTTTTTCTTCCTGGATGTTTCTATGTCTTCTGTCTATCTTATTTTTATCCACTATATCTCGTATCTTTCTTTATTGTTTCTTCCTGGAGGTTTTTATATATTGTGTCTCTCTTTTATCGACTATAACTTGTATCTTTCTTTCTTTTTTCTTCCTGGAGGTTTATATAGCTTCTGTCTTACTTTCTTTTTTCGAATATATATTGTATCTTTCTTTTTTCTTCTTCCTGGGGGTTTCTATATCTTGTGTCTTTCTTTTTTTTTCGACTATATCTTGTATCTTTCTTTCTTTTTTCTTACAGGAGGTTTCTATAACTTGTGTCTTTCTTTTTTTTTCGACTATATCTTGTATTTTTCTTACTTTTTTCTTCCTTTAGATTTCTATATCTTGTGTCTATTTTTTTTTTAGAGGGACTATATCGTATTTTTTCTTTCTTACTTTTCACATATACTTTTTTCGTATGTATACGTATATATATATGTATATATATATATATATATATATATATATATATATATATATATATATATATATATAGAGAGAGAGAGAGAGAGAGAGAGAGAGAGAGAGAGAGATAGATAGATAGATAATATCAGCGGTCAATATACTCACACACACACACACACACACACATATATATATATATATATATATATATATATATATATATATATATATATATATATATATATTAATATTAAAATTTCCGATAAATTTTAACCATGGAATATTAGATTTTGACCCTTTTTATTATATATATACATATATATATATATATATATATATATATATATATATATATATATAAAAACGTGGGCACTGAGCTCAAGATCGAATGGAAACAGTTTGTTTAATGCCTGTAATTGAATGTCCGGCCGTCTAACATATAGAATACCTTAAAATATATTTTATCAACAAAACTCTGCAATTGTTAGAAATGGTTAAATATATATTACTGGAATTCTCCGACGTTTTTAGAATACTCTACTTTGAACAAATGAGAACGTATTTAGCTCTAAGTTGAATTGATGTAATGGACAACAATTGACAACGGTCTGAATACTATAAATAGATGTTTTAATATATAGATATATATTATCATTATATAGATATATATTATCATTATATAGTTATATTATCATTATATAGATATATATTAGCATTATATAGATATATTATCATTATATAGATATATATTGTTTTATATAGATATATATTATTATATAGATATATTTATATAGATATATTATCATTATATAGATATATTATCAATATATAGCTATATTATCTTTATATAGATATATATTGCTATTATATAGATATATATTATCATTATATAATTATATATTATCATTATATAGATATATTATCATTATATAGATATATATTGTTATATAGATATATTATAATTATATAGATATAAATTATCCTTATAAATATATTATCATTATATGGATATATATTGTTATTATATATATTATCATTATATAGATATATATTGTTATATAGATATATTATTATATAGATATATATTGTTATTATATTGATATATTATCATTATATAGATATATATATTGTTATTATATATCTATATTATCATTCTGTAGATATATATATATTATCATTATATAGATATATATTGTTAATATATAGATATATTATCATTATATAGATATATATTGTTAGTACAACCTTACAGCGCACCGTGATATTGATTCAACTGACATTGGTCTATACAAGGACGATGGTCTCATGGTTATTAGGAATTCTACTAACTTCAGAATAGATAAAATTAGAAAGGCATTATATAAAGAATTTAAAAGCATGGGTTTAAAAATTACCGTCAGAATTTGTTGAAAGATACATCCCTACCCATCCCTAAACATAACCCCGCTTTCAAATGTAACTATTAACTGATACAACGAAAATTAAAAAATTGAACCCTCTACCACCCCTTGTCTAGATGAATGGATTTATCGGTAACCTTGGAAACTCTCAATTATGAATTTTTACAGTGCCGTTAACAACCGTAAATTTTAAAAAGTAAGTTACTCCAAAATTCGCTTGATGAGGAAATGGAACTAATGTCTTTGGTTTAATAACAAAATTAAATTCAGGGGCTTTAGCTTCCATTTCTGAAACATGGTTATCACTGTGTAGCGGTAAAACCATATTTTAAATCTATTAATTTATAATATTGTTATTATATAGATATATTATCATTATATAGATATATATTGCTTTTTATAGATATATATGGTTATATGAATCACCTGAGTTATATTAAATATTTTCCGTTTTATTTTTTAAAAAATATCTAAAAACGCGCCAATAAATTCAGTACAGTTACGTGGCAGGACAAAATTACAAATTTCAACTGAATCCTCGAGAAGAGCACATTGAACAATTACAAAATTTAATCTAAAAAGAACTCGAGATTGATGTGCAGATGTAGCTGTATATGACATCAATCTGCTAAGTAACAAATTATATTTAATTGTATTAATCTTTTATATGCATATACATGCATATATATTATTATAATTATTTACATACGCTCTATCCCAGATACTTAGCATATTAAAACATAAAACTTATATACTCTATTTTTATCATATACCATAAAACTATATTTTTATCATAGACCGGGTGTAACAGCAAAATTGTCCAAATCGTGTAACAGCATGGGATAATTGTCCATCACACAAAATGGTTAATAT
>OZ038507.1:75733392-75740892 GCA_964036315.1 Acanthosepion esculentum
TTATATACCCTATCTATATTCGCATTATTGTCCTCATCTTTGTTGATTTTATCACAAAATTTCGGCCGATGTACTCTTCAGCCGTTGTGTTCTTTGGTCTAACTCAGGTGTTTATCGATCTGGGTATACTACACGGAATTCCGAACTGAATCCTTTATTTAATCTATAGGGGTAAACTGTTCTCGTTCCACTGCTCATATCTAGGGATATTGTTTAGTTCTTATTTATTACTGTTCTGTTATTACTCACCCGTTTCCACTAAGTACACGTACACACTGCCCGACCTAAAGATTGAACTCACAGCCACTATGCCACACTCACCATATTCCCTTGATTTGGCCCCTTCAGACTGCCACTTTTTCAGTCATTTTTTAACAATTTGAAGGGTGTTTCGTTCAACAACGATGTGGAGCTTAAAATATTGTGTTTGGTTGAGAAGTTCTGTTGTCCTCATCATTTTGGTTTTTATCACATTTCAGTCGTTGTACACTCCGCCCCTTTTCAGATGTATATCGACCTGGGTAATCTACATGGAAATGGGCACGCGGCCGAGCAGCTAGAATGTTCGCATTTTGATCATAAGACTCACGTTCGAATCTTATCATGGTCGATTCGTCAGGAAGGAAACTCCCTGCTGTTATCGGACTGGTGGTGTCGATCCCAGCGTGCGGCACCTTTGGAAAGTGCCTGAAAACCATACTGCGGGTTGACCCAAGCTTCGTGGGTGAAATTGTGTAGACGGACCCCCCGGAGGCCGTTGATAGCTGTTCTAGCACGAAGCCACAAGTCATCGTGACCGAGAGCTTGAACGCACTGGCCTTGTTCATATTGTTGATCACGCTAAATAACACGCTCATTCCCAGAAACTGTAACTAAGTTCTACTCAGTATAGCTGCAGTATAAACCAGAGGTGGGCTCTGTGGGTTTTGAACAAACACAAATGTGCCCGAGCAAGCATCTGTGACAGGGATTGCTATCCGCCCTAGTAGACGGGTATCCTCGAATACGAGTGGCCAGCTATGCAATCTACAGGGAATTCTGAATTGAACTCTTTATTTAATCTCTCGCCCGGTCAATACTCCTCCCGCTTCTCCTGAACAGGAGTAGAGGGACATCCTTTGTTTCCAGATTAGGAAGGGGTTCACGGATCACTTCCACTTCTCTGGTCTCTCTAGTGAATCTCTTTTGATGGGTGCGGTTTGTAGCAACGTCTCTTCATACCGAGGGTACCGGGTTGACAGTTTTTTGGTTGCTGTTCCCGACTGGTAGTTAGGAGGTCGAACTCTTGCGTAGCGTCTTGAGAGGCTGCTCTGATCAACAGTTGCATATTATCGGGTTTCTTACAGTGCCATGTCGCGCATGGAAGGGTTTGCTTGCATGCACCGCCGATGAGAAACCCTGAAGCCACATTATGTTGCAGTCTGGGCCAGTTCCTTTCTGTCCATGTCGCATACGATTACCGTCTGCTACTATTACTTTAGGCCTTTTTTTTCTTACCAGCGTAACTCAACATGACCTTAAACAATTAAAAATAAACCTAAACCAGCTCCAAAAAATCCCCTAAACCCTTTAACATTTCCTTCTCCAACATCCGTGGCATTCGGACGAACGTCTGAAGTGTGGAATCATTCCTCTTTGAAAAGTCTCCTGGTATACTAGCTCTCTGCGAGACTAGCCTTAACTCGTCAATCCCTGGCGCTGATTTCTCGATACCAGGCTACCTTCCTATCCTTAGAAACGACTCTAAAATCCACGTGCATGGCCTGAGAGTTTACGTCTGTGATCATCCTCTAGCGAGGCAACTCTCTTTGGAATCTCCAGACCATTCGTATATATGTCGCCTTCTATCTGTTCTCAATTCAGTAAGCTATCTCTTCTTTCTTTACCGTTTCCCTTCTTCTCAAGTCCGGACTGGGTAAGACGATAAACTACATCCGTGTCCTGGGTAAGACGATAAACTACATCCGTGTCCTGGGTAAGACGATAAACAAGATCCGCGTACTGGGTAAGACGATAAACTACATCCCTGTCCTGGGTAAGACGATAAACTACATACACGTCCTGGGTAAGACGATAAACTACATCCGTGTCCTGGGTAAGAAGATAAAAAACATCCGAGTCCTGGGTAAGACGATAAACTACATCCGCGTCCTGGGTAAGACGATAAACTACATCCATGTCCTGGGTAAGAAGATAAAAAACATCCGTGTCCTGGGTAAGACGATAAACTACATCCGCGTCCTGGGTAAGACGATAAACTACATCCCTGTCCTGGGTAAGACGATAAACTACATCCGTGTCCTGGGTAAGACGATAAACTACATACACGTCCTGGGTAAGACGATAAACTACATCCGTGTCCTGGGTAAGAAGATAAAAAACATCCGTGTCCTGGGTAAGACGATAAACTACATCCGTGTCCTGGGTAAGACGATAAACTACATCCGCGTCCTGGGTAAGACGATAAACTACATCCATGTCCTGGGTAAGAAGATAAAAAACATCCGTGTCCTGGGTAAGACGATAAACTACATCCGCGTCCTGGGTAAGACGATAAACTACATCCGCGTCCTGGGTAAGACGATAAACTACATCCGCGTCCTGGGTATGACGATAAACTACATCCGTGTCCTGGGTAAGACGATAAACTACATACACGTCCTGGGTAAGACGATAAAAAACATCCGTGTCCTGGGTAAGACGATAAACTACATCCGTGTCCTGGGTAAGACGATAAACTACATACACGTCCTGGGTAAGACGATAAACTACATCCGTGTCCTGGGTAAGACGATAAACTACATCCGTGTCCTGAGTAAGACGATAAACTACATCCGTGTCCTGGGTAAGAAGATAAAAAACATCCGTGTCCTGGGTAAGACGATAAACTGCATCCGTGTCCTGGGTAAGACGATAAACTAGATCCGTGTCCTGGGTAAGACGATAAACTACATCCGCGTCCTGGGTAAGACGATAAACTACATCCGCGTCCTGGGTAAGACGATAAATTGCATCCGCATCCAGGGTAAGACGATAAACTACATCCGTATTATGAGTAAGACGATAAACTATGTCCAGCAGCAAAACCTTTGATAAGGAAGTTTTTAGTAACGTAGATCCACCTCTTAATTGCGGATGTTCCCAGGTTCGCCCTGACCCGGGATGGTAGCACCTGTTAGGGTCCCAGCTATGGGAAAATAGTTAAGCACAAAACTGCGATAAAAACACTATGAAAGTATAAAAATAGGTTTTAATACAAAAATTACTTTGTAAAAAATTATTACCAGCAATAAATATTTGAAGAAAATAAAACTATTACCAGCCATACATTTTAAAAAAAAAAATATTACCAACAATGTTTTTTAAAAAATAAATATTACTAGCAATACATTTTTGAAAAAAATTATTACTAGCTATAAATTTTTGAAAAAAAATATTACCAACAATACTTTTTTTTTAAAAATTATTACCAGCAATACATTTTTGAAGGAAAAATATTACCAGAAATAGATTTTTTACCAGCAATAAAAATTTTGTCGGCAATAAATAACCCATTGAGATTGATATGCCGTGATACTAAACAAACCAAACCAAACCATTCAAAATTGTAAATTTCCTAAAAGAAGTTGGATTGTACTCAAAAATATGTGTAACTGAAAAACCGTTCAATTATATATGTATACATATACACATTTTTTACTAAACTATCGCTATGAATTTATTTCAAAAATTTTGTTGGCATTAAATGGCCCAGATTAGTTGACATGCCATAAAACAAAACAACCAACCAACTTCTCAAGACTGTGGTGTACTCGATAACATTTCCGATAATATAGACAAGACCATCTCTCTACATCCCATTGCGCACATATTCGTGTTCGGCGACTTGAACGCCCACAATACCATGTGGTTTGAACACACTGTAACTGACTTCTCTGGCATCGAAACCCTTAACTTTTCAGTCACTCAATCCTTCACACAAGTGGTTGAATTTCCTACACGTTTCCCCAGTAACCCTGACGGTAAAGCTAACCCTTATCGATCTATATTCTACTTCTATCCCTGACTCTTGTCGCGCTACGTAGCTCTGCCCTCTTGGCAACTCTGATCATGCCGTAGTGTCTGTTAACATATCGCTCTACTCCCCTTCCAGCCAAGAAGCTCCTACTAACAGAATATCTTTCTGTTATCAACGAGTAGATTGGGACTCGTTCACGACGTCCCCCCAGAATGTGGTTTTTAATCAGCCCGTTCAGAAATGGGCGTCTGCGGTCTCCTCCCGGGTAAACGCTGGCATCGAGGCTTTCGTTCCCAGCAAGAAAATATAAAGTTAAATCGCGCTCATCTCCTTGGTTCTCAGCTGCTGGCTCAGCTGCTGTTACCCATAGGAATCACTTCTTCCGTCCGTACCGAAGCGACATGTCTGACTGCAACAGACGTCTCTTTGTCTCGACCCGTAATGAGTGCAAGCGTGTCCTCAATGTTGCAAAGTTACTGATAGAACGAAACAAAGTATTGCATCTCACAAGTTCGGTTCTAAAGACTATTGGCGTCTCTGCAAGAATGTGCTGAACAACAGTCATCCCACAATCGCTCCTCTATTCAATCAACTGGAAGTCCTAAATTCCACAGCTGATAAGGCTGAACGCTTTGCTCGGGAATTCTCAACCACCTCAACACTCGACTCATCCGGAGTACCCACAATTGATCCCCCCCACTTAGAACTGAGGCTCTGTTGAGGTCGATGGTTTTGGACATCTTCTCTAAATTAGAGTCTCATCAGGCAAGTGGTGGTAACAAGATACCAGCTGTATTCCGAAAGAAATGAGCTTTCCCCAGTTCTCTCTAAACTATATAACTATTGCCTGGCTGACACTTGTTTTCCATTTCTATTAAAAGTTCTCATCTGTTGTCCCTGTTTTGTTAAAAAAAACTCTGGAGACCCTTCTGACTCATCTAACTACCGTCCTGTAAGTCCCCTACCATTCTTCGGCAAAGTCTTTGAGACTTTAATCAATGGCGAATTGGTTAAGTACCTTACATCCCATGATCTTCTCTCTGACAAACAATATGGTTTCCGCTTTGCCCCGTCTACCGCTGACGTTCTCACGGCCATAACTGAATTTGTATACCAAGCTCTTGATAATAACCGCAAAGCTCAAGCTGCGGCTCTAGATAACCCTAAGGCGTTTGATAGGGTTTGGCATGCCGGCCTTCTTCGTAAGCTTCAGAGATACGTTATTACAGGACGATTATTTGATTCACTACAATCAAACCTGTCTAACCGTGAAATGAATGTCGTCCTAAACTGGTTCTCTTCCAGTTCCTTTTATACGAACGCTGGTGTTCCCCAAAGCTTTATCCTGAGTCCGACACTGTTTTTGATCTTCATCAACGATCTATCTGGTGTCATCAGTCCCCAAGTAGGCATCTACGCAGATGATACTAGTATTTACTCCTGTCTCAATAGTAAATCCGGCATCGCTGACAAAGCCGTTGGTCTCGAAAGGGACTTCCAATCTGTGATTGACTGGAGCAGGAAATGGCTTGTAAACTTTAATGCCTCCAAATCGAAGCTGCTCTCCTTTACCCACCATAGACAAACCTCCCTGCCTCCTGTCAGCATGGCTGATGCCAACTCTACGAGAGCGTCTCTCAGCGCCTTCTTGGTCTCACGTTTTCCACTGACCTGAAGTTGAACAACTATATTGAATCAATAGCTTCTTCTACCGCAAGGAAAGTTGGTTTTCTGGGTCGCACCTGAAGGTTTTTTCTCACCTGAGGCCATCCTTAAAACCTAGAAATCTACTATTCGTCCTTGCATTGAATAATGTTGTCATGTATGGTTTGGTGACCCCGCTGTTTTTTAAAAAACAATGTTATGACTTCAACCACAGAAAAAATGTATTATTGGTAATTCTAGTATAAAATGTATTGTTGGTCATTTTCTTATAAAATATATCGTTGGTAATTCTACTATAAAATGTATTGTTGGTCATTTTGCTATAAAATATATCGTTGGTAATTCTACTATAAAATGTATTGTTGGTCATTTTGCTATAAAATGTATTGTTTGTAATTCTATTATGAAATGTATTGTTGGTCATTTTGGTTTAAAAACTTATTGTTGGTTATTTTACTATAAGTACGGATTGTTGGTAATATTTTATATAAAAATCCATTGCTGGCATCTTCACCATAAAAATGCATTTTTATACTTTCGTAGTGTTTTGTTTTTGTTTGGGGGTTCACTATTTACCCATAGCTGGGACACTAACAGGTGCTACCAACCCAGCGTGGATCTGGGAACACCAGCAATTAAGAGGTGGTTCCATGCTTTCAAATCCTCCGATGCCTTGCTGCCGGATGTAGTTTATCGTCATACCCAGGACTTGTTGCAGATGTAAAGAATAGCCAACGTTTTAGTAGCTGTTGCTGTTGAAAGTCCCCAAGGGATGTGATGTTGTACAGTTCTTTGTTTGCGATTGTGTAGCGCCAGTTAATGAGGTTCGAAGGTTTGTTCTCGCAATAAACTCCGAGATTAATTCACCCGATATTTTTTTCCTCCGGGCTTCATTACCCTCAATGTTTTTTTTTGTCTTCTTTTCCGTTTAGACATTTACATGATTAAGCCAATCCTTTCCTATCGGAAAGAGAGGAACCAGTACGCGACTCAGTGACCAACAATATTGAATCCGTCGGCATAGCAATCTCTAAAACCTGCTTCTAATCACTGTCGGATTCTGCACGACAATGGTGGAACATCGACAGAGGGTAGAAATGAGAATTTACCTCCCCATGCCTCAAGGAACTGGAGCGACATGTGGAGTCAGAGCCACGTCACCAGTGCACGGTCTGATGTGCTGCTGTCTAGGGAGGACTGCTTCGGGAAACACGCAGAGTGTGCAAATGGATTGTCTGCCACTGAAAAGGCGGACGTCATTCGTAACTCAATAACAGCTCATTTGTTCGCTTGGTCGGTAAGTAATGTCGCAATTTGGAAGAGGAGGAAAAATACTGCTCAAATGAACGGAACTTTCAGTTTTCTTTGGAGGGAACAAAATCAGTTTCATTGTATTTTTCAATAAGAAAAATTCGAAGCCAGAGTCACAAAAGATAGATCATGGTTATGTCTTTTTTATTGTCTTTCTCTGTTCCTTCCTTGCTATTTATCAATGTATTTATCTTCGTTTTTTAATTTTATATCTCTCCCTTCTCTCTCTCTCTCTCTATATATATATATATATATATATATATATATATATATCTATATATCTATATATATATATATATATATATATATATATATATATATTTATATATATATACATATATATATATATATATTATGTGGTACGTGTTCAATTTATATAACATAAATCATTCATACGAATAACAATTAATTAAGCTAATTATGGCAAGAATCACTCTCGCAAACAACATTTAATAATAAAATATAATCAACATCATGTCAGTTACTGAATGGTACGATCCTTGTTT
>OZ038507.1:75745892-75778392 GCA_964036315.1 Acanthosepion esculentum
AAATTAAATTATATATGTATATATATTTATATATATATATATATATATATGTGTGTGTGTGTGTGTGTGTGTGTGTGTGAAAAAGAACAAAAGGAGAACTTTTCATTACCACCATGTTTCTCATTCTCCCGTCATGTCTGTAAAGCAGTTGTGGTTGAAGACTAAAATAACTTGCACAGTATACATCCTCGATTTACATAGATTTTTTGGACTTCAATTATCCGGACACGAAACGAAGAGAAACACTGAACTTTTTTCAAGTATCCAAATTAAACCCATTCTAATATTTACTCTCAGACAAGCTTTTTGTGAATTTAGAAAACCACAGTAAACATTCAAAGCTTCAATTTCAAGCACTGATTGTGCTTGATACATTTTGCTTTCACCGATTTTGGCAAGATTCGATGGCGCCATTCTATCGAAAATCTCTTGAGAGTGCCGCCATCGAATCTTACCAAAATATTAACATACCCGCGGATTCTTTGTGAAATATTTCCTTTCCTAAAAGATGCTCTTTGACTAAGCCAAAATAGTTGACCATATTTTTTTTTTAATTTAAAAGAGAACATTTTAATGAAAACCTTCTCTTATTTAAATAAATAAATTACTCAATTAAAATAAAATAATAAATAAAAATTATATAAAAAATAAATAAAATTAAAAGATATATATATATATATATATATATATATATATAAGCACATAACAAAATAATAAAAAATTCAACATGTGTTCACATTCGTTTAAATTATATTGTTTAGCAACCTCCATAGTTTAACTTGACTTTCAAAATTAGCCTTAAGAATTTTTTTGTGCGTTTGTAAATTTGAAAAAATCTTGAAAGACTAACTATGAATTTAATTTGGTTTAAAAAAAACATGTTGCAAAATAAAATCCTTAGAGTTGCTTTGATAATGTCCATCAGAGGACAAAACGCATTGGTAAAGAAAAGGTTTTAATATTGTCTTTATTCCTATTCTCTTTTTACATTTCTCTTAACTCGCTTACATTGTAAGTGTTAAATTCTCAGGATCAATTTTCTTTATTATGCAAGATAAAAATCGTACTGCTTTCTAATTGTAAGTATAATTTCACTTATTTTTCTTATTTTCACAACATTCTCGTTGCTCATCTGTACAGTACATAGAATTCTCAGTATCCTTCTGTAGAACCAAATCTATGTCACTTCCATTGTCTTCCTCATCTATGTGGAAATTGTCCAGCATACACAGCCGTGAAGTAGAACAGAAATTAGATACACATCCAGAAATTGTTATATTGTTTCTAAGAGCAATAGTCAGTAGAACCACATGTTTTCTTCATCTATGAATTCATTGACCAGAATTCATCGAAATATAGAATTACATTGAAGTCCAGGATGCTTCTAATTTTTTTCAGAAGAAACACATCTCTGTTGATTCAAGTCTTTTTTCATCAATGAAGAGATTGTCCAGCATTAATTGCCATATAAAAGATTAGATATTATTTATCAGTCCAAGAGGCTTTTCTTTGTTTCTAAGGATATTCATCGGTAGAACGATATCGATGTTGCGACAAGTCTCTCCTTCATCTGTGAAGAGAATGTCCAGCATTCACTGCCATATATGAGATTAGATATTACATAACAGGCCAGGATGCATTTCTTTGTTTCTAATGACATTCATCAGTGGAACCACATCTCTGTTGATTCAAGTCTCTTCTTCATCTGTGAAGAGATTGTCCATCATTCATTGCCATATAAGAGATTAGAGATTACATAACAGGCCAGGATGCTTTTCTTTGTTTCTAAGGACATTCATCAGTAGAACCACATCTCTGTTGATTCAAGTCTCTTCTTCATCTGTGAAGAGATTGTCCAGCATTCACTGCCATATAAGAGATTAGATATTACATAACAGGCCAGGATGTTTTTCTTTGTTTCTCAGGACATTCATCAGTAGAACCACATCTCTGTTGATTCAAGTCTCTTCTTCATCTGTGAAGAGATTGTCCAGCATTCACTGCCATATAAGAGATTAGATATTACATAACAGGCCAGGATGCTTTTCTTTGTTTCTAAGGACATTCATCAGTAGAACCACATCTCTGTTGCTTCAAGTCTCTTCTTCATCCGTGAAGAGATTGTCCAGCATTCCCTGCAATATAGGAGATTAGATATTACATAACAGGCCAGGATGTTTTTCTTTGTTTCTCAGGACATTCATCAGTAGAACCACATCTCTGTTGATTCAAGTCTCTTCTTCATCTGTGAAGAGATTGTCCAGCATTCACTGCCATATAAGAGATTAGATATTACATAACAGGCCAGGATGCTTTTCTTTGTTTCTAAGGACATTCATCAGTAGAACCACATCTCTGTTGATTCAAGTCTCTTCTTCATCTGTGAAGAGATTGTCCAGCATTCACTGCCATTTAAGAGATTAGATATTACATAACAGGCCAGGATGCTTTTCTTTGTTTCTAAGGACATTCATCAGTAGAACCACATCTCTGTTGATTCAAGTCTCTTCTTCATCTGTGAAGAGATTGTCCAGCATTCACTGCCATTTAAGAGATTAGATATTACATAACAGGCCAGGATGCTTTTCTTTGTTTCTAAGGACATTCATCAGTAGAACCACATCTCTGTTGCTTCAAGTCTCTTCTTCATCCGGGAAGAGATTGTCCAGCATTCCCTGCAATATAGGAGATTAGATATTACATAACAGGCCAGGATGTTTTTCTTTGTTTCTCAGGACATTCATCAGTAGAACCACATCTCTGTTGATTCAAGTCTCTTCTTCATCTGTGAAGAGATTGTCCAGCATTCATTGCCATATAAGAGATTAGATATTACATAACAGGCCAGGATGCTTTTCTTTGTTTCTAAGGACATTCATCAGTAGAACCACATCTCTGTTGATTCAAGTCTCTTCTTCATCTGTGAAGAGATTGTCCAGCATTCACTGCCATATAAGAGATTAGATATTACATAACAGGCCAGGATGCTTTTCTTTGTTTCTAAGGACATTCATCAGTAGAACCACATCTCTGTTGATTCAAGTCTCTTCTTCATCTGTGAAGAGATTGTCCAGCATTCACTGCCATATAAGAGATTAGATATTACATAACAGGCCAGGATGCTTTTCTTTGTTTCTAAGGACATTCATCAGTAGAACCACATCTCTGTTGCTTCAAGTCTCTTCTTCATCCGTGAAGAGATTGTCCAGCATTCCCTGCAATATAGGAGATTAGATATTACATAACAGGCCAGGATGTTTTTCTTTGTTTCTCAGGACATTCATCAGTAGAACCACATCTCTGTTGATTCAAGTCTCTTCTTCATCTGTGAAGAGATTGTCCAGCATTCACTGCCATATAAGAGATTAGATATTACATAACAGGCCAGGATGCTTTTCTTTGTTTCTAAGGACATTCGTCAGTAGAACCACATCTCTGTTGATTCAAGTCTCTTCTTCATCTGTGAAGAGATTGTCCAGCATTCACTGCCATTTAAGAGATTAGATATTACATAACAGGCCAGGATGCTTTTCTTTGTTTCTAAGGACATTCATCAGTAGAACCACATCTCTGTTGATTCAAGTCTCTTCTTCATCTGTGAAGAGATTGTCCAGCATTCACTGCCATTTAAGAGATTAGATATTACATAACAGGCCAGGATGCTTTTCTTTGTTTCTAAGGACATTCATCAGTAGAACCACATCTCTGTTGCTTCAAGTCTCTTCTTCATCCGGGAAGAGATTGTCCAGCATTCCCTGCAATATAGGAGATTAGATATTACATAACAGGCCAGGATGTTTTTCTTTGTTTCTCAGGACATTCATCAGTAGAACCACATCTCAGTTGATTCAAGTCTCTTCTTCATCTGTGAAGAGATTGTCCAGCATTCATTGCCATATAAGAGATTAGATATTACATAACAGGCCAGGATGCTTTTCTTTGTTTCTAAGGACATTCATCAGTAGAACCACATCTCTGTTGATTCAAGTCTCTTCTTCATCTGTGAAGAGATTGTCCAGCATTCACTGCCATATAAGAGATTAGATATTACATAACAGGCCAGGATGCTTTTCTTTGTTTCTAAGGACATTCATCAGTAGAACCACATCTCTGTTGTTTCAAGTCTCTTCTTCATCCGTGAAGAGATTGTCCAGCATTCCCTGCAATATAGGAGATTAGATATTACATAACAGGCCAGGATGTTTTTCTTTGTTTCTCAGGACATTCATCAGTAGAACCACATCTCTGTTGATTCAAGTCTCTTCTTCATCTGTGAAGAGATTGTCCAGCATTCATTGCCATATAAGAGATTACATATTACATAACAGGCCAGGATGCTTTTCTTTGTTTCTAAGGACATTCATCAGTAGAACCACATCTCTGTTGATTCAAGTCTCTTCTTCATCTGTGAAGAGATTGTCCAGCATTCACTGCCATATAAGAGATTAGATATTACATAACAGGCCAGGATGTTTTTCTTTGTTTCTCAGGACATTCATCAGTAGAACCACATCTCTGTTGTTTCAAGTCTCTTCTTCATCCGTGAAGAGATTGTCCAGCATTCCCTGCAATATAGGAGATTAGATATTACATAACAGGCCAGGATGTTTTTCTTTGTTTCTCAGGACATTCATCAGTAGAACCACATCTCTGTTGATTCAAGTCTCTTCTTCATCTGTGAAGAGATTGTCCAGCATTCACTGCCATATAAGAGATTAGATATTACATAACAGGCCAGGATGCTTTTCTTTGTTTCTAAGGACATTCATCAGTAGAACCACATCTCTGTTGATTCAAGTCTCTTCTTCATCTGTGAAGAGATTGTCCAGCATTCATTGCCATATAAGAGATTAGATATTACATAACAGGCCAGGATGCTTTTCTTTGTTTCTAAGGACATTCATCAGTAGAACCACATCTCTGTTGTTTCAAGTCTCTTCTTCATCCGTGAAGAGATTGTCCAGCATTCCCTGCAATATAGGAGATTAGATATTACATAACAGGCCAGGATGTTTTTCTTTGTTTCTCAGGACATTCATCAGTAGAACCACATCTCTGTTGATTCAAGTCTCTTCTTCATCTGTGAAGAGATTGTCCAGCATTCATTGCCATATAAGAGATTAGATATTACATAACAGGCCAGGATGCTTTTCTTTGTTTCTAAGGACATTCATCAGTAGAACCACATCTCTGTTGATTCAAGTCTCTTCTTCATCTGTGAAGAGATTGTCCAGCATTCACTGCCATTTAAGAGATTAGATATTACATAACAGGCCAGGATGCTTTTCTTTGTTTCTAAGGACATTCATCAGTAGAACCACATCTCTGTTGTTTCAAGTCTCTTCTTCATCTGTGAAGAGATTTTCCATCATTCACTGCCATATAAGAGATTAGATATTACATAACAGGCCAGGATGCTTTTCTTTGTTTCTAAGGACATTCATCAGTAGAACCACATCTCTGTTGATTCAAGTCTCTTCTTCATCTGTGAAGAGATTGTCCAGCATTCACTGCCATTTAAGAGATTAGATATTACATAACAGGCCAGGATGCTTTTCTTTGTTTCTAAGGACATTCATCAGTAGAACCACATCTCTGTTGATTCAAGTCTCTTCTTCATCTGTGAAGAGATTGTCCAGCATTCACTGCCATATAAGAGATTAGATATTACATAACAGGCCAGGATGCTTTTCTTTGTTTCTAAGGACATTCATCAGTAGAACCACATCTCTGTTGCTTCAAGTCTCTTCTTCATCTCTGAAGAGATTGTCCAGCATTCACTGCCATATAAGAGATTAGATATTACATAACAGGCCAGGATGCTTTTCTTTGTTTCTAAGGACATTCATCAGTAGAACCCCATCTCTGTTGAATCAAGTCACTTCTTCATCTGTGAAGAGATTGTCCAGCATTCACTGCCATTTAAGAGATTAGATATTACATAACAGGCCAGGATGTTGTTCTTTGTTTCTAAGGACATTCATCAGTAGAACCACATCTCTGTTAATTCAAGTCTCTTCTTCATCTGTGAAGAGATTGTCCGGCATTCACTGCCATATAAGAGATTAGATATTACATAACAGGCCAGGATGCTTTTCTTTGTTTCTAAGGACATTCATCAGTAGAACCACATCTCTGTTGATTCAAGTCTCTTCTTCATCTGTGAAGAGATTTTCCATCATTCACTGCCATATAAGAGATTAGATATTACATAACAGGCCAGGATGCTTTTCTTTGTTTCTAAGGACATTCATCAGTAGAACCACATCTCTGTTGATTCAAGTCTCTTCTTCATCTGTGAAGAGATTGTCCAGCATTCACTGCCATTTAAGAGATTAGATATTACATAACAGGCCAGGATGCTTTTCTTTGTTTCTAAGGACATTCATCAGTAGAACCACATCTCTGTTGCTTCAAGTCTCTTCTTCATCTGTGAAGAGATTGTCCAGCATTCACTGCCATTTAAGAGATTAGATATTACATAACAGGCCAGGATGCTTTTCTTTGTTTCCAAGGACATTCATCAGTAGAACCACATCTCTGTTGATTCAAGTCACTTCTTCATCTGTGAAGAGATTGTCCAGCATTCACTGCCATTTAAGAGATTAGATATTACATAACAGGCCAGGATGCTTTTCTTTGTTTCTAAGGACATTCATCAGTAGAACCACATCTCTGTTGCTTCAAGTCTCTTCTTCATCTCTGAAGAGATTGTCCAGCATTCACTGCCATATAAGAGATTAGATATTACATAACAGGCCAGGATGCTTTTCTTTGTTTCTAAGGACATTCATCAGTAGAACCCCATCTCTGTTGAATCAAGTCACTTCTTCATCTGTGAAGAGATTGTCCAGCATTCACTGCCATTTAAGAGATTAGATATTACATAACAGGCCAGGATGTTGTTCTTTGTTTCTAAGGACATTCATCAGTAGAACCACATCTCTGTTAATTCAAGTCTCTTCTTCATCTGTGAAGAGATTGTCCGGCATTCACTGCCATATAAGAGATTAGATATTACATAACAGGCCAGGATGCTTTTCTTTGTTTCTAAGGACATTCATCAGTAGAACCACATCTCTGTTGATTCAAGTCTCTTCTTCATCTGTGAAGAGATTTTCCATCATTCACTGCCATATAAGAGATTAGATATTACATAACAGGCCAGGATGCTTTTCTTTGTTTCTAAGGACATTCATCAGTAGAACCACATCTCTGTTGATTCAAGTCTCTTCTTCATCTGTGAAGAGATTGTCCAGCATTCACTGCCATTTAAGAGATTAGATATTACATAACAGGCCAGGATGCTTTTCTTTGTTTCTAAGGACATTCATCAGTAGAACCACATCTCTGTTGCTTCAAGTCTCTTCTTCATCTGTGAAGAGATTGTCCAGCATTCACTGCCATTTAAGAGATTAGATATTACATAACAGGCCAGGATGCTTTTCTTTGTTTCCAAGGACATTCATCAGTAGAACCACATCTCTGTTGATTCAAGTCACTTCTTCATCTGTGAAGAGATTGTCCAGCATTCACTGCCATTTAAGAGATTAGATATTACATAACAGGCCAGGATGCTTTTCTTTGTTTCTAAGGACATTCATCAGTAGAACCACATCTCTGTTGCTTCAAGTCTCTTCTTCATCTCTGAAGAGATTGTCCAGCATTCACTGCCATATAAGAGATTAGATATTACATAACAGGCCAGGATGCTTTTCTTTGTTTCTAAGGACATTCATCAGTAGAACCCCATCTCTGTTGAATCAAGTCACTTCTTCATCTGTGAAGAGATTGTCCAGCATTCACTGCCATTTAAGAGATTAGATATTACATAACAGGCCAGGATGTTGTTCTTTGTTTCTAAGGACATTCATCAGTAGAACCACATCTCTGTTAATTCAAGTCTCTTCTTCATCTGTGAAGAGATTGTCCGGCATTCACTGCCATATAAGAGATTAGATATTACATAACAGGCCAGGATGCTTTTCTTTGTTTCTAAGGACATTCATCAGTAGAACCACATCTCTGTTGATTCAAGTCTCTTCTTCATCTGTGAAGAGATTTTCCATCATTCACTGCCATATAAGAGATTAGATATTACATAACAGGCCAGGATGCTTTTCTTTGTTTCTAAGGACATTCATCAGTAGAACCACATCTCTGTTGATTCAAGTCTCTTCTTCATCTGTGAAGAGATTGTCCAGCATTCACTGCCATTTAAGAGATTAGATATTACATAACAGGCCAGGATGTTTTTCTTTGTTTCTAAGGACATTCATCAGTAGAACCACATCTCTGTTGCTTCAAGTCTCTTCTTCATCTGTGAAGAGATTGTCCATCATTCACTGCCATATAAGAGATTAGATATTACATAACAGTCCAGAATGCTTTTCTTTGTTTCTAAGGACATTCATCAGTAGAACCACATCTCTGTTGATTCAAGTCTCTTCTTAATCTGTGAAGAGATTGTCCAGCATTCACTGCCATATAAGAGATTAGATATTACATAACAGGCCAGGATGCTTTTCTTTGTTTCTAAGGACATTCATCAGTAGAACCACATCTCTGTTGATTCAAGTCTCTTCTTCATCTGTGAAGAGATTGTCCAGCATTCACTGCCATATAAGAGATTAGATATTACATAACAGGCCAGGATGCTTTTCTTTGTTTCTAAGGACATTCATCAGTAGAACCACATCTCTGTTGATTCAAGTCTCTTCTTCATCTGTGAAGAGATTGTCCAGCTTTCACTTCCATATAAGAGACTAGATATTACATAGCAGGCCAGGATGTTTTTCTTTGTTTCTAAGGACATTCATCAGTAGAACCACATCTCTGTTGATTCAAGTCTCTTCTTCATCTGTGAAGAGATTGTCCATCATCCATTGCCATATAAGAGATTAGATATTACATAACAGGCCAGGATGCTTTTCTTTGTTTCTAAGGACATTCATCAGTAGAACCACATCTCTGTTGATTCAAGTCTCTCCTTCATCTGTGAAGAGATTGTCCAGCATTCACTGCCATATAAGAGATTAGATATTACATAACAGGCCAGGATGCTTTTCTTTGTTTCTAAGGACATTCATCAGTAGAACCACATCTCTGTTGATTCAAGTCTCTTCTTCATCTGTGAAGAGATTGTCCAGCATTCACTTCCATATAAGAGACTAGATATTAAATAGCAGGCCAGGATGTTTTTCTTTGTTTCTAAGGACATTCATCAGTAGAACCACATCTCTGTTGATTCAAGTCTCTTCTTCATCTGTGAAGAGATTGTCCATCATCCATTGCCATATAAGAGATTAGATATTACATAACAGGCCAGGATGCTTTTCTTTGTTTCTAAGGACATTCATCAGTAGAACCACATCTCTGTTGCTTCAAGTCTCTTCTTCATCTGTGAAGAGATTGTCCATCATCCATTGCCATATAAGAGATTAGATATTACATAACAGGCCAGGATGCTTTTCTTTGTTTCTAAGGACATTCATCAGTAGAACCACATCTCTGTTGCTTCAAGTCTCTTCTTCATCTGTGAAGTAATTTTCCTGCATTCCTTTTATTTTTATTTTTTTCTAATATTCATTGATTTATATTTTTTCTGTGAGTTTTTTAAAGCCGAAATATATTTTGGATTGTGAAATATAAAAAATTTTTGCGAGTTAATATTATATTAATTTTTTTTAAAGAATATCAGTCATATTTCCAGAGACGTCCTACTAGTTAACCCATAGCTGGGAGAGATTCCTTTATACTTTTCCTCGGGTATTTGCTCGTGCGTGAATGTAACCAACCCGACTGGGATTGGAAGAGAGATCTCTGGTTTCTGCATTCTCTTTCTCTATGAATATTCGTTGGCAGACACGTTTTTTACCCAATTAAAGGCACAAGAGCCTATCAAAACAGAGCCTTACTGAACGAAGCGTGTGACATGATTGTAAGAATACGAATTACGAAGTGAAGATTCATGACGATATGGAGGATATATAATAACTTTTCATTGTCTTGAAGATTATTTTGTTACCCACCCTCGGATACTGTCTCCCGGCGTATGTTGCGTATTTTTGTTACCTTCTGTAGAAGATATGACCGAGTTCGAAAAGCGTTACGCCTTGTGGGCGATGAAAAATTCTCAACCCCGCAATAACTCACTCACAAAGCAAACATCGCAAGCCTATCATTTATCCATTGATATTTCCATAGGCATTCTTTAGTTAGACCATTTCAGGACTCATCATGCGGTAACAACAGGTTCGACGCATTTGTAAGGCAGAAGTTTCACAAATAAAACCGACTACTGCGACCATATTTCCAGATCTATCTCTCTCTCTATCTATCTCTCTCTCTATCTATCTATCTATCTATGCCAGTCTCTTCATTATCTATCTATCTATCTATCTATCTATCTATCTATCTATCTATCTATCTATCTATCTATCTATCTATTCCAGTCTCTTCATTATCTATCTATCTATCTATCTATCTATGTCAGTCTATGTCAGTCTCTTCATTATCTATCTATCTATCTATCTATCTATCTATGCCAGTCTCTTCATTATCTATCTATCTATCTATCTATCTATCTATCTATCTATCTATCTATTCCAGTCTCTTCATTATCTATCTATCTATCTATCTATCTATCTATGTCAGTCTATGTCAGTCTCTTCATTATCTATCTATCTATCTATCTATCTATCTATCTATCTATCTATGCCAGTCTCTTCATTATCTATCTATCTATCTATCTATCTATCTATCTATCTATCTATCTATCTATCTATCTATTCCAGTCTCTTCATTATCTATCTATCTATCTATCTATCTATGTCAGTCTATGTCAGTCTCTTCATTATCTATCTATCTATCTATCTATCTATCTATCTATCTATTCTCATAATCTTTACTTCTTGGGAATGCTATGAATCCATCTTTTCTTCCACCCAGCTATGGTTAAATAGCGGGATAGATTGAGCCATACAGCCTTAGTTGGCAACTAGTCTCAAGGGGAGAAAAACACTTAATTCTGACCAGAACTGAAAAGGTTGGGATCCGTCGTGCTCTCCTGCCCAGGAAATACCTCCGCTCCTATTGTTCCAGTAGATCCGGTGCCCCTACGACCCGAAGGGATCTCGGGATTCGTGATCGTGTCAACTTATGTCCATACAATCTTATTCCGTAACCCTATATCTTGAATGAGTCTAGAGTCGTTTATTGGTTCAACATTTTGTAAGTAAATAAAATTTACCATAGTGGCTAAAATGAAGTCACTTGCACTGGGGATCACCTTTCCCACCTAATATTGGATTTATTCTGATCTAATTAACTAGCGGATAGCGGCTCGGATTGAGGAATTGGAGAGCCGAGTTCGAATTCCAGGCGGATCCATTACATTCACTTATGTGCTAATACCCTTGGGAAAGGTACGAATCCTCTTCCCCACCTCCCCATCAATGGGTAAATATCAAGAAAGACTGAGTTCTATAGCCTTGGGTTGCAATCAGTGTACAGGGGAGGCAACTTTGAACTCAAAACCGGCATTGGGCTCCTCAGGCTATCTTGCCCAAGAAACACCACTTCTACTGGGGTTGCAAAAAATTAACTATACTCGCTTATTATATGGTTCAGTGCTTCGTCTGTGTTTCCCGATTTTATATTTCTTGAATTATTTGGGGCTGCTCTTAAAAAAAACTCAAATATTTGATGAGACAATAATTGTAAGTTCGATCCCTGGCCGAGGTAAAGCATTTAGACTCAGTGGGAACAAAGCGAGTTATAGCTGAACTGGTGCTCCTGCTATACATAGATTCTTGATAAAATCCAAAGAATCTGCAATGTTATTTGTCCTGACCTGGCATCTCGCCATCAGTCACTTTGCCATTGCCGTAACATAGCTTCTCTGTGTCTTTTGCTATAAATGCTCTCATCGTAATTGTTGTGAGAAGCTTTCTTCTTTGGTACCTAGAATGTAAGCGCAGTACTAGATTGGCGGCAAGGTCTCGTCAGTTTTCAGTTGAAATAGCTGCATGTAACCGTAAGTTCTATGCTAACAGATTCTTTTATCGGACTACTTGCGCATGGAACTCTCTTACGGCTTCTTGCTTCCCAATCAAACTTGGATGTAAAAAGCTTCTCTTTTTTGGGGGTGTGTGGGATACAATGTCACAAATAAAGACGGCCTGTCGAGGATCGAACTCGAAAGAATCAACTTAGTTTTATTGTTGGCACAAGGTCACATATACTGAGCATGTTGTTTTTTTTTTTGTTTTTTTTAAAATTCGAGCTCCAGGTAGAGATTGGTAAAAATGATCGTAAACACCAAACGATTCTACATTTAATAACTGAGGTTAATTCAACTATACAGCGAGGCAATTCTGAGAAAACGAGAAATCCTAACGGTATTCCTCCTTGGCGGCCACGATCTTAACATAAGATACGCAGATGACACGGTACTGATAGCAGACACGGGAAACAATTTACAAAACCTTCTATAGAATTTAGCGAAAGAGAGCGAGAAGAAAGGACTAAGCATAAACTAGAAGAAGACCGAATGCATGGTCATCAGTAAAAGGATGAGCCCAAAATCCGATTTACAGGTCGGAGACACTAAAATCAGTCAGGTGCAGAAGTTTAAATATCCGGGAAGTGTTTTGATAGAGGACCGTCAGTCCGACGCTGTGATCCGTAGACGTATTGGGATGGCCAAAGACGCATTCCAAAAGAGTATTACGAGACAGGAGAGAGAAAAAGAGTACTGAACTGCTACGTGATATCTGTCCTCCTTTACGGCAGTGAATGTTGGACGGTCTCCTCAAAGAGACTCGAGGCAACGGAGTTATAGTTCTACAGAAGGATGCTAAGGATATCATGTTCCGAGCGTGTGAGCAACGATGAGGGAACGATCTGGAAAGTGTTCTGACGGAGGACCGTCAGTGCGACGCTGAGATCCGAAGACGTATTGGGATGGCCAAAGAGGCATTCCAAAAGCTAGGCAGAGGCAGGGGGATTCCTTTGGTAACAAAGAAAAGAGTGTACTGAACTGCTACGTGATATCTGTCCGCCTTTACGGCAGCGAATGTTGGACGGTCTCCTCAAAGACGAAGAAGAGATTCGAGGCAACGGAGGTATGGTTCTAGAGAAGGATGCTAAGGATATCAAGGACCGAGCGTGTGAGCAACGATGAGTTTTTGGAGAGGATGCAAGGAGGAAGCTTATAATTAAAATAAGGAAGAGGCAGCTGAAATTTCTGAGACACATAATGAGAAAGAACGGCTTGGAAAATCTGATACTCACAGGTCGAGGGAAAGAGACAAGGGAAAGCAACGCATGACATATCTAGCGGGCTTAAGCAAGTGGATGACAGAACGTGGCCTGGGGTAAATAGCAAAGGGACAAAACTTATTGAGAGCTACAAGGGATAGGGGGAAGTGGAGATCCATGATCACCTAGGTCCTGAAGGGACACGGCACATAAAAAGAAGAAAAATTCTTTGTTTGTGAGAGAAACTTCTGCTTATATGTTTGTGCAAGGAAACAAAAGCAAATAGAAGAAAAACAAAGCGGAAAACCCTTGCTAATGTCCCGTAAATAGCGTAATTTGAATCGGGAATTTGCATCGGGAAACCAAAAAAACAAACAGACGATTTTCGCGGGCTGGCATGATTTGATTACTGTCTGGAAAATTAGGGAATATTTCTTCATTAATTGAAACTTGAGTCTTAAGGACGCAGACATGCGCATAATGGGTACAATCGGTTAACTTAATAATAAGGGGACATAATTCGAGTATTCCCGGCAGACAATAGAATGCTTGCGTGTGCGCATGCGTATATAAATTTTATGACTGCATTAATGTTTTTAAAGTGTCATTACATGCGATCACGAGCGCCTATATTATTGCGTGGGCTTATATATATATATATATATATATATATATATATATATATATATATATATATATATATATATATATATGCACATTTCATTGAAAACGACAGACAAGGTGGTTTTATTTAGTTTTTTATACAATTTCTCATGCGATCTAATAATTTTTTTCTTTTCGGATGATAAATTATATAAAAACTGTCCGAATGTTCATTTTATCCGAGCGCTTTCGGCTATACATTTAGCCATTTTCAAGGATTAAATATTTCAACTGCTAAAATAAGAAATAGTTTGTTTTATGTATGTTTTATAAAAAGTTTTCATTTTTTTTCTTTCAAAACATGGTCAAGATATTATGTCAATGTTCAAAGTTAATATTATTAAGTGTTGGTTTGTTTGTTTTTATTAATAAGGCTTCCATTATTTTTAACCATTTTTGCATGTAGATGATGCTATTATATTTGTCTTGTCAACAAGTATGTTACGAATAGTGTCCGGTAGGTCTCCATGAATATTTAAATGAGATCTAATTCAGCTATAGTCAGAAAGGTGTCAAGTGAGACTGCGTATCAAACATGTTGTAATGTGGTATATATAATTATTTACGAATTTTGATTGATTAGGAATACAATTCCTTAATGGGCATTTATATATATGTATATGTATATGGATACGTGTTCATACGAGTTTGTATATGCGGGTGTATAGACCAAAATATTTCTGTACGTTAAAAAAATTACGCTGTGAAAAGAAGTTGCTACAGGAATAACATGTTATTATTTTATTGCTATTTTTCAAAAAATTCTCGTCACAGTTCTTATTCAAAGTATCTTTTCATGTTGCGAAAAATGCTACAGTATAAACATTGCAAAGTCCGGCTAATTTACATCAAAACTTTTTTGTCGACGTTACCGTGTCCGTTTCTATCAATGCAAGACTTCTTGGACGAGCTCTCCGTTTAATCCGGACAGGTAGTGAATAAGTCACACAAATTATTTGTTTATATATATATATAAATATATATATATATATATATATATATATATATATATATATATATATATATATATATATATATATATATATATATATATAACATTTTTATGTATATATATATATATAAACATTTTTATGTTTATACGTTCTTTTTATAGTAAAGTAAATTTTTATAGATACAAATATTTAAGTAAATGCTCTGTTTATAATAAACAGTATTAACAACATTTATCCTGTACGGAATGGTCATATAGCCTGACGTGCCGTAACATTTTTTTAAATTTTTTTATGTTTATAAAAAGAACGTATAAACATAAAAAAATGTCTTAAAATAATTATCGGACTTTGTCCATTTCATAATGTGTGACGTCATATATATATATATATATATATATATATATATATATATATATATATATATATGTATTGAAACAAGTTACGAGTATACCGGCAAAAAATAACTCAATTCTAAGCCTACCAACCGAAAAAAATATGAAAGAGACAAAGGAAAAAGACAATGGGAAAAATACAAAGGAAAAAGAAAAACAATAAATGAGAAAAAGAAGGTACTCCCTTCGGACATAAGAACCTAAATAATACAAGTAAAAATTAAACGGACAGAGATTTGTTCATATATATATATATATATATATATATATATATATATATATATATATATATATATATATATATATGTGAACAAATCTCTGTCCGTTTAATATATATATATATATATATATATATATATATATTAAACGGACAGAGATTTGTTCATATATATATATATATATATATATATATATATATATATATATATATATATATATATATATATCAAACGGACAGAGATTTGTTCATATATGCCGAAGAACAGTCTCGTCTGGGGTGGTAGACAGCTACCCGACCCCGTCTCTACAGTGTCGACGGGAAATTTTTTCCTGACCCTACGGGCTCGTTTTTGAGCCCGCATTAAAACGGCCTTCTGCCACATCCTGCCTCGCGCGAAGGTAAGGTAAATAGCCTTGATTCGGGAATTACTAGCCTGCCACCCGACTCCCTGTCTTTCAATAGTATATTCTCTTTTACAACAAACCTCTCTTTCTTTCATCTACGCGCGTGTTGCTGTTCTTTCACTCGTGTAACACCATTGTCTGTTTGTAACCTCTTTAAGGATACAACAATATATATATATATATATATATATATATATATATATATATATATATATATATATATATATATATATATTGGGGAAAATGTATGACAAAGTGGAAAAAGTTTACTTATGACCTGTTTCATCCTTCTGGACTTCATCAGATTAATTTATGTTGGTGCGATTACAGATGTGCACAAACGGGGTTTGCTGGGGACTTTAAATTTTTTTTATATCTTGCCGAATTCATTTAAAGTCTTTTTCTTTCCATCACTTTATTAATAGGTATCCCACACTGTCATAACAGAAGATCTGCCAAGAATGGTGAAATGTAAGACTCCGGGAACTCTCTGGGCATTTACATCCTAGTCGCACCCACATAACAAATTTAGTTCTTACATATCATCATTCCTGGTAGATCTATTATCACAGTGTGGGATATCTACAAACAAAATCAACGGAAAGAAAAAGAAAAGGGCTCTAAATGAATTCGGCTGACATAAAAACAGTTCTAAACAGAAAAAATTCTAAAAATGACAGCATCCCTCGTTAGTCCGTATGTGCATTTGTACCAACTTAACAAATATAGTCCGATGAAGTCCTGAAGGACGAAACAATTCAGAAGTAAACTTTTCCCACTTTCTCATACATTTTGCCCTAATATTGTTCTTGATATATAAATATATAAATTGATCTCATATATATATATATATATATATATATATATATATATATATATATATATATATATATATATGTGCAGGTATGCAGAAAAATAGGAAAGAACACGTTACGTAAATAATCCGTAGTTCTTTAGTATTTTTGTTTTTAATTTTTAAAAAGACAGTGCTCCATACAGAAGTGTGTGGCGAAGGAATCATATTTTTTTAAAATATTATAATATTATATATATATATATATATATGTATATATATATATATATATATATATATATATATATATATATATATATATATATATATATATATATATATATATATATATTATGAAATGGATAAAGTCCGACAATTGTTTTAAGACATTTTATGTTCAGCTTTATCTATAAAAAGAACGTATAAACATAAAAGAATGTCTGAAAATACATACACACACACACACACATACACACACACATATATATATATATATATATATATATATATATATATATATATATAGTCAAAACCTAATGAGCCAGACAAACGTACCAAGGTTTCACTTAGGCAGTTCGTCAGGGTCAGGTCTGCTCTACGTTTGTATCGAGCTCTTTAGTTAGTTAGTTGTTTACGTGTCGGGGTTTTTTCTTTAGGCCTTGAACCTGTATCTGTGCGATTATTTTCGATAGACTTTCATGTTCCTGGCTCTTGCTTTTTTAAAATCTTTTTTCCCTTCGAGATTGATTTGGCTATTGTTAAATCAAGAATTCGAAGGTTTTTCGACACGAGTATAGTCACCTACATATATATATATATATATATATATATATATATATATATATATATATATATATATATATATATATATGTATGCATGTATGTGTATATATATATATATATATATATAATTATTTATTTGAATATTACAACATAAATATGTTATAAAATCATGTCGTGATTTTATAACATATTTATGTTGTAATATTCAAATAAATAATTATATCTGCTCTACTCTGTATTGAGCACTCTTTAAAGAATAATAATTGTTGGTTATTGGAATTTATTCCGTATATACCAATCCTATACTTGTATATATATATATATATATATATATATATATATATATATATATATATGTATATATGTATATATGTATATATATATATATATATATATATATATATATATATATATATATATATATATATATATGTTTATTTATTATTTGGTCTGTAATAATAAATATACTGAGCTCTTTTTGGGGATCAGTTTTAATATTTTATATTACTAAGATCCACATGGATTATATACCAACGGATTTGTTAGCCTTACGAGATATATATATATATATATATATATATATATATATATATATATATATATATATATATATATATATATATATATATATATATATAAACTTATATCCATACAACTGAATATATATATATATATATATATATATATGCGCAGTACCTATGGAAAGTGCTCATTATCAGGGTTTCGAGCTTTTACGATCACCAGAGTTTGTCTGATGATCGCAAAAGCTGGAAACCCAGGGTCACAAACTTATATCCATACAACTCTGTGTATATATATATATATATATATATATATATATATATATATATATATATATATAATACAACTTTTTCCACTTTATCATACATTTATCCCAATATTGTACTTGGTACATAATACATATACCGATACCTCACATATATATATATATATATATATATATATATATATATATATATATATATATATATATATATATATATATAAAAGTGAACATTTAAGTCAAAACTCAGAGGCGACAGACTGTTTCACGCTGGAAGCAAACGTCAGGCAGCCTGACGATTGCGTCCAACACGAAACAGCCTGTCGCCTCTGTGTTTTTGCCTTCATTATTCACTTTTATATTTATATTTACACACGCTCTATCTCTGATATTGAGCACATTTCCCATAAATATAGTACACCTTATAACTATATTTCTCCATATATATATATATATATATATATATATATATATATATATATATATATATATATATATATATATATAAAGAAAGAACAGTAAGATATATAATCCACTGTTCTTATTAATATATACATTTTCTTGAAGAGGAAATGGAACTAAAGTTAAAATTAAAGATGATGTTTTTAGCTTCCATTTTTGAAACATGGTTATTACTGTGTAGCGAAAAAAAACATATTTTGAATCAGTTAATTTATATATATATATATATATATATAAAATACCACATATGTCTGTGGCATATATATATATATACCAAAGACACAGTCTTACAGCTCATCCGTCTGGCTAGACATCCGATTGTTTCAAGCCGGGATCAAAACTCAACCAATTTGATGGCAGTCAGAGACTCTACCCCTAAGCTGATTGTTTTATTTTTCTTTACCAAGAGTTATTCTTCGTCTAAATTTATGCCCCCCTCGTGGTTATCGTAGTTTTATATTACGTTTCCTTTTTTTTCTCTGTGTGTGTGTGTGTCTATCTTCTAAATGCACTCATCCTAGTCGTGGGGAAAACGCGGCAGACTTAAAAACGCTGGCACACATTTTGACAGGATGACGAAGCGTTAAAAGCTTCGGACAAGCTTGCTTTCGCTACAACGTTGGCAAAACATATTTTTACACACCCGCTTAACAAGGCCGCTTCCTCCCCTCCCCGTTAAACCAATCACGCAAACACGGAATTGAAACACACATACGCAGCGTCGGTAATTTCAAGAGAAAATAATCGTTGAAATTCGACACGACTCAAGCTTTACGACTCATATAACAAAACCGCCCGAACGCCAAGCCAAGCACCTGATCTCATAAATGCGACATAAAAATGTAATATCTTATGTTTATCGCTGCAGAAGACCAGGGTGTGAAGGATTATTATTATTATTATTATTATTATTATTATTATTATTATTATTATTATTATGATTATCATCTGTTTGGCTGGCTTGACTGTTTTCCCTATACCAACCGCCCCCTTACAAAATTCCCTGGACAGCAATGAAAATAATGAAATTGTACCTGTGTAAATAAGGTTTAAGGGGTTTTGGGGACTTAAATCTGCTGAAGGGAGGAGGTAAGTGACATCAGAAGTAAGAAGAAGACTTGTAGTCTTAGATTGTGAAAGGAAGACGCACACAAAATAACTATATAAATCGTCGTGTAATAGTTCCGAAGGGATCCTTGATCAGACAGTAAAACCTTTAAAGAACCTAAGTCCTGACGTCTGCCCTAAAAATAAATAAATAATTATTTGTTAGATCACGCCACGTTTGGGCTTAAGGATTTCCGCAATCCCATTTATATTAAAGGAATAAAAGAAATCTTCTTCGTCAGTGTGTCCCTTCATGGCGTGAGCAATCAAGGCTCTCCACAACTTCCTGTCCCTTGTAGCTCTTAGCAATGTTAAAGTTTGGACTATCTCTCCCACTTTTGTACCTTCAATTTACATATTAATTTGCCTCTGGTATCTGTGTATCTTTCTGAGATGAGGTATTATGTACACTATTTACAGTATTCGGACTATTGTCCTCATCTTTGTTGCCATATTTATTATAACGTTTCGGCCGTTGTACGCTCCGACCTTCTTCAGGTGGTTGGAATGTCGAACTGAAACCTTTATTTCGGTCATTGGGGTAGACTGTTCTAGTTCCACGTGACATGTCTAATGGATGTCAGTTATCAGTTATCTCCTGTTAATTCCCCTCTCCAAGTTCTCCACCGCCTTAACTAGGTATTGAATATACACTCTTTTGGTCCTGTCACTGGATCTAACTAACGCAATATGAGCACTGGTAAAAATTTTTGCTGAAGCTTTATAATATCCTGATATTCATACACAGATGTCCTCAAGGACACATGGCACAGGGGATAAAGTCGTTAGCTAGATCCGGTGACAGGATTATTATTCGGACTATTGTCCTCATATTTGTCGCCATATTTATAACAACGTTTCCGCTGTTGTACGCTCCGGCCTTCTTCAGTATCTGTCTATATTTCTGAGATGAGGTATTATGTACACTATTTACATTATTCGGACTATTGTCCTCATCTTTGTCGCCATATTTATAACAGTGTTTCCGATGTTGTACGCTCCGGCCTTCTTCAGTATCTGTCTATATTTCTGAGATGAGGTATTATGTACACTATTTACATTATTCGGACTATTGTCCTCATCTTTGTCGCCATATTTATCACAACGTTTCCGCCTTTGTACGCTCCGGCCTTCTTCAGGTGGTTGGAATGTCGAACTGCATCCTTTATTTCGCTCACTGGGGTGGACCGTTCTAGTTCCACGTGCCATGTCTAATGAATGTGTCCTCAATGACACATGGCACAGTGGATAAAGGCGTTAGTTAGATCCAGTGAACGGACCCAAAGAGTGTGAGTTCAATACCAGGTTAAGGCCGTGGAGAAATTGGATGATGGAATAAGGAGGAGATAACGTACATCCATTAGACATGGCACGTGGAACGAGAACAGTCTACAGCGAGCGAAATAAAGGGTTCACTTCGATATTCCAACCACCTGAAGAAGGCCGGAGCGTACAACGGCCGGAACGTTGTAATAAATATGGCGACAAAAAGGAGAACAATAGTCCGAATAATGTAAATAGTGTAATTTGCCTCTGTCTCTCGGGTTTTCAAATAAATGTCAAATATTCCCAGCTTTCATTCCACATGCCTCTGCAATTTTAACTAACCCTTTCTGAGTGTAAATAAGCACCCTTCCTTGTTATTCTCAGTGTCTTTCTGCAGAACCACATCTCCGTTGCGTCTTTGTTGACATCTCTGAGAAAATTGTCTAGCATTCACTGTCATTTAGGAGGGCTGGTATTACGTAACAGTAGCGCACACATTTTTTTGTTTCTAATGTCAATTTCCTGCTTCTTAATATGACACAAGTTTTAATCTGATCATGTATCTTTTGATACATGACTGACGAGGAATTCGAACACGGCTCTCTGATTTCTCAATCTGAGTTGATATCCATTAATTCACCGTATAGAGCATAACAGATTTTGTCTGATGATCGCAAAAGCGGGAAACCCAGGGTCTCAAACTTATATCCATACAACTGAATATATAGATACAAGAGGAGTCTGATGAGCCAGTGTCCTTTAATAAAGGGCTTGGTGAAATAAATTATTACATGGAGTCTTAAAGTTTTTTTGTTTTTCCTTTAAATTATTAGCTCTGGATTTTTTGGGACTACCTATACGGATTACCAAATTCTTCCTAGCCTATATATATATATATATATATATATATATATATATATATATATATATATATATATATATATATATGTACAACTTTTTTCCACTGTATCATATATTTTCCCATTATTGTACTTGATACCTAAAATATATACTGATACCACACACACATATATATATATATATATATATATATATATATATATATATATATATATATATATATATATATATATATATATATATATATATATATATATATATATTATGAAATGGACAAAGTCCGACAATTATTTTAAGACATTTTTATGTTTATACATTCTTTTTATAGATACAAGTATTTAAGTAAATGCTCTCCTTATAATAAACAGTATTAAACAACATTTACCGGCCTGAATGTCCGAGAAAATTTCATATATGATACAAGTTCGATTCCTGTCAAAAGACGAATATTTTCTATGACAATTTCTCGAACATTCAGGTCGGTAAATGTTGTTAATACTGTTTATTATAAACAGAGAATTTACTTAAATATATGTATCTATAAAAAGAACGTATAAACATAATATATATATATATATATGTGTGTGTGTGTGTGTGTACCACAGACGCACTCTCTTACTGTATCACAGCTCATCAGTCCGGCTAGCATCCCATTGCTTCCAGCCGGGATAGAAACTCAACCAATTTGGCAGCAGTCAGAGACCCCCCCCCTAACTTGATCGATTATTTTTTTTTCTTTACCAAGAGTTATTCTTCGTCCAAATTCATGCACACCTCGTAGTTATCGTAGATTTATATTTCCTTTCCTTTTTTTCTGTGTGTAAGACTATCTTCTAAATGTAGTCATCCTTGTCGTCAGGATAACTCTAAATGGTAAGTCCAATCGGTTCGATATGATCATATTAGCAGGTGATCTAATAAATTGCCTACTGATATATATATATACTATATACTGATGCTGCATACTGATATATATACTATATACTGATACCTCATATATATATATATATATATATATATATATATATATATTTATATATTCCACAGATACACTGTCTTACTGTATCACAGCTCATCAGTCTGGCTAGACATCCGATTGCTTGCAGCCGGGATCGAAACTCAACCAATTTGGCAATACATTGCCTACAAGGGGTTGTTAACCTGGACAAGTAATCGATTGTTAAATCTACTTAAGTTACAAAGCTGGCACAAGGTCATGGTCTTTTAAAATGCCATGTAGTTTCAGTCCGTAAGAAATCACGGTTCGTCGGCAATGCTGTTTCATTATTATTTATGAATTATTGTAACTTTTGGAAATGAGAGTGGAATGGTTTCCCGTTTCCTCCGAGAAGATGGCTTGGAATTCAGAGTGGTCCTTCTCCAAGACTGGTTGTCATAGGAGGAGGCTGGGGAGTTCGACTTTACACAGCTATTTAATCCGCAGGGTATTTGAGAGAATGTCCTGATAACTGATACACTCCAAGCACATCCCATAAGACTAAAATAATAATATGTGAGCACTATTCAAGAAATACATATGATTTACTGAATTTTATTGCAATTTAAAAAAGAAATTCCACTTTCCCATACACACACGCGTACGCACGCATGTACACACACACACACACACTCACGAACGCGCACACACACACACACACACACACACATATATATATATATATATATATCAAAATGTGGGAGAACGGACAGTAGGATTACAACGTTCAAAACATTAATTAAAAATAGTTCTCAATACATGAAGTAACACCGTAATTCCCCACCTGTTGAGACGTCTAAAAAAGGTTTTCCTCTTTTTTGACGTTGAAACAAAAATGTACAATTTTGTAGTGCATGTTCTAATGTAACACTGCATGATATATATATATATATATATATATATATATATATATATATATATATATATATAGAGAGAGAGAGAGAGAGAGAGAGAGAGAGAGAGAGAGAGAGGGGGGCGGCATAATTATCATAATTACCTCCGACATAATCGAAAAATACAGTAATTTGACCTAACTAAACACACGCTTCATCCGTAGCTAAATGGTATAGCACGTCAGGCTTGATGACGATTCCGTGTAAGATACAGGTTCGATATCTGTCGTTGGACACAATTTCTTTGAGATTTCTCGTACATTCCGGCCAGTTAATGTTGTTTATTATAAACAGAGCATTTACTTGAATATTTGTATCTATAAAAATAACGTGTAAACACACACACACATATATATATATAGTGAGGAATAAAAAAAGAAAGAACTAAGAACATGAAATTGAGGCGAAAACAATCGTCCAGAATTCAAGCTCAGAGTCCAAAGAAAAAAAAACCCCAAAACGAGTAAAAGTAACTACGTAAAGTGCTCAATACACGAAGTAGAGCAAACCTAATATAAACCTAAAGAGCCAGGTAAACCTACCTAGGGGCCAGTTTGACCCTGATGATCCGTTTAGGTGAAACCTAGGTAGGTTTACCTGACTCTTTATATATATATATATATATATATATATATATATATATATATATATATATATATATATATATATATATATATATATATATATATATATATATATATATCCTTTTACTGAATGTACACCAATTTCGTTGCAATTGTCTCGAAACTCCATATTTGCTCGACTTGCTATCCGAAATGTAAACAAAGCAATTTCTAAAGAATTAATGGTTTTATTTGTTAATCAAACATTTTGTTGATTCAAACGTTAGTTTTAGTTTCCTGCCTTTGAAGCACCGACTTTTGAAATACCTGCCTATGAAATACGTACCTTTGAAATACCTACCTTTGAAATAACTCTTTTTGAAATACCTTCCTTTGAAATACCTGCCTTTGAAATACCTGCCCTTGAAATAACTCTCTTTGAACTACCTGCTTTTGAAATACCTGTCTTTGAAATGACTCTTTTTGAAACACCTGCCTTTGAAACATATGCCTTTGCAACACATGCCTTTGAAATATCTGCCTTTGAAATACCTGGCATTGAAATACCTGCCCTTGAAATAACTCTCTCTGAAATACCTGCCTTTCAAATACCTGTCTTTGAAATACTTACCTTTGAAATAACTCTTTTTGAAATACCTGCCTTTGCAACACATGCCTTTGAAATACCTGCCCTTGAAATAACTCTCTTTGAAATGCCTACCTTTGAAACACATGCCTTTGAAATACCTGTCTTTGAATTACCTGCCTTTGAAATACTTGCCTTTGTAATACTTGCCTTTGAAATACCTGGCTTTGAAATTCCTGCCATTGAGATAGACATTTCCAAGGTAAACAGAACCCTGACGCGCAGTGACGGTCCCCGTGGCCGAGTTGGCTAAAGCACGCTCGATGAAACGGTTGTTTCTTGTACCAAGAATGCCGCAGGTTCAAACTCTGTCAGATATCACATTCCCTTCAAAGTTTTCTTAAGCTTCACAGGGCGACAGACGTAATAGACACTGTTAAAAAGTATGAATATAAAACTAAAAAAAAATAGACGTCTACTTCACGTGAGATTATCACCTGAAATAATTTTAGAATTAATGAAAATGTAAGATTAAAAATAAATCCATTAATTCTTTGTACACGAACACAAACACACGTACAGGATGCGATAGTTAAATTGTCGGCATTTTATATATTTAATTTCGCGCATGCGTGTTGTCTGTTTTTTTGGGGGTTTTTTTTCACAACTGCACGGCATAGTAGGATCAGTTGGGCTCCATTTTAGAGAAAAAGAGCTCCGTCATACAATTCACTTCGCTAGAAATTTGGTAACGGCATGCTGAACTGCTTGGCATTCATGCTGGAAGATCCAATACGAACATTTCAGTGTGTGTGGGTGTCAATACGGTGGCTTAGATCAAGTGCCTTGGGGAAGTAGTGTTGCTCTGAGTCAAGAGTTTGCCTGCCGTGTCTGGCAACAGGACTCTGAATCATGCCACACACGCAGAAGCCAGTCATGTTTGTCAGACAATTTCTGAGACCACACTACCCCTTATATCTGGTCATCTAGCTCCCCAGACTGTAACCCCCTTGATGTGGGGCGCAGTTGAGCGAGAGACCAAGAAAACTCCTTGTAACACCAAAGATGAACTGAAGGCAGCGATTATGGCCGCATTCACCAACTTAAACTAAAAAGAGTTGGATGATATATCCATCATGGTGTTTGGAGTGATGACTAGTGATGGTGACGTTATACCTCCATTCATCTTACAACAGGGCCTCAAGCTCAACACGGTGGTTTACAAGTGCCTTGGGGAAGTAGTGATGCTCTGAGCCAAGAGGCTGGCTGTCGTGTCTGGCGACAGGACTCTGAATCATGCCACACAAGCAGAAGCCAGTCATGTTTCTCAAATAATTTCCTGCGACCACACCACCCCTAATATCTGGCCATCTAGCTCACCAGACTGTAACCCCCTTGATTAATATGTGTGGGGCGCAGTTGAGCGAGAAACCAAGAAAACTCCTGGTAATACCAAAGATGAACTGATTATGGCACCGTTTATGAGAATAAGTGCCCCGTGACGCAATTCGCTCCGCCAGAAATTTGGAAACGGCATGCTATACTACCTAGCATTCGCTCCAAGAAGCTCCAATAAGAACCTTTCAGTGTGTTTGGGTGTCAATCTGAGGACAGTGCAGAGGATTCGAAAAGAGTTGGATGATAATATCCAGTTAACATCATAGTGTTTGGTGTGATCACTAGTGATGGCGACATTATGCCCCCATTCATCTTCCCACAGAGCCTCAGACTCAACACTGAAGCATACATCAAGTGTCTTGAAGAGGTAATGCTGACTTGGGTCAAGAGAATGGCTGCTGGAAGATGTGTAGCAACGGGACTCTGCTACATGTCACCCAACCAGGAGAACACAGTCATGGCTATCAAACAATTTCCTGCGACCGCATCACCCCTTATATCTGGCCACCTAGATCCTTATTTTCCGTATAAACAATTATTTTTATTTCATTGGTGACAGAACAGGAGACAATTTATACAAAAAAATTAAAACAGTGAAAAAGATGGGAAAATAGAAATTAGAATTATTTATACATTCAACATTTGAAGAGTTAGAGAAACATTATTTAAGTAAAACCTATATAATGGCTAGTATAATATATTAATATGTTTTTAATCTCACATAATCTGGCAATCCTGAATCTGAGCTCAACGAAAATCGTTCCCTGTGCCTAACTTTTCTAGGGCTTTTGAATGAGCTATGAGTCATTGAAATCGGACCAGTGGAAGCGGAAGGGTTGTTTGGACACACTCACACGCACAAACACACACACATACACTGTACTTTATATATAAGATTGTGCCCTGTTCTGTCACCCATGAAAAAAATAATTGTTTGTACGGAAAATAAGGACCTACGTACATCAAATCGTCTTTAAATTAAGAGGAAGCAGAAGAATGATGGTTGAACTTTTAAAAGGTAAGCATAAACATTAATCCAATACTTAAATGCAGCGAAAAATTTTGAGTTCTTCTGTAGTTTATTGATGCCTATCACATCTACTCCTCCCTAGCTATTGTGATGACGGCCAAATTAAGAGTCCTCCACGGGAGCTAGCCGTCCGATAAAATCTTAAGCTAGCTACAATTTTGGATACAAAAGGGAAATAAGAGTTACTCCCCTTGAAACATGAAAGGAACGATAATGGCTAGTATAATATAATAATATATATTTTTAACCTCGCATAATGTGCCAAGCCTGAATCTGAGCTCAACGAAAATCGTTCCCTGCGCCTTACGTTTCTAGGGCTTTTGACTGAGACATGAATCATAGGAATCGGAGCAGCGGAAGAACTGCTTGAATGCACACACGCACAAACACACACATACATACACTGTACTTTATATATAAGATATGTATGTAAGAATAATCTTATATAATTTTAAAAGTGCGCATGCCTATATAATTCCCGTAGGAAGTGAGGTATGCATACAAATATTTATCAATCTCTTGATCGATCGATCAATTTATTTCTCTCTCTCTGTGTGTTTCACTTTCTCGGGCTTGCAAACAACAACGCTGAGTTTTGTGGGTTTTTTTTTTTAAATGAAAGAAGTTTTGTTATCAAAATAAAAAAGAATTTAAACTGCGTTATAATTTTCTTTTAAAGCCTTAACGACAAACAATATTCGTATTAAAGTAAGAAATATAGACCGTCAGTTGTCAGCGTGTGTTTAGGGACAGTGACGATAGTTACACGGGGAAAGTGGTCCCCATGCCCGGACAGATTTACTGCTTGTCACGACGACCCACCGGTCAACCTGACAACCGCTAATGACAATAATTATATTTTTAGTGGCACCTTGGGAAGAGTAGACACGGAATGGACAAGAGACAGAGGTCCGTATGGAATCAGTCCGAGAAAAAAGTAGGAAGGCGGTGAAAAACGTTAAGACATATGGAAGGCGATAATTTTTGGTGGGAGGGACTGCTGGAAAATAAACAAATAAATAAAATAAAATAAAGAAATAAAGAAAAGAAAAGAAAGGAAATTTTGAGCGGAAAAGGAAAAACGAATTATTGGAACCGATTCTCGTGTGATTTACATTTGCTAGATTTTGATTTTTAGCCTTGTTCACCCAATGCGAGAGCCACTCAAGGTAGAGGGTTACTGAATAACGTTGGTCTAAGGGAGTAGCGGAGAGAAGCAAGAAGTACAAATGAATATATCTACGAACGACAGCGACAGAATATCTGCTAGCAGAAGTTAAGAGTGTAGTGATTGGGGAAGCATCCTCTCAGGAGCTTGTTCCATGATGCAACATTTCTGCGGAAGAATCCGTCTGAGTTGAGCTTACGAATGGAATAAGAAGGGAATTAGGATAAGTCGACGCGATGTTGGTGGCATTGCGCGTCCTAGCTGTGAAAGTCTAGCCAGGTTGAAACAAATATGACGGCAATGCGCCATTTTGGTTTGATCTGATTTTTGTAAGAATACAGCATGGCAGAAGGAGTATGATACTTTCCGCGGCGGTACGAGAAATATAAACACTATCCGGAATCTATAAAACAACCTTAAGACTTTGAAGTAATAGTTTCAAACAGTGACAGAACTAATTTCAACTTGGAACTAAATTCAACTTGGAAGTAATTAAACTTGGAACTAATTTCAACTCAGAATTCATTTCAACTTAGAACTAATTTCAACTTGGAACTAATTTCAACTCGGAACTAATTTCAACTCGGAATTAATTTCAACTTGGAACTAATTTCAACTTGGAACTAATTTCAACTTGGAACTAATTTCAATTCGTAACTAATTTCAACTTGATTTAAAAGCCCTAATCTTATTCCTCTACATCTACAGTTTTATATGTATATATATATATATATATATATATATATATATATATATATATATTTCAGTATTATAAATATATATATATATATATATATTATCAGTATTATATATATATCGATATATATTTCAGTATTATATATATAGATATATATAAATATAAAAGTGAACATTGAAGTCAACACTCACAGGCTGTTTCATGCTGGATGCAGTCGTCAGGCAGCCTGACGATTGTGTCCAGCATGAAACAGCCTGTCGCCTCTCAGTGTTGACTTCAATGTTCACTTTTATATTTATATTTACATACGCTCTATCTCTGATGTTGAGCACTTCATCCCATAAATATAGCACACCTTAAAAATATATTTCTTCATATACATATATACATACATATATATATATATATATATATATATATATATATATATATGTATTTCAGTATTATATATATATATATATATATATATATATATATATGTTTATATATATATTTAAAGACATTTATATTATGTTTAACGTTCTTTTTATAGATACAAGTTAACATAATATAAGAACGTTAAACATAATATAAATGTCTTTAAATAAATTGTCGGACTATGTCCAATTCAAATATATATATATATATCTCAGACGCAACAAGTAATCCTTGACAAATTTGAGGTTAGACACTCCACTGTGTACTGATTCCATAGCTGGGCCACCTTCACTCACTGTTCATGTTTTTCCTTCATGATAAGCAGACCAACCTAACTAAGTCTTATACTCTTTTTCTTTGTAACAAGTGGGAGATTCAGTAAGTCACCTTTACATACATATTTATATATATATATATATATATATATATATATATATATATATATATATATATATACGTATAAGGATCAAGCTAATCAAAGAGAATGTTAATTTCGCTGTGTTCGTACGATAGAATTCTTAAGGGAAATAGTAATTAATACTGGGTTAATTGGTGTTATGCTACGATTGCACAGATATTTCGCAAATGTTTTCCATATTATCAAATTGCAAATGGCTGCCATCTTAACAACATGTCTCTCATAGTAACATGATATTGTTGCTCACCATAACTTGATAAACGTAGGAATATATATAAGTTAATTATCCTCACTGTTTCCTTTCTATTGATTGCGTGCACACACACACACACACATACATGTATATATATATATATATATATATATATATATATATATATATATATATATATATATATATAAGTATGTATATATATAATGCAGGTGTTCCTCAAGGCTCCATCCTAGGCCCTACTCTGTTCCTCATATTCATAAACGACCTTCCTGACGCCATAGATTCCCAAGTCGGCATCTATGCGGACGACACCACAATTTACTCCTGCCTCAAACACAAATCCAGTGATGCTGACAAAATTAACCTGGCATCTCGGATAGAAAAGGACCTCCAATCGGTTGTGAACTGGGGCAAAAAATGGACGGTTAACTTTAACGCCTCTAAAACTAAACTGCTCTCTATTAACCACCACAAGGATCCATCCCTGCATCCCATTAGAATGTCTGATGACCAACTTCTTGAGAGCTCCTCTCTGCGGCTGCTCGGTCTCACGCTGTCCGCTGATCTGAGATGGAACAAATACATCGAGTCAATTGCATCATCCACTGCAAGGAACGTTGGCTCCCTGTGCCGAGCCAGGAAATTTTTCTCCCCGGAATCTATCCTCCAAATCTATAAATCGACCATTCGCCCTTGCATGGAGTATTGCTGCCATATATGGTCTGGAGCCCCTGCTGTTTGCCTCAGGGTTCTTGATAAGATGCAGAGACGGATATGCAATGTAATTGGCCCCGATCTGTCATCTCGTCTGCAGTCGCTCTCTCACAGACGCGACGTTGCCTCACTCTGTATTTTTTACAAATACTTTCACGGTAATTGCTCTGAGGAGCTGCTTTCGCTGGTTCCTAGGCCTCTTGAATTTAAACGTCCCACGAGGCTGGCATCTCGTTCTCACCCCTTCACCGTTGAAACTGTTAGATTTAGACGTCTCTTCTACTCCAATAGCTTCATGTCTCGCACATCTCGACTGTGGAACTCCCTTCCTTATTCCTATTTCCCTGACAAATACAATCTCCAATTATTTAAGTGTAACGTCAATCGACATCTCCAGCTGCCTTGATCTATCCTCTTTCCTTTTCCACATTCTTTCACCTTTCATTCCCATCTGCTCTCGCTCCAAATCTTCTGTAACCCCCTAACCTTGATCGATCCACTATCTTTCTCCACATCCTCTCCTTTACCACTCCTATCTGCTCTTCCACCAAACCTTCTGTAACCCCTGCTTCCAGCCTTGCTTGGGGTGATATGCTTAAAAAAATAATATATATATATATATATATATATATATATATATATATATATATATATATATATATATATGATATTAGTGGTAAATATACACATACATATGCACTCATATAACTAAAATATATAAATATATATACATACATACATACATACACATACATATATATATGTATAAAAATAATAAGAGGATTTAGGCAGCAATTTTTCATTAATGCATGTTTCATTAAATAATATAGATAGGTTTTGTCTATTTATTTTAAGTAAGTTCCTTTCATATTGTCTGATAAGCTTAATCACATTATCGTTGAAAGACGAAAGGAAAACACCATATTGATACATGTTTAAATCCAATCTAAGCTTTCGGCTTACATAAGCCATTATCAAAGATGACAATTTCAATAAATCGAACAACACACGGACGAAACATCAATGATAGTCCGCCCTTGCTGCATGAACCTAACCTGAACAAAATAAACTATGAAATCTCCACAAATATTCTTAAATGCCTATAATTTATAACAGAAGCCATTGGTCTATACCAACGGCTTTCCAGACTTAATACATCTCGTTTTTCACTCTCTCGTGGTCCTGTGTGTCGTCACGAGCTGCGACGCGATTTTCGCTTCCGCATCTCGTATATACGAGTTTGTCGTTACTTTGAAATTTTTCATGCAGCAAGGGCGGACTATCATTGATGTTTCGTCCGTGTGTTGTTTGATATATTGAAATTGTCATCTTTGATAATGGTTTATGTAAGCCGAAAGCTTAGATTGGATTTAAACATGTATCAATATGGTGATTTCCTTTCGTCTTTCAATGATAACGTTATTAAGCTTATCAGACAATAAGAAAGGAACTTA
>OZ038507.1:75780892-75798392 GCA_964036315.1 Acanthosepion esculentum
TATATATATATATATATATATATATATATATCTCATTATTACTATAAAAAAACTAATGTGATTTCAGGCATTACTGTAAATCAGTTGGCAAATGTTTTCCGTGAACTGCAAAATCGTAATACCCTTTGTATTGCTAATGATGGAGGACATGTGGAAACTTAAATAAAATTTCAATAAAACTTTTAAAAATATAGATTTACTTCTTTCTAATCCTTTTTACAAATTATTTCTATCGAAAATACAAATAAAGTTATAAATCTTTTAAAGTGCACACGAACTTTATGGACAGCCTGTATAATGTTTACGTTTTTGTACAATGTAATATTTCCTCGCAATCATTTTTGATAATCTTCCTATTCTATTTAATCCTTCTCAGCACCCAGGAGGCAATCTCTGACTTTTCTACAATCAATTAACTATGAGGAAAACGCAAGAAAACGCTATAAATCAAGGTAACTTCATTTAGAAAACAATAATCAGATTTCATTCGTAATTTTCATTCAAGATAATAATTTAATTTTGACCAGCTGAAACATATGGATAACACGTGCGCAGACGTCATTCTCATTAAATCTAAGGAAATGGCTGCCTGAAACCTTGGGAGCGAAACAGAATAAGAACGAGTCTTTGCACATGAATTGCGTATTTCTGAACGTTGCCAATAACCTATGACATTGTTCAAGTGAAAAGAAAACAGAAAAGAAAATATATCGAATACTGATGTTAAAATGGAGTCAGTTCGTCCCAGCGTGACTTATTTCTTTTCATCGTTCTTAGCACAGCCGTATGTTATTTTCTAAGCCGTGTCTAGAACGTGGATGTTCTGGAAGTGTGTTTTACTTCACACTCAAACAAATTGACTCCATTTTAAAATCAGTATTCGATATTTTTTTTTGTGTAGATTTTGGCGAGGTTTGTTCCTTTGCCCATAATCCCAACCCCGAGTTCCTGTATATATGAATACAAGCTCGTCAGGTCGATAACTCGTTACATTCTCCTGTCCATTTTGCATTGATTATGTCTTGAGAGTGTTAAATTCTCCAAGCCCAACTTCCTTGTTATGGGACAAGAAAAATTTCACCCCTTTCTGATACTGAGTTTAAATGTCATTTTGTTTCCAGTTTGTTATGGTCAAGGTTCCTTGTACCACGGTGATGGTCCAAGGTAGAACCAATGAAGAATAACTCGAACACAGGTATGGAATAACACAGATATATTACACACAGAAATATGTACAAAGAAGTAGAAGTATTAGTAATGACTATCAGATTTGGTTAGAGTGAACTATGTTGTCTTGACAAGTATCACTATTCCAATGTCTTACAGTAATCGTCTAGCCGACTGCCAGACTCACTCTGTCGGTCTGTCTGTCTGACTGACTGACAGTCTGACTGACTGTCTCTGTCTCTCTGTCCGTCTCTGCTGCTTCCTCTTGAGGCGCAGTATTTATAGGGTACGGACTAGTCCATTACTATTATGGGTAGGTTCCCATAACACCTTTGCATTAAGACACCTTCGTTGCTTACGCATTCCCAGCATCCTTCTGTAGAACAAAATTTAGGTTTATCATAAAAAATTAAGATATGAGTCATAACTTACTATCAGACACAAATATCACGGTATGAGCGAAGAAACGAAAAAAAAAAATTATTTTTCAAAATATCCGAAAACTTAAATTTAAAATTACAAAATTGATCCCCAAATTAAATTCTTCATAAAAAATTATATCTATAAGATGGAACTTGTAAGAACCCTTTGGAGGTTTAATGTTCCTATTTATTTATTTGTTAACGTTTCGCTACTCGTAAAGAACATTATCAAAGCGACTGAAAAGAAAGACTAATAAAAACATCGTTACCATGGCAAACCTTCTTACTTAAAACCGCTGTGGTTAGTTTAAAAAAAAATAGCTGGTAATAAATTTTCGAAATATATATCTAGGTACCCCCAATGATTCGATAAAAATATAGCATACATGATGAAAAAATTCTCCAAATTTAATAAAAGCAACTTTTATCGTCGAAAATTTTGTTATTATTACGAGGAAAAAACAAATCGCTTTTTTATTATTAAATTATATTATATTATTAATTATATTATATTATTTTATATTATATTATATTATATTATATTATTAATTATATTATATAATATTATATTATATTATTAATTATATTATATTATTAATTATATTATATTATATTATTAATTATATTATATTATTTTATATTATATTATATTATATTATTAATTATATTATAATATTATATTTTATTAATAATTATATTATATTATTAATTATATTATATTATATTATTAATTATATTATATTGTATAATATTATATTATATTATTAATTATATTATATTATTAATTATATTATATTATATTATATTAATAATTATATTATATTATATTATTAATTGTATTATATTATATTATATTATTAATTATATTATATAATATTATATTATATTATTAATTATATTATATTATTAATTATATTATATTATATTATTAATTATAGTATATAATATTATATTATATTATTAATTATATTATATTATATTATATATTATATTATATTATTAATTATATTATATTATTAATTATATTATATTATATTATTAATTATAATATATTACATTATTAATTATATTATATAATATTATATCATATTATTAATTATATTATATTAGTAATTATATTATATTATATTATTAATTATATTATATTATATAATATTATATATTATTATATTATATTATATTATTAATTATATTATATTATATTATATTATATTAGAACCTTCACAGTATCGGTTAATTATTTTTCTTTCAACAACGGGTGATCATAAATTAGTATAGAATATTTTATCGTCTTTTCGCGGTGAAAAACTCATTATTTGGAAATTCTTCCAAAATTTAAATAGTTGTCGGATTTTAATGAAAATTTCAGGACTTATTCACAAATAAATGCAATTATTTTATAAATGTTTCATTTAAAAAAAATCTTGATAATGATCCTTTTTTGCATCTGTTAACTCCCCCTCGTCACACACACTTATTTAATTTTACGAAATTTTGAGAAATTAAAATTTTCCATCGATTAATACTTATATTAGTTACAAACAGAAGTCCTTGGAGAATTTAAATCATCATATTTCTTTTACAAACCTGGTCCCCAGTTACAGGAAATCTGCTCTGAATCGTAAAATAAAAAAATGGAATAACACTAAGACATTATTTAATTAGAAAATCTTTTAATTGCTTTTATGTATAAAATATATTAAGGAAAAAAAACATTTTTAGATGAATAATAAATTTTTACGGGAATTGTTTTCATTTTTTTAAAAATTTAATTAGAATAATTTATATAAAGCTTTAAATCGGTTAAAATTCTTATTAATTTGTGCCTGTGATTGAACCAGTGATATTGTCATTAATTAAAATGATATAATAAAAAAGCTTATTAAAATTCAACGAGCACCCAGTATTTGTGTGTGTGTGTGTGTGTGTGTGTGTGTGTGTGTGTGTGTGTGTGTGTGTGTGTGTGTGTGTGTGTGTGTGTGTGTATATAAACGTGACGGTTTTTATAAATACGGGCGACCATACACAACATTATCAAAAAATATGCGCGGTAACTCTAGTAAATTTAAAGCCAAAGTATCTAACATTCAATAAAACATTAGATTAATTAGGATATTTTCCTAATTTTTTCAGATTGGTAGTTAAAAAATAATATATACAAATGGATTTCAATTTATATTCGTCATGTAATTGTGACAGATATGTAGAAAATGTTATTTAAATTTACGGTCTATCAATAGAGCTGTCAACACCTCATAAAAAACATCCACCTCTGCGTTAAAAATGCTTCACTGTGATATTTTAAATTAAACGTTAGTTTTATTTGTTTAAAAACAGATTAATTAAATTAGTCAGCTAATCTTCCTCAAATAAAGTTACAGAAACGTATATTTTATTGTTGAAAGAATTTTAATTAAGAGAATTACGTTGTGCTGAAAGAATTGTAAACATTGTTAAAATCAGCCATTTTTATCAACTTAAAAAGAACAAACTCCTTCCAGTGAATTTAAATTAGTTTTGAAATACTTGCAATGTATTTTGGTTACTGGAAATATTAAATTTAATCTACACTATTTACATTATTCGGACTATTGTCCCCATCTTTGTCGCCATATTTATTAAAATGTTTCGGCCGTTGTATGCTCTGGCCTTCTTCGGGTGGTTGGAATGTCGAACTGAACCTTTTATTTCTCTCACTGGGGTAGACTGTTCTAGTTCCACGTGCCATGTCTAATGGATGTCAGTTATCAGTTATCTCCTGTTAATTCCCCTCTCCAATTTCTCCATCGCCTTAACCAGGTATTTAACTCCCACTCTTTGCGCCCGTTCACTTGATCTAACTAACGCCTTTATCCGCTGTGCCATGTGTCCTTGAGAACACATCCATTAGACATGGCACGTGGAACTAGAACAGTCCACCCCAGTGAGCGAAATAAAGGGTGCAGTTCGACATTCCAACCACCTGAAGAAGGCCGAAACGTACAACGTCCTAAACGTTGTAATAAATATGGCGACAAAGATAAGGACAATAGTCCGAATAATGTAAATAGTGTACATAATACCTCATCTCAGAAATATAGACAGATACTGAAGATGGCCGGAGCGTACAACGGCGGAAACGTTGTTATAAATATGGCCACAAAGATGAGGAAATATTGTCCGAATAATGTAAATAGTGTACATAATACCTCATCTCAGAAATATAGACAGCTACTGAAGAAGGCCGGAGCGTACAACGGCCGAAACGTTGCGATAAATATGGCGACAAAGATGAGGGCAATAGTCCGAATAATGTAAATAGTGTACATAATACCTCATCTCAGAAATATAGACAGATAAATTTAATCTATTAGCTTGAAATTAAAGCTAAAATAAAAGATTTAGGAAAGATTTTTCATTTTTTTAAATCATTTAAAACCTCAGTTAAGTCATTTCTGAAAGTACCTCTATATCCATGAACAAATCAATGAGATTTGTAGATAGGAAATCTCTTAAAATGTAAATACGGTGATGTGACAACTGGATATGAAATAAATAAAAGATAGCTAGGTGAGAAAGATCTTACATTTTTTTAAGTATTTCACCCCAAGCAAGGCGAGAATGCCACTATCACACAGGGGGTTACAGTGAGTGTAAGTAAGTGGAAAGACTGTGTATAGCGGGGATAGAGAAACGGGTAAAAGAAGCACGGGTATCACGGCAACAGGAGATGGCAATTGACGTTGCATTTAAATTTTTGAAGATTGTAGCTATGAGGGACGCAAGTAAGAGGAAGGGAGTTCCACTGTCGGGAAGCGCCAGAAAAGAAACTGCTGAAGTAGAGGTGTCGCCTGCATTTAAATATTTAAACAGTAAAAGGGTGGGACCTAAATGCCAATCTAGTAGCACGTTTAAATTCATGTAGTCGGAGCAGCAGGGAGCACAGCTCATCAGAACAGTTGGCATGAATATATTTGTTGAAAAGACAGAAGGAAGCCATATTACATCTATGAGAATGTGACTGAAGACGAGATGTCAAGTCAGAACCGATTACATTACCGTTCCTTCTTTGGATTTGGTCAAGAAGCTCGACATGAATAGCGGGAGTACCAGAACCGATATGGCAACAATATTCAATGCATGGACGAATGGTGGGATTTGTAGATGTGTAAGATGGACTCTGACTTTAAGGCATTTATCATGCAGCTAAGCCACTGAAAGTGATTTCATCTGTTTCTACGTCTCATACTACGTAGGAATCAGTAATAAAATGAGGATGCAAAAATAAAATTTAAAATCGTCATTGTTTTTCGATACCTACCTTATACTAGCGGGGACCCAAAGCGCAAGATTGAAACCTTCTTGCACGACGCAGTGAACCAACTTTCCTTGCAGAAGATGCAGCTGTTGATTCAATGTAGTTGTTCCACCTCAAGTCATTGGGAAACGTGATGCCAAGAAGGCGTAGCGAGACACACCGATGGAGTCAAGTATCAATCATGCTGGTTCTGGGAACGGAAGTTTCTCTGTGACGGTTAAATGAGAGCAGTTTACTGTTGACGGCATTAACATTTAAAAGCCATTTACTGGCCCAGTTAACAACTGATTAGAGATCCTTTTCAAGAGAACAGCCAGTCTAACGTTGTCTCCCCAATTTCACTGACAATATTTAGATCCGCTGGTTGTATGATTTCTCAGAACATCCAAAGATAAACGCGTGTATTCATTACCAGGGCGTTTGGTGTCAGCCAGTAAATTAACAGGGTTTTGAGTTCGATCCCAATAGTATGACTTTGTGTCAGCTGAAGCCGACCTTGATTGATATAGGTTTAATTTATTCTGTCGCGAGAGAAAAAGTGTACAGCATCTTACTTTGATTAATCCAACTGTTTAGTTTAAGTTTGTTTTACGGCATACCAACCTCAGTGGGTGTTTTTTTTTAATGCCGACAAGATTTTTATTGCTGGTAATATTTTTTTCAAAAATGTATTGTTGGTAATAATTTTTCCAAAAAAGTATTGCTGGCATTAAAACCGATTTTTATCGATGGTATAGGAACCAAAATATTGTGTTACAAAAAAACAACGACAATGAAATTAACTAAAGACGTTGGAAGATGAATTTAAGAATTGGTATTGTGATGCTGTTCATTGATCATTCTAAGAGTTATGGCTCAATTCTAATGTTCTGAAAATTTATATTCATGCTTTTTCAACATTGAAATGAACAGAAACTTTCACTGACATCAAGAATATGTCATCTCTTGGGTAGGCTTTTTGGTTTGGTTTGGTTTGGTTTGTTTTACGGCATGTAAACCTCAATGGGTTATTTAATACGGACAAGATTTTTATTGCTGGTAATATTGTTTTCTTCAAATAGAGAGATTAAGAGAGATGACTTGGTTTGGTTTGTTTTACGGCATATCAACCTCAATGGGTTATTTAATGCTGACAAGATTTTTTATTGGTGTTAATATTTTTTCAAAAATGTGTTCATCGTAATATTTTTTTCCCCAAAATGTTTTGGTGGTAATATTTTTTTTATTCAAAAATGTATTGCTGGTAATATTTTTTTCCCAAAAATGTATTGCTGGTAATAATTTTTTTTTTTTTAAATCTATGGTTGGTAATAATATTTTCTTCAAAAATTCATTGCATTTTTTTTACAAAAATGTATTGCTGGTATTAAAATCTATTTTTTACACTTTCATAGTTTTGGGCTATTTGCCCATAGCTGGAACCCTAACAAGTGCTACCACCCCGGACCAGGATGGACCTAGGAACACCAGCAATTAAGAGGTGGTTCCACGATCCTCAAAAACTCCTAATCAGAGGCATTGCTGCTTGATGTAGTTTATCGTCTTACCCAGGACGCGGATGTAACTGATCGTCTTACCCAGGACGTCAGTCAACTAATTGGGTATAAATGTATAAGCTCTAAGCATCTAAAGAAGTAAATATCTCCGCCGGTGGCAGCTTGAAGAACTCACCTGTATTTAAGGCACTGCACGATTTTTACGGGCCAACGCATCACCACCACCACCCCGAATAATCCAGTCATTGGGTGGATAGGTGTTTTTATCGAATTACCATTTTCGGATACAATGAATACTGTTGCCAGATCTCATGTGGTTCTCTTGCTATATGTTTAGAGATTCTTGATGAAATCCAAAGAAGAATCTGCAATGTAATTGGTCCTGACCTGGCATCTCGCATTCAGTCACTTTCTCCCTGCCTTAATGTAACTTCCCTGTGCCTTTTCTATAAATACCTTTATGATAATTTTTTCCTGATGAACGTTCCTCTATGTTTATTTTCTAAGCGTAGCTTAGATTTGGCACGAGGCCGAATGTATGTGGCACTACTCACTACTCAGTCCTAATTGTTCTAGTGAGAGGAGCTTGTTAACCATTACAACACGTTGAGATGCCCAATGGTCTTTATGAATTTAAGCGCTGTACTAGATTGGTGAAAAGGGCTCATCATTTTACAGATAAAATGTTTAGATGTAACCGTAAGTTCTATGCTGACAGTTTCTTCCATCGCACTTCTCACCTGTGGAAGTCTCTTCCAGGCTTCTTGCTTTCAAGTCAACTTTGATCTTCAAAAATTTAAATGTAATGTCAATTGATATCTCTTCTTAATTGCGGTTCTTTTATCGTTCTCTCTTTGTAACAATGTTTTCTTTCATCATATTATCCCACTCTCAGTAGCCACTTGCATCTTAGTGTCTTCGTGCCTTAATTGGGGTGAAATGATAAAAAACTGCTAGGAACTTTATTAAGAGCGTAATCGTTCCTCATGATAGCCGATAATTCATTGGCTGCTCTGTGACGATGAATATTTTACCAGCATTGTTTTAGGGGTATTGATAGTTACAAGTATTTTTTCCATTATTGACCGCAGTTAGAGCCAAATGAAAATAAAACCCTAGGCCCTGCATATGGTTTGGTTTGTTTCGTTTTACCGTATATCAATCTGTATTTAATGCCGACAAGTTTTTTTTCACAATAGATTCGTATCGATAGAACATATATTGTTTGTAAGGAAACAGTTTGTAGATCCGGTTCCGTTGATATACTTTTGTAAAAAGGGTTGTTGTCGAGAGTGTGGTTTCATTGATGTAATCTTTTCAGATACATGGTTTGTAGGGACATTTCGAAGCCGTCAGTTTCTTTCTATCGCACTTCTCACTTGTGGAAGTCTCTTCCAGGCTTCTTGCTTTCCGGTCAACTTTGATCTTCAAATATTTAAATGCAATGTCAATTGATATCTTCTTAATTCCTGCTCTTTTTTAATCTCTCTTTGTAACAATGTCTTCTTTCCTTATATTATCCCACTCTCAGTAGCTACTTGCATCTTAGTATCTCTATTGCCTTACTTGGGGTGAAATGATAAAGAAAAATCTTCCACTAGGCGTTCAAAGCTAGGAACCTTATTAATAGCATAATCGTTCCTCATGATAGCCGATAATTCATTGGCTGCTCTGTGATTATGAAGAGTTTGCCAGCATTGTTTTAGGGTTATTGATTCTTAATTCCTGTTCTTTTTTAATCTCTCTTTGTAATAATGCTTTCTTAACTCATATTATCCCACTTACATCTTAGTGTCTTTATTGCCTTACTTGGGGTGAAATGATAAAAAAAGCTGGGAACCTTATTAAGAGCGGAATCGTTCCTCATGATAAGCGACAATTCCTGATGATGAAGAGGTACTGGCATTGTTTTAGGGGTATTGATAGTTACAGGTCATTTTTTCATTATTGACCGCAGTTAGAGCTAAATGAAAGGAGAGATCAACTCCTACGTTCAGCATATGTTTTGGTTTGTTTCGTTTTACGGCATATCAACCTGAATGTTTATTTGATGCCGACAAGATTTTTACAATGGATTCGTATCGATAGACTGTATACTCTTTGTAAGGAAACGGTTTATAGGACGCGGATGTAGTTTATCGTCATACCCAGGACAGGCTCTACATATGTCGGGCGGGTTTAGAGCGTCTGGTGATGGACTGTTAAAATGTTTAGATGCAACCGTAAGTTCTATGCTGTCAGTTTCTTCTGTCGCACTTCAGGCTTGTGGAACTCTCGTCCAGCTTCATACTTCCCAGCCAAATTTGATCTTCAAAAATTGAAATGCAATGTCAATCGTTGACTATAATCTTGTTAGTTGTTGTTCTTTTAATGTTCCCTCTCCTTAATATTGATTTTTTTCCTCATATTCTCTAAGACCCAGTAACCGCTTGCGCCTTAGTGGCTTTATTGCCTTGCTTGGGGGGTGAACTGATTAAAATATAAAAGAAAACTGGATGAACACTAACTGCTAAAGTTGACTGGGCATCTTCTAAAGAGAGAGCGAGATAGGGAAAGAGAGGGATAGAAAGAAGGAGAGAGAGGGAGATAGAGAGGAGGGAGAGACGGAAGGGAGAAAGAGACGAGGAGAGAGAGATAGGGAAGGAGAGGAAGAAGAGAGAGGAAGACAGAGAATGGAGAAAGAGGGGGCGTGAGAGAAAGACAGAGAAAGAAGTAGAGAGAGGGAAAGTGGGGAATAGAGTGATAGAGAGGTAGAGAGAGGTAGATAGAGAGGGGGAGAGAGAGGGAAGGGAGAAAGAGGGGGCGTGAGAGAAAGACAGAGAAAGAAGTAGAGAGAGGGGAAGAGAGGGATAAGCGAGGTAGATAGAGAGGAGGCGAGAGAGAGGGGGAGAGAGATAGAACCTCCCCTGACGTGATCAGCAGTTTGAATAAAGCTTACACACTCAAACCTTTCAATCGAATTCTTTACATTCACTAATAACCTTGGGAAAGATATGAATTCATCTCTTCTCCCCGCAGCATTGGGTTAAATAGTAGGATTTTAATCTTGAAACGATCATTGTTATTCCCCAAAAAATTGTCAATGCTATATTCACTCGCCAAAAAAGAATTATTCTTACAATCTAAACATATTTTGCTGCTTCAAATAAACCACAAAGGGTTGATAAACCGTGAAGAAACAATCACGCTCACTTGTGACTTCATTCTAGCTTCTGAATAGTTCCATCTACAGAATTACACTCACAGGGCTTTGGAGGAACACATGGTATTTTTTCAATGATGCAGCACGATGGGGTCGCCTTCACTACACACCAATAATTTTTTTAAAAAAATCACCTCTTTAACAAATCAACTATGAGGTGATTCGATCCCAGGTCTCAAACGCTATAAACATTCCGACACCCTGCTTTATAAAGGCTGTTCCAATAACTTGAACCGATTTTAAATGGAAATTAAATTTAAGCGTCTAATGATTTTTTTCAGATTTAACAACTTAAGTTTTTGGCAATTTCAACCATGGTGAGATTAACAATCAAACAACGTGTTTAAGTTATCGAAGCCTATTACGAAAATGGACGTTCAAACAGAAATGCATTTCGCGCCCTTCGACATTTTGGGGTCAACATAATCGACCAACCGAGTGTGCAATTGGAAAAGATGTAACGTTGTTGTGAAGAGGTTCAGTTTCTGCACGCGATGACGAATAGAAGTGTCTGGATTTTCGGCCGCATTCTCGTGCACTGCAGCATTGTTTTCAGCTGAACGGCGTAAACGAGCACGCAGTGGTGTTTTCACATCTGCCACCGACAGAGTTTGTTTGAATTTACGAACAACAACTTTTCCAATTGCACTCTTGAAACTTAAACACGTTGTTTGATTGTTATTCTCTCCATGGTTGAAATTGCCAAAGACTTAAGTTGTTAAATCTGAAAGAAAAAGAAAAATAAGTCATTAGACGCTTAAACTTTATTCCCATTTAAAATCGGCCCAAGTTATTGGAACAGCCTTTATAAAGCAGAGTGTCGGAATGTTTATAGCGTTTGAAACCTGGGCTCGAATCTCCTCGTAGTTGATTTGTTAAAGAGGTGATTTAAAAAAAAAAATTTATTGGTGTGTAGTGAAGGCGACTCCATCGTGTTGTACTATTGAAAAAAATACCATGTGTTCCTCCAAAGTCCTGTGAGTGCATTTCTGTAGATGGAACTATTCAGAAGCTAGAATGAAGTCACAAGTGAGCGTGATTGTTTCTTTCTGTTTAACGTCTCTGCATAGTTGCTTCTCGATCTCACCAATATGCCTTATTATCTCATTCTTCAGCTGTTAAATTGTTGTTATCTTGTTGGCATAGACCTCACTTTTGAGATGAGGAAGAAGTCTAAAGGCGTCGATCGTGGTGGACAATTGACTTGGCTGTTTCGAGAGATGACGCGACCTGGGAACTTCTCATTCAAATTCTGTTTGAACGTCCATTTTCGTAATAGGCTTCGATAAATCTAACACGTTGTTTTATTGTTAATCTTTCCATGGTTGAAATTGCCAAAAACTTAAGTTGTTAAATTTGAAAGAAAAAGAAAAAAAATCATTTGACGCTTAAACTTAATTGACATTTAAAATCGGTCCAAATTATTTGAACAGCCTTTAGTTAGGAAGCTTGTCTCTCGACCAATTACGACTGATGCGTGAGGTGGTTGTTCCATGTTTATTATGTCATCCTTCAGCTGTTGAATTGTTCTTGGATTGTTGGCATAGACCTTACTTTGGAGACGAGGAAGAAATCTAAATGCGTCGATCGTGGTGGCCAATTGACTTGGCTGTTTCGAGAGATGACGCGACCTGGGAACTTCTCATTCAATTTCTATTTGAACGTCTATTTTCGAAAAAGGCTTTGATAAATTTAACACGTTGTTTGATCGTTAATCTGTCCATAGTTGATATTTCCAAAGACTTAAGTTGTTAAATTTGAAAGAAATAGAAAAACATCATTAGACGCTTATACTTAATTCCCATTTAAAATCGGTCCAAGTTATTGCAGCAGCCTTTATATGCCCACTGGCCAGTTCCAAATTCAGACGTCACCCTTCTCCTTGACTGATTTGCAATACAAGGTGAGAGAACTCAGTCTGATTTTCTATTTAACACAGAGCTGAAGTGGGGAAAGATGCATTCGTATCTTTCCCGAGTGTATTCGTGCGGAAATAGATGTAACGGTCTCGGCCGGTATTCGAACACTGCCCGCTGATTTTTCTTCCCGGACCGCTAATCGTTGTACTACATAGCTCCACGGAATGAGAAATCTGAGAACATTGTTCAAATTCCAGTCGGGTTCGTTACATTAATTTACATTTAAATACCCTTGGGAAAAGTATAAATATATCTCTTCTCCCCCACCAGCTCCAGCTATGATCAAATTGCAGGACAGAGAGGGCCCTATAGCCTTCGGTGGCAAGCGGTTTAGGAGAAGGACAACTATGAATTCCAAACCTGAATGGTCGGCGACTAAACCGGCTCCCAAGACCAACCTCATGATCACCGGCTATCTACTCTGACTGTGTGTTAAAGAGTCTAACCAACCCTCAGCAAATCATGGTGTGTACGGCTACACTCCTGAAGACAGGGTCAATCAAGGAGGGGTTCCTCAACCATTTTACTAGATAGCTCCTCGGATTGAGAAATCTGAGAACATTGTTCAAATTCCAGTCGGGTTTTCGTTACATTAATTTAACCAGACTTTAAAAAATGTAGGTTAAAATTAAAAAATTCTATATCGAATACTGTACAGGGCACCAAATGAGATTCGAACTCAGTATTACTAATTAACTAGACTACACTCGCTGATCACCACTATACACTCACTCCTGTAACAGAATGGACTGACAAGAAAACTGCAATTATAACAAAGTAAAGGAATATGGGCAAATGATTCCGATGACTGAGCATTGACATCGGCAAAGTTTCGGATGTAGCGGTCCAGATGCCCCTGTCATAACACATAACACGACATGTTGAATTTGTAGGAAGTGAGTTTCCTGATTGTCATCTCGATATTAAATATATATGGTTGCTATCTTTTTTTTCTTTGTGCTTGCTGAATTGAGACTGGAAATATCAGCAAAATAAATGTAACAACATGGCAAAAAATACGGAACATTGATTTTTCCAGAAATGCTTCTCTATGGCTTGATGATTCAAAATCCATAAAGTCCCCAAAAGTCCCTAATGTGCTAAATGTTCGGGATCCCAATATCCAAGATGGCCACCTCTGCCGAGGCGACACATTTTTAATTATTCAGCCGTGTAATATCTCTTTTCCAACTAATTTGATGATGAAAAATCCAATGATGACCTTGTTTTCAAGATATAAGGACAATCTGAACTAAAAAATATATTGCTAACCTAAACAGCATAGAGAATACGCCATTTTAATATCGGTTGAATGTATATTTTTAGATATTCAATGTTGTGTTGTCTGATGAATCTATACATACTAGGTGCATCATCTACTATACTGCGATTTTGTTACTAATGAATTTTATTAATGCTGCTGAAATTGGACATACAGTTAAATTCTGTGCATATGATTGTTTTGTCATTCCAAAGTATTCATGTTCATTATCGTCAAATTCGTACAATTTAACCCGATATAGTTGGAACAATTTTCCGTGCCGTTCAGTCCTAATTTTCTGGACATGCATCTTTTACCATATCCTGTCATGAAATCAGGGTGTAAGATATGAGCAAAAACTGGGTCTTCGTCATTAAATATTGGATTCAGTGGTGCCATCCCACAGCTGCCGGCCCCATTTGATTGGTTCCAATTGTCCTGAATTCCCTCGCCACTCTTGACCTGCGAAGTAAGCTCGATATGCGTGGAATTTGACTGCTGAGGATTTGGGAAGGTCAGGCGTTGAAAGTGAGGTCTTCACCTGCTTCACGTACAAGATAAACCTCAGCTTGTCTAGAATTGCCGAGGCGAGCATTTGCACAATACATCTTGAGAAGAAACATCAATATTATGTGCACTATTCACATATTGTTAAGGTGCCTCCCCTTTTCACACAAATGGACTCAACCGAGGTATACATATACTACTACCAGTGAATACCCGGAGAGTAGTATCGGAGTAGTATTAGAGGAGGATAGCACAAGAGTCACCGTCACGAGCACCTAGACTCAGTACGGAGTCATACCGCGATACTTCAATACCAAGACTGTATATATATATTAGTGCTACTAACCCGCATTCCTGGATCTACTAACCCGTATTACCAGTTTGTATTATTACGTTAATACATTTATTTTCCTTATCCATTCCTGGCGTTTGTTATTCATTGATATCGGATTCATCCCGGAATGCACAACAATTATTCGGACTGTTGTCCGCATATTTGTTGGCATATTTATCAGAACGTTTCGACCGTTCTACGCTCCGGCCTTCTTCAGGTGGTTGGAATGTCGAACTGAACTCTTTATTTCGCTCGCTGGGATAGACTGTTCTAGATCCACGTGCCATGTCTAATAGATGTCAGTTATCAGTTATCTCCTGTTAATTCCCCTCTCCACGTTCTCCACCGCCTTAACCAGGTATTGAACTCACATTCTTTGGGTCCTGTCACTGGATTTAGCTAACACCTTTATCGACTGTGACATGTGTCACCTATCATGAGGAACGATTGCGCTCTTAGTAAGGTTCCTAGCAATTCTTTTAGCATTTTACCCCAAGTAAGGCAATAAAGACACTAAGATGCAAGTGGCTACTGAGAGTGGGATAATATGAGGAAAGAAAACATTATTACAAAGAGAGATTAAAAAAAGAACAGCAATTAAGAAGAAAGAAGATATCAATTGACATTGCATTTAAATTTTTGAAGATCAAAGTTGACTGAAAAGCAAGAAGCCTGGAAGAGACTTCCACAGGTGAGAAGTGCGATAGAAGAAACTGCCAGCATAGAACTTACGGTTGCATCTAAACATTCTATCTGTACAATGATGAGCCCTTTCCGCCAATCTAGTACAGCGCTTAAGTTCATAAAGTCATACAGGAAAATCAATTGGTCACCTCACCGTGGTGTAATGGCTAACAAGCTCGTCTCGCTAGACAAAATAGGACTGAGTAGTGAGTAGTGCCACATGCATTCGGCCTTGAGCCACATGTAAGCTACGCTTAGAAAATAACCACAGAGGAACGTTCATCAGAGAAAAAATAATGATCATAAAAATATTTATAGAAAAGGCACAGGGAAGTTACATTAAGGCAGGGGGGACACCTCGACGTGGTGTAATGGTTAACAAGCTTGTCTTGCTAGATCAATTACGAGTGAGTAGTGAGTTCGATCCTCACTGGGTGTCCCATACTTTCGGCCTTGTGCCACATCTAAGCCGGGCTTAGAAAATCACTAGGAGAAAGTGAGTGAATGCGAGATGCCCGCTCAGGACCAATAACATTGCAGATTCTTCTTTGGAACTTATGGTTACGTCTAACCATTTCAAAAGTGAACTGATGAGACCTTGCTGCCAATCCAGTACTGCGCTTAAATTCATAAAGTTTTACAGTCCATCACCAGACGCTCTGAACCCGCCCGGTCATATGCGGAGTCAAGGAGTTGATCTCTCCTTTTGATCTCGTTTTAACAACGGTCAAAAGTGGGAAAATGACCTGTAACTATGAATACTCCTAAAACAATGCTAGCGTCATAGCGAAGAATTAAGGAGAAATACATAAGGCTATTGGAATTTCTGCTGGAATATCTGGAATGAGGAGTTAATATTAGTTCCACTGTCTATATTCACACTAATGCATTCGTCTTTGTTGTTGTTATAATCGCAACGCCATGGGGTTCCGGCCCTCTTCAGATTCTTGCAGATCCTGTTATGGTTGGGAGAATTCAGAATTGAAAACTGTATTTAATATCCAGGCTTATATTCTTCACGTTTCTCTGTGCAGAGCTAGAGATAGCTCGTCTTGTTTATATTTCGTACTGTTTCATTTTTGTTTGCCCGTTTTTTTTTTCCACTGTTCAGACCACGGATTGAACTCACAACTGCTATGTTATCAAATTCAGTCCGAGATTCCCATGACGGTTACGCGAATGGATAAGCAGCCGAGGAGGGTTGGAACGTATAAAGATCGTAACATTGTGACGATAACAGCAAAGATAAGGCCGAGATTAAAAGAGTGTAAATTAAACTGCTGTAGAGGGGGGCAACGACGGAAGAATAACTTCTTTGAAAAGTTTACAAGTATTGCTTGCGGAACATCAGGTTTCAATGCCAGATTGTAGTGTTTATATTCTTTGATCAAGTTTGGAAACGTGTTAATGGTGTTTAGATTTTATCTTTCACAAAATGAATGGGGAGTTAACTTTTTTTTTTCCAAAAAAATAAAAAAAATTAAATAGTAAAAATAAAAATTTAAAAAAAATGGTATTAAGGGAAATTATTTTCCCATAATGCAATGCAAACAGCTGTAGCATTTCCTAAAATGTCGAAGCGCGAAGAACGGTACCATTTGATCATCAAATAATACTGTTGATGACTCAATATTTGAGACGTATGTAAATATACAATAAATGTTTGTCGGTGTTTATAGGATTCCTTTGTACTTTCATAGTTTTTTTTTTTTTTATGACGACGTATTTTTTTTGTGTGTGTTTTGCTTTTTTATTTTTATTTTTTTCATATTTGACAGATTTTCGGTTCGTGTATGCACGTCAGCGCGCATTTGCAATATTGGCTGTGAAACCATGTGTCAAACAGGTGTGAAATATTAAAGAAATGTGCGATGGGATCATCGCGGGCTTCTCGCAATGGGATCCTGTTCCGGCTTGTTTGTATAACCATCTCCAGTCCCACCGAACTCCTACCAGTAAATTCAGATTTAGTTTTTGGATATATACGCACAGACATATATATATATATATATATGTATCCATAGAAATCTCTACATCAGAATCATACTCGAGACTGGAATTACGACAGTTCTTCACTTAAGCGTGTACTGCTTCGAAAGAACTTCAAACTAGAAGTTATATATATATATATATATATATATATATATATATATATATATATATAAAACAACTGAAAAGTTGCAAATTTAAAAAAATTGAATGTTTTTTAAT
>OZ038507.1:75810892-75964146 GCA_964036315.1 Acanthosepion esculentum
CTTCAGATGACGCGGTATTTATGCAACTTATCAACGATATTTTTCTTTGGTGCAGTTTTAGAATAAGCAACGAGGACACTAACACCAGAAAGAGACAGTTGAAATTTCTAGGACAGATAATGAGGGAAGAAGGCTTGGAAAATCTGATACTCACGTGACAGAGAGAAGGCAAGAGGAACCTAGAAAAAACAACACATAGCATATCTAGCGAGCTTGCGTAAATGAACGACAGAATAGGGTTAGGGTTAGAGATAACAAAAAGACAAAAATTACTAAGTGCTAAAAGGTAAGGAAATTGTGGAGAGCCATGATTCTGATAGATAACGGTATATAGAAGATGAAAAAGAACGAGCTTGTGTAAATAAATGACAGAATAGGGTTTAGGAGATATAGCAAAAAGACAACATTTCCTAAGAGCTACAAAAGCTAAGGAAATTGTGGAGGGCCATGATCGCCTATGTTCCGAAGGGACACGATATATAGAAGAGGAAAAAGAACGAGATTTTGTAAATGCATGACAGAATAGCGTTAAGGAGATATACCAAAAAGACATAATTTACTAAGAGCTAAAAAAAGCTAAAGAAATTGTGGAGAGCCATGATCGCCAATATTCTGAAGGGACAATGGTATAAAGAAGAAGATATAGAACGAACTTGTGTATAATGATGTCAGAACAGGGTTCAGGAGAGATAGCAAAAAGTTCAACTATACTGTGAGCTACAAAGGACAGGAAATTGTGGAGAGACATGATCGCATATTCTTAAAGCAAATTGTGTAAGTAAAGGCAAACTATGTGATGTAATTTAAAGCCGGACAAAAAAAGGAGTAAATATGATTACTGCTACATTTTTACACACGCATACATATAAACAGACTAATATATATATATATATATATATATATATATATATATATATATATATATATATATATATATAGTTAAGTCATACATTTTAGATTCATCAAGGGTGGTCTTCAGTGATGCACTGTTCTCATCGCCGATTTCGGGTTTCGCATCATTTCGGCTCCAACAGCAACCCCGACCTGATTCTAGGTGAAACAGGCCGCCTCCTTGAAAGCGTCGTGCTACGCACCGCGACATTGCAAAAAACAGTAATTCGTAAACTAGTAAGGCTGGACTTCGACCGTTCTTATTGACACATGTCAGTCAGCGTCAGCCAATGAAAACAGGGCTTTTCACACTCCTCTTCTATATAATGGTGTCTTATTACTACATCCGGTTTTTTATTTCCGGAATCCATACCGAGGTAAGGTGGTATCTTTATTACATTGTTTACATCCTTGTTTTACCTTTTAAATACTAATCCCATATCCATCCCAAATCTTTAACTAAAGCCACACTCATATCCAACTCAAAACTAATCTATACTAGAGCTTTCTCAAAATAAATTCGCTAACAAAAAAAGAAACGTATACACGTTTGTATTTTACCGACTCAAAAATCCGATGGCCCACTAACAATAAATAATAACTAGATAATTATGCTATCTACTCAATTGAGTAACCTATGCTCATATTTACAATCCGATATATATATATATATATATATATATATATATATATATATATATATATATATATATATATATATATATATATATATATATATATGTATACCGGGTGTAACAACAAAATTTTCAAAATCGTGTAACATAACTATCTATCCCCCAAAAGGTTTAATATCTGAAAAAAAAAAAACACTAAACTAATTGATTTTCTTTTTTCCAGGTTTTCAGATAAGACGTTTAGTTATCCTGACATCATTTTCCAAAGAATCACAAAAAAAAACATTTAGTTATTCAGCTAAAAAAAGCAGTTTAAAACTGTTTTATGACAGCCGCACTATGTCTGCTCAACTGAGCAATGGTGAGAGGTAAAAGATCATTCAGTCCGTCAGTAATGGTACCAACATTCAAACTCTGTCTTCCATCTTCAAAGTACATATAGAACTATCGAGAGAACGGTGAATAAGTTTTAAAAAGAGGGAACGGTAGAGAAGAAAACTTGATCAGTAGGTCACAACAAGAAGAGGGGTCATTATTTTCAACTTAAAGTTAAAGAGATCAATTAGAAAAGATCCAACTGGACACGGGAGAGAGGGGTTTCAGCTATGACAGTCCAAAGAGCAGTGAAAAAGACTTGAAAATGAAATCGTACATGAAACATGTGAGGCACCTTGTTATTCCAGGACAGAAAGTTAAAAAGTTAGAGAGGGCGAAGATCATCTTGAATAGGTTTTAAAATGATCCTGGAATAATAAATATATATTTGAACTTCATTTCAATACTTTATGAGATTCCAATCCTTAGCTATGATTAATTAACGATGAACATGTCAATTTCGTTTATGATCGATTTCAAGACAATTCTTCTGTTAAGCTTAGAGAGTAATTATGCATTCTGATTGCTCAAATTAGAGTTTAACAGTGTTATAAAAACATTGGAAAATTCCGGTAAGGTATGTTTAATTACTTCTAAGATTCAAATCTTAATCTAACAATTGGACAGTTTTGTTCTTACACCATATATATATATATATATATATATATATATATATATATATATATATACTAGCAGCATGGTCCGGCGATGCCCGTGCTCGATTCAAAAATCGTACGACTCATACAGCAATCGCTATCACTTGACTTAAAATATTTTTGCCCTTTCTTTGCTTTTAAAGGAGTGCCCTTTGCCGTGCTGATGTTGCTACATGCCTTACTTCTTGCCCATCTCACACTGCGAATTTTTTGTAAGCTCTATACTAAACATTAATTCTGTTACGAAAAAAGAACTAAACAAAATCAGCTTTAAAAAATGACTCGTAACTGGGAAAACCGAATGAAAAAAGAATGTTAACAACAAATACATTTTCACACACAACCCAGTTCTGCGGAATCAGAATCAACGTTGAGTTTAAGCAAGCGAATGAGCCAATTGGAGTAAAGTGCCATGCAGATTTAAATTTTTCCCATTTGTGATGAATGCAGCTATCGATTATTTTTGCATGCTAGCATGCTAGTTATCATTCGTGTCAGTCAGCTGTTGGCTCTCACGCTGGCCAATAGAATCTCCCTGCATATTCGTTGCAGCCAGCTATAGGCTCTCACTGTGCCCAGTAGAAAATAGCCGCAAACTACATGAAAACTGCCGTAGAAGCATGAAAAAATCAATGATTTCCACTATCGATGGGTGTTGGGAAATGCAAAGTCGGTCTTGGCCTTCCCGCTAACTTGGAGCATGTGCATGTAAATTTTGGTGCAAATCCGTCGAAAATTGGGGCCGTGCATTCGTTACACACACAAACACATCCTGCCTTATATATATATATATATATATATATATATATATATAGAGAGAGAGAGAGAGAGATAGAGAGAGAGAAAGAGAGAGGGGGAGAGAGATGAGCAAACTGAGATAGATAGATAGATACATACATACATATGAGAAAACTGAGATAAATAAATAGGTAGAGATGAACAGACTGAGATAGATAGATAGATAGATAGATAGATAGATAGATAGATAGATAGATATGAGCAGAGTGTGATAGATAGATAGATAGATAGATAGATATGAACAGAATGAGATAGCTAGCTACATAGATAGCTAGATAGATAGATATGAACAGAATGAGATAGCTAGCTAGCTAGATAGATATGAACAGAATGAGATAGATATATAGATAGACAGACATGAACAGAATGATAGATAGATAGATAGATATGAATAGAATGAGATATATATATATATATATAGAGATAGATATGGACAGAATGAGATAGATAGATAGATAGATATGAGCAGAATGAGATAGATAGATAGATAGATAGATAGATAGATATGAACAGAATGAGATAGATAGATAGATAGATAGGGGCATTACAGCAGAAACGTTCTTCTCCCCAAATTTATAAAGAAATAATACAGATGCCTGTTGAAATTTCTTCCTAGCCAACATGATAGATCACTTCTCGGTCTCATCCGCCATATTTTTGTTATTTTTTTTATCCTTTGGTATCGGAATACTACAATCTCTTGCCTGTATTCTTTTTGCGAATAAACACTATTCTTACGTTGTGAACTTTTTGCCTTTTTACTAATGCTTTGCCGATTTTTGTCTGAAATAATTGCCGTCTAAATTACGCAGAAATAAAAATAACAGTAACATCACTTTTTAACAGATCTATTTACCAAAATTACACAAAAATCTCTAGAAATATAAAGAATAATTTTATTCAATAAAATTGCCATTGACTTTCACCAGGGCCTCCAGACAACTTCGGAATCTCCTGCAATTCTTCTGGACGGTCTCTTTGTTTAAGTTGGTGAATGCTGTCATAATCCTTGCCATCAGTTCGTCTTTGGTGTTACAAGGAGTTTTGCTGGTCTCTCGCCCCCACCCCATAATAATCAAGGGAGTTGTAGTCTGGGGACTTAGATGGCCATAGGGGTGCTATCGTCGCAAAAATTGTCTGACAGCCATGACTGGGTCCTCCTGCTTGTATAGCATGGTGCAGAGTCCTGCTGCCAGGCACAGGGTCTTCCAGCTGCCACGCTCTTCACCCAGGGCAGCACTACCTCTTCAAGGCACTTGATGTAGGCCTCCGTCTTGAGTGTGGTACCCTGTGGGGAGATGAATGGTGACATAATGTCTCCATCACTAGTGATCACTCTAAACACCTTCGTAATCACCATTAGACTCATCCAACTCTTTCCGAATCCTCTGCACTGTCCTCAGATTGACACCCTAACACTCTGAAATGTCGATATCGGTGCTTCTGGCGCGAATGCCAAGCAGGACAGCATGCTGTTTCCAAATTTCTGGCGGAGTGAATCGCGCCATGGTGCTATTTCTCTCACAGACGGTGCCCAACTGACCCTACTATACTGCGCAGTCGACAAAATCAAAAACAATCAACGCGCATGCGCAAAATTAAAAAAATAAATAAAACGGTGACAATTTACCCATCGCACCCTGTATGTTTTTGCTTTGTATTATTTTACTCTGTTCTTTTTCTTTGTTTTGTTCATTGGAATTTTTCTCAATTCTGTTTGCTGGTCTTGTTGTCCAATTACTCTAGATAGATAGATAGATAGATAGATAGATAGATAGATAGATAGATAGATAGATATGAATTGATAGTTTGATATATTTATATATATATATATATATGAATTGACTGAGATATGCTGAAAAAATATATCGATAAACATACAGATAGGCAAAGTGAAGATGATGAAGATGGTTGTATCTTAATCAATAATGCAGATGTTGAGAGGTCATTTCCTGCGCATGCGTATACTTCCAGCCGACATCTTTACTAACCATTCTCATTAATCAACAGAAAGAAGTAGTCATGGATATTCTCAACGGTTTCTGCTGTAACGATCTCGGATTTTTTTCTCAATTTGAACTTTTCAATTTTCTTGGCAGTTCTAATTCATTATTTCTTTCTACCATTATTATTATTATTATTATTATTATTATTATTATTATTATTATTATTATTACTGTTATTATTATTATTAGTATTAGTATTATTAGTATTATTATTATTATTATTATTATTGTTATTATTATCATTGTTATTATTATTGTTATTATTATTATTGTTATTATTATTGTTATTATTATTAGTAGTATTATTATTATTTTTATTAACATTGTTATCATTATTATTGTTATTATTATTATTATCATTATTGTTATTATTATTATTAGTATTATTATTAGTAGTATTATTATTATTATTATTGTTATTATTCTCATTGTTATTATTATTGTTATTATTATGATTGTTATTATTATTGTTATTATTATTAGTAGTAGTATTATTTTTATTATCATTGTTATCATTATTATTGTTATTATTATTATTATTATCATTATTGTTATTATTATTATTATTATTGTATTTTGCGTTTGCTTTGTGCAATACGGGTTACTTCAAGTCTTAATCAGAGATTTCAAGAGACGACATGCAAACAGAGAGAAAGAAATATGAAGTTGCAAACAGAGAGAAAGAAATATGTAATATTAGTCATTGCACGGAGATAACTTTACGCAAGACATGAGATGTATCCATGATTATAGCTTATTGCAATTCATGTATATTTTAGAGCTACATATTTGATTGCTCTTTCGATGTCATTCTCAACGCCCGAATAGCAACAGTTAATTTTGTGGTCTTGAAATGCCACATCCTACTGATTTCTATCTCGACCTCATTGTATTTACTTACAATCTCAAATGTGTTTTTGGCGTCTGGGTCACTAACATCTATCAGCAGACATGTATTTTCAACATGATTTTTCACAATTACGTCTGGGCGATTTACCTGGATTTCCCTATGATTTTGAATAGTGAATTTCCAGAAGGTGATATTCCCAAAGCCCCAATAACAACAGGTAATGTCGTTGTCCCGAAATGCCACATTCTACTGATTTCTATCTCGACCTCTTTGTATTTATCTCTTTTAAATTAACTCACCCCAAGCAAGGCGATAATGCCACTAAGATACAAGATACTAAATGTGAAAGAGAAAGAACTCGTTTGCAATGAAATATTTTTGTCGGTTATGGCGACATCATCCATTTTTATTTTGCTTCATGCACAACTAAAACGCAAGGGGTTACACAGTGTGAAAGAATAAGAAAAAAGAGAAACATTATTAAGGAGCAAGAACAATAGAAGTGTAATCAGGAGAAGAGTTAGATAATGATTGACATTGCTTTTAAATTTTTGATGGTCAAAGATCGCTGATATGTATGGAGGCGGAAGAGAGTTCCACACGCGAGAAGTGCGAGAAAAGTAACTGTTGGTATAGAACATACGGTTACATGTAGCCAATTCAACTGTAAAATGATGAGACATTGCCCGCAATCTAGTACTGTACTTAAATTCATAAAGTCTAGGTACCATAGCGAAGAGCGATATTTATTTTGTAAAAATACAAAAATATGACACAAGGCCAAAATGGGGAATGGGGAAAAGGACGGTCTTGTTCTGCCTTAAATTTAAACTTAGCTAGTCACAAACACTGACCCAAACATACCACAATATTCCTAACACAAAACAACGCATGCTTACATACCCTTCTTACTACATTCACCATAATATCACATTGTCTCTATGAAAATTCTAACTAGTTCCCATATGTAAAATTCATTGTCTGTGGGTGGGGGAATAAAACAACAATTTAGAAGTCTAATCACAATGTATCATAGCGAAGAGCGATATTTATTCTGTATAATTTACAGAAATGTGGCACAAGGCCGAAGGGGGGATTGGGGAAAAAGGACGGTCTTCTTCTGTCTTAACTGTAACTTAGCTAGCCGCAAACACTGACCCAATCGTACGAACAATATTCCTTACACCAAAACACCACAATCATACGTACCGTTCTTGCTACAACCACCATAATACCTCACTGTCTCTATGAAAATACTAACTAGTCCCCATATTTACAATTCAATGTCTGTGGCGGGGGAGGGGAATAAAATAACAATTTTTAAAAACTAACCCCAATGAGTATATACATAAGTATCATAGCGAAGAGCTCATCCGAATAATTGCCATGAAAGTATTTATAGAAAAGGCACAGGGAAGCAGCTTTACGGCGGTGGAAAAGTGACTGAAACTGAGACGCCAGGTTAGTAATATTGCTGATTTGCTTATACGTCCATATCAGTCTGAACTGATTATAATTATAAATGATTTATTATTATTTGGTTCCCCACTTTGCTAGCTGTAGGTCTGCCTTACGCGTTGCTCACAAGAGAGGTACGTATAGCAAAAATCGTTCTGGAAAAGGTCGCAAAATAACAAAATGTTTCGAGTATGAACTGCAAACAGATGTCATTTGTCACCAGTATGCAAGGACTGCGGACAAACAGACAGAAACAGGGATGCATAATAAGGAAGGGAGAGGGGTAATAAGGGAGAGAGAGAGAGAGAGAGGTAATAAGGGAAAGAGATGGAACAAGAGAAGGAAAGGGGAAAGGAACGTGTCAGAATGATATCAGCCGACAGGGAAAAGAGCGGAATGTGGACGTGAAAAGAATCAATTCGAAAGATAAAGTGGAAAATAGAAGAAAGAAAAAAGCAGGAATAAAGAAACTAGAGAGAAAAAAGGAGAAGAAAATAGAACAAAAAGAAGGAGGGGAAGAAAGAAAAAATAGAAAGAAAAGTGAAGAAAAGAATAAAATAGAAAGAAAAAAGAAAGAAAGTAGAAAATGGAAATAAAAAGAAGGAAAGTAGAAAATAGAAAGAAAAAAGAAGAAAAAAGAAAGAAAAAGGAAGAAAAAAAAGAAGGGGAAGAAAGAAGAAAATAGAAAGAAAAAAAGAAAGAAGAAAATCGAAAGAAAAAAGAAGGAAAGTAGAAAATAGAAAGAAAAAAGAAAGAAAGTAGAAAATAGAAACAAAAAGAAGGAAAGAAGAAAATAGAAAGAAAAAAGAAGAAAAAAGAAAGAAAAAAGAAGAAAATTACAAACTAGAAAGAAAAAAGAAGAAAATAGAAAGAAAAAATAGAACAAAAAAGAAGGGGAGAAAGAAGAAAATAGAAAGAAAAAAGAAAATCGAAAGAAAAAAGAAGGAAAGTAGAAAATAGAAAGAAAAAAGAAAGAAAGTAGAAAATAGAAACAAAAAGAAGGAAAGAAGAAAATAGAAAGAAAAAAGAAGAATAAAGAAAGAAAAAAGAAGAAAAAAAAGAAGTGGAAGAAAGAAGAAAATAGAAAGAAAAAAGAAGAATAAAGAAAGAAAAAAGAAGAAAAAAAAGAAGTGGAAGAAAGAAGAAAATAGAAAGAAAAAAGAAAGAAGAAAATCGAAAGAAAAAAGAAGGAAAGTAGAAAATAGAAAGAAAAAAGAAGAAAAAACAAAGAAAAAAGAAGAAAATAGAAAGAAAAAAGAAGAAAAAAGAAAGAAAAAAGAAAGTACAAAGAAAAAAGAAAGAAAGAAGAAATACATAAACGAAGCGTCTACTCAAATATGCGTATCCATGAAACTAACTTGGAAAATCATAATATATATATATATATATATATATATATATATATATATATATATATAATATAGAAAAAACAACTGAAAAGTTGCAAATAAAAAAAAATTGAAATGTTCAGCTATGGGGGAATAAGGATTGTTTTGACGTATGGTTAGTTTATGATTGTTGAAGCGAAATCTAAAATAATTTTCTGATTCACCAATATATCCACTATTGGGACATATTGTGCAGAATAAATAGTAGATTATGTTATGGCTATCACAGGTGAGCCGAGGTGGGTGTATCTTGATATTGGTGTTGGGTACAGAAAATACACTAACGATTGTTAAGTGTTTGCAACGAGGTTTGTTACATTTGTAATTTCCTAATTGGTTTGTATTATCAGGAAATAATTTTAGATTTCGCTTCAACAACCATAAACTAACCATACGTCAAAACAATCCTTATTCCCCCATAGCTGAACATTTTAATCAACCAGGACACTCATTAGAAAACTGTAAATGTGTATTGATAGATTCTGATTTCAGTTCCACATACACACGCAGAAAAAAGAAAAATACTGGATTTTAAAATTAAATACATATAAACTAGGGTTAAATAAAGACTTGGGTATTTTAAATCTTTATAAATATTTCAATAGTTAAACAAAAAATTTTGTTAGATATAGTTAAAGTTTTTTTTTAAACATCTAAAATATTACTACAGTTAGATTTACGTTAGAAATATTCAAACAGTTGCATTCCATATCACGTGACGTCCGCGTCTCGCGACGGACGCTACTTAATGTAAACAATCTTCTGAAAACAGCCATTTCTGACGAAAGATCGGGGCCGATCTGAAATATCAAACATATATATATATATAAAATATAAATAAATACTTTCACAAAAAAAATTCAATTTTTTTTAATTTGCAACTTTTCAGTTGTTTTTTCTATATTATATACATATTAAGAAAGTATACGTGACTTCTCATTATATATATATATATATATATATATATATATATATATATATATATATATATATATATATATATATAGAGAGAGAGAGAGAGAGAGAGAGAGAGAGAGATTGTGTATATATACAGCAATGTCTCTTTTATACGTTTCGTTAAAAACTACAGACAAGGTACTACGATTAAGCTTTTTATCTATCTATTCTTGTGTTCATTTCTGGATACATAGTGTGTAAAGTCTGTGCTAATATTCTGCATTTCTGAGCACTTTCGGCTATACTTTTAGCCATTATCAAGGATGATTTTATTTTTACTTTTTAACTGAGTGTATGTGTTGTGTATATGTATCTAGAGTTCTAGGGAGGTTCTATTTTCCAAACACAGCCAGCATATTGTGGCCGTGTTCCTAGTTAACGTTATTGTGTGTTGGCTTTTTTTTCTTTTTTATTATTAGGGCTTCCATTATTTTTAATCACTTTTTACATGTGGATGAGATTACTATGCTTTCTGCTAGTGTGTGCATTGTGGTGTAATGGATATCGGCTCGGAGTGAGAACTCAGAGAGCCAAGTTCGAATACCAGTCGAGTTCGTTACATTCACTTACAGGAAAATACCCTTAGGAAAGTTATGAATACTTCTCTTTCCAACTATGAGTTGAATAGCAGAACAGACTAGATTTTTTAGCCTTGGTTGGCAACCAGTCTACTGCAAGAAAAATCTGCCTCGTCAGTCATGTATCAATACACGATCGCCCAAGCACTCAACTGACTGACTAGTATGTGTCAGATGAAGTCTGTTGGGTTTGTTTGCATATTTAAATGAGTTCTAATAGAGCTACGGTCGGATAGGTGTAACGTAAGTTGTCTGGATAGGCATGTAGTAGTGTAACCGATGTGATTATTTTTATTTAGATAGATAGATAGATAGTGGCTGCCTCCCATGGTTGTGTATGAATACGACAAAATATTATTTTCATCAAAAGTGACATAAATTCATCTACGAAAAAAGTATGTCTCTTTTGCAGATAGATAGATAGTGCGTGTGTGCAAACGAGCGAGCGAGCGCGTATACAAGAGAAACCACAGTGATTAAAAAAGGAACGACAAACATGCTTTATTCTCAAAGCGATTTTCATACCGCTGTATCATACACAAAATTACATATAAACATTTACACTTATCCCACACGAAGAAAACATAACAGATGTATATAACAACAAGCAGGATGGAAATTATCTAAGTGAGATAGGGTCTTAGTAGGGATAATTACCAACGGGAATTCGAGCTGCCGGAGGATGCATCTATGTTTCTGGAGAAACATTTCTATTTCCCAACAGGAATCTATCGGGTAGATTTATCTTCCTTGTCTGTGATGAGAGCACACTTCTCAACCAGAAAATGGCTAGTCATGTGTATTTCACAAGAAGACTGTAAGCCGGAAATAGTTTCGATAATTTCGAGTTTGCCGGATTTATCTTCTGTCTCTGATGATGACATATTTTTCAAATGGAAATCGGCGCTATGGGCTTGTGTCCTGGCACATGAGAACTAACTCGGGCAGGCAGTCTTTGGTCGTTGCCCGTGTTAAAAAAAAAAAAGAAAGAAGAAAACTGCTCGTGTCGACTCTTGGTGGTTAACTAACGACTTTCGTCATTCTAAGCTGTTGTCACGTGACCAACTTGATTTCATGCCAAACAAGGGGAGATAATCGTCTTTTGCACCCCAAAACAGGGTTCATTTAAAAACAAAAATTAGATTTATGTCGATAATCATTTGCATTATTCGGGAATAAAATAAGTTTACCTATTACAGGGTGGGATAGATAAATTGTCGTCTAAATTGCGCAAAAATGAAAATACCCCTAACAGTTCATTTTCATATACAGGGTGCGATGGATAAATTGTCGTCTAAATTATGCAAAAATGAAAATAACCCTAACAGTTCTTTTTCATATACAGGGTGCGATGGATAAATTGTCGTCTAAATAACTCAGGAGTGAAAATAACACTGACATCTCCTTTTAACAGACACGCATTTTAACAGATATACAGTCTGCGATTGATAAATTGCCGTCTAAATGATGCCAAAATGGAAATAACACTGACACCTCATTTTAACAGATATATTTATCAGAATTACACAAAAAATATCTTGAAATAATAAAGAGTAAATGTCTCCATTAAAATCACCATTGGCTTCAATAACGGCCTCCAAACACGTTCGGAATCTGCTGCATCTCTTCTGAACGGTCTCGGTGTTTAAGCTGGTGAAAGCTGCCATAATCATTGCCTTCATTTCATCTTTGGTCTTCCAAGGAATTTAGTATATATATATATATATATATATATATATATATATATATATATATATATATATATATAGACTCTTTCAATAATACAAGTATTCTTATCTGACACTGAACAGTGTTAACACGGTAAATCTTTTAGTTTGGTTATAATTAAGTTTCTTTTCTCTACGTATGAGGGTGAAAAGTAAAGAAAATACCCACAGTTTGTCACACTGCCTTGCCTTCTGCTCATGTCATGCATTGTGGTCACGTGAACGAAGTTTTCTTTCTGCTGTTGCAGTGTAAACATGGACACGGAGGAACAAAGATCAGTGATCCGATTTCTCTCGGCGGAAGGCTTGTCATGGACTGAAAAACGTCGGAGGCTCTCAACACAAGACGGTGATGGTGCACTACCTCCTAGGAGTGTCTATGAGTGCATCAAGAATGTTTAAATATGGCCGGACAGGCGTGAAGCACGAAGAAAAGAGCGTGACGCCCGCCAGCCTCCACCACAGACGGGAAGAGTCAGCAAGCTCGAGAAATGGTAATGGCGAACCGGCGAATTATCACCGATGAACTCACATATTCTCTGCAGATTAGACAAGGTTCTGCTTATCAAATCATCCACGACGAAATCGTCTTATATAAAAACCTGTGTGAGATGGATGCCAAGAGAGCTTATCTTTGAGCTCAAGCGAAAACGTGTTGAGGTCTACCAACATCTACTTGACCTCTACAACAATGGAGCCGGATAATTTTTGAGCTGAATGGTCACAGGTGATAAAACGTTGGTTCAGCTCTATGAGCCAGAATCCAAAAGGCAGTGTATGAAGTGGAAACATCCTGGTTCGCCTGTGTAGCGGTGACTTACCACGGCGACCCAAAAGGGGGAGAGTCGCGGGTATGTTTTGCAAGGGAGACGGGTGTCAAGAGAGGTTTAAAATTATCATTGAACTTGTAAAAGGTAAGATTAAATATTAATGCAATACTTAAATGCTGCAATCAATTTTGAGTTCTTCTGTAGTTTATTGTTGTCTGCCGGATCTACTTCCTCCCGACTATGTTCGGTATGTTCGGATATATATATATATATATATATATATATATATATATATATATATATATATATATGTATATGTTTGTGTGTGTATGTGTGTGCGTGTGTGTGTGAGACCCAATCAAGAGCACTCCGCTAGAGCTAACTTACATGCCGCTGGTTAAGGAGGATATTTATCTAGTGTGTATATATATATATGTATGTATGTGTGTGTGTGTGTATTAAGCTAGTAGATATAGTAGATATATATATATATAAATACAGAGAGAGAGTGACACGAGCGTGTATATATATATATATATATATATATATATATATATATATATATATATATATACACACATACACATGATTGTTTAGGTTTAAGTAAATTTTCTTTCAGCAAGCTTTTTTTCGGAACACACACACATATACACGCACACACATGTGTGTGTGTGTGTGTGTGTGTGTGTGTGTGTGTGTGCGTGTATATATATATATATATATATATATATATATATATATATATATATATATATATATATATATATATGAGAAAGGGAGAAGTAGAAGAAAAGATAGAGAGTGGGTGATAAATCTAAAAAAAGAGGAAAGGGAGAGGAGTTGATTTTAGTTGGGGTGGTGGGTGCAGTACCCAGGACCTGAGTTAATTAAGCTCCTTGTATAAAGTTTCTCCGACGGTGGCGGGTGGCGTCGGGGCGGATTCGTTATCTAAGTCGTAACACTAAGTCGGCCAACTATTCCGACAATGCGACAATAAAGTATGGCCGGCCGACACACGATCCGCGACCAGCCCATCTGTCTTTCTCGGTTTACGCGAAATCCCGAGCAGGAACCACCGCTGACAAGCGGCACTGTTTTAGTAAATTGAGTTGATTATATAGATCCCCTACTTTTGCATCTTGCCGGCACGGCCGAGCTCGCCTTGGCCCGAACTTTAAGCGCTCGAGAGTAACTAACACGCTAAGTAGTTCGCCAGATGGGCTGAGGGCTGAATTATTATTATTATTATTATTATTATTATTATTATTATTATTATTATTATTATTATTATTATTATTAAATATATTTCCTTTACATCTATTTATTTATTTTTCTTAAAAAGAAAGATTAGTTTAAAAGAAAAAAATAATCTGTAGTGACAAAAATAGAAGGCAAAACGCGCACTGTGAATTGATCGTGATGTTCGTGGTTGGGACGAGAGCTTTCTTTCGTTTTTCTGCGGTTGTGACAGACAAAAACGAAAGACTGAGAAGTGAAAGAAAGACTGTGGAGTAAAAACGAAGTGAAAAGATAAGGAAAATAAATGGGTAAGAAGAGTAACGTTGATAAAGGGCAGAGTACTGAAAAGAAGATAGACTAAGATTAATGTTGAGAAAAGAAAGAAAGAAAGAAAGAAGGAAAAAAATTAAAGAAAATAAACCCGGAAATAGAAACGTCAAGAAAAAGTTAAAAGAAAGAAAGATAAGAGATAAAAAGAAAGAAAGAAACAAGCAAACAATTAAAAGGAAAAGAAAGAAAAATGAAGAAAGACAAAAGCAAGAAAAATAAAAGAGAGAAAATACAGAAATAAACAGAGAAAGAGAATGCACGAAAAAGAAAAAGAAAGAATGAAAATATATGAAAAAGAGAAATTATACATGAGAAAAAAAAAGAAGGGGAAGAAAGAAAGTATACGAAAAAGAAAAGAAAGATTGGGAATATAATAAAAAATAAAAAATAAAGGGGCGAACACTGATGAACAAAAAATTGCACACAGGAAAAGAAAGAAAGAAAGAAAGAAAGAATTTCATGGAATTCATTGAAAAATAAATAAGGAAAAATCGAAGAAATTATAAAGAAAGAAAGAATTTCCTGGAATTCATTTAAAAATAATAAGGAAAAATCGAAGAAATTATAAAGAAAGAAAGAAACAAAAAAACAAAGAAACAAAGAAAGAAAACAGGAAAAAGAAATAAAGAGGAAGAACACCAGAAGAAAGAAAGAAAAAAAAAAGAAAGCAAACAAGAGACAAGAAGAAAGAACAAAAGCACCAGTAGAAAGAAAGAAAGAAAGAAAGAAAGAAAGAAAGAAAGACTGAAACTAATTGGACGATATAAAAGCGGTAAAGATCAATGGTGGAAAGAAAGAAAGAAAGAAAGAAAGACTTTCATGGCATTCATTGAAAAACAGATAAAGAAAAGCCAAGAAATTATCAAGAAAGGAAAGAAAGAATTATTGGAAAGCATCAAAAAAAGAAAGAAAGAAGGAATATACGACAAACAGAAGAAAAAGAAAAGAAAATATACGTAAAAAGAAGGCATGCGTAAAGAAAAGAATGAAAATGTATTTAAAAGAAAAGAAATTAAATGTACGAAAATGAAAAGAAATAAAAGAAAATATATGTAAAAAAGAAAGAAAAAGAAAACTAAACAAAAAAAGTAAAGAAAATATACGAACGAAAAGAAGTTATACGATAAAGTAAAGAAAGTAGGAAAATATGTTAAAAAGAAAAGAAAGAAAATACATGGAAAAGAAAGGAAAGATGAGAAAATATACAAAAAAAAAAGAAAGTATACGAGAAAAGAAGAAAAATATACGATAAAAAAGAAAGAAAATAATTAATGATATAAGAAATAAAAAATGTGAAAGTAAAAACAAGGACAACTATCGATATCTCTGAGATGAGATATTATGATTACTTATATTATTTACATTATTCGAACTCTTATCCTCATCTTCATTGCCATATCCATAACGTTTCGGTCATTATATTCTCTGGACTTCTTCAGGTGATTGAAATTTTGAACCAAACTCTTTATTTTGTCCGCCGGGGTAGGTTGTTCTAGTTCCATGTGTCATGCCTCTTTGGGTGTCTCATTTAGTTGAGTTAAAGGGAAGTAACTGAGATATCTGGAAGAAACACGGCACGTGGAACTAGTAAAATCTACCCCCCCCCCCCCGGTGAACAAAATAAAGGGTTCGGTTCGAAATTCCAATCAACTGAAGAAGGCCACAGAGTATAATGACCGAAACGTTGTGAATATGGCAATGATGATGAGGATAAGCGCCCGACTAATGTAAATAATGTAAGTAACGAAAGATTAGGCAAACTATTTACGATATATTTCATAGTAAATGTCTGACAACAAATCTTTGATAAATCATTTTAAATGTATTTTCATCGTAAACCTTTCTTAAATATATAATAAAACATTCGCAATGTATTTTATAGCAAAAGCCTAATTCTGTATTTCTATAATAAAACAACTGTAACACATTTTTATATCAAACGTAATCATACACCCTTGTGCAAATTAATTGAAACAACCGCTTTAGTTTCCTTTCTTTCCACATACGGTCAGTTTTAGTCCCAATGGAGTGACAGGGTGTAATCGATTTCTATTTTTCCTCAGATTAGGTCATTTGCAGTGGTGTGCAGTAATATGAATCTATGTTCATATATAGTTTCTGTAATATACTCATAAGGTATTTACAAAGGTATTATATAAACCCTTGTGCAAATTAATTGAAACAACCGCTTTAGTTTCCTTTCTTTCCACATACGGTCAGTTTTAGTCCCAATGGAGTGACAGGGTGTAATCGATTTCTATTTTTCCTCAGATTAGGTCATTTGCAGTGGTGTGCAGTAATATGAATCTATGTTCATATATAGTTTCTGTAATATACTCATAAGGTATTTACAAAGGTATTATATAAACCCTTGTGCAAATTAATTGAAACAACCGCTTTAGTTTCCTTTCTTTCCACATACGGTCAGTTTTAGTCCCAATGGAGTGACAGGGTGTAATCGATTTCTATTTTTCCTCAGATTAGGTCATTTGCAATGGTGTGCAGTAATATGAATCTGTGTTTGGTATGTATGATGAAATTTGATTGGCCTTGCATCATACATGATTGCATCAGGTTTTTATCTCGCTCAGACACTATTATCTCGACTGCCGATTAATTGTCCTACGGCCATTGTCTGTGATAGATGTTAATCCAAGGAAGTTTATGAAAATTGTACCGCTGCACGAACACATCGGTAAGATATTGGATGGACATACGAAGTACTAACGTGTACTCTGGGTAATGTTTCATTGTTAAAATACAAAAAAAGTAAATAATAAAGGAATTATTCGTTTTGTTCCAATTAAAAATGCACAAGGGTGTTATTTTTCGATAACAAATTGATGCAAAGTTAATTTTTGTCATACAAATTACACTTTGTTATTTGCAATCTGATGTTTAGAGTGAAATACTAAAACTGCTCTTCTATAACAAAGAAATTTCAACATATTCTTTATAGGAAAACGTGATTCCTTAAATAATCATTTGCTGAGACATCACGCCGTGGTGTAATGGTTAGCAAGCTTGCCTTGCTAGATCAGTTACTGAAAAGTGAGTTCGATCCTCACGAGGTGCGTCATACTTTCGGCCTTGTGCCACATCTAAGCTACGCTTAGAAAATCAATTTGGGCACCTCGGCGTGGTGTAATGGTTTGCAAGTTTGTCGTGCTAGAAAATTACGACTGAGTAGTGAGTTCGGTCATCACTGGGTGTCCAATACTTTCGGCATTGTGCCACATCTAAGCTACGTTCAGAAAATAGAATTCCTAGCCTGGGTGTACGCGCTCGGGCTCCTCACATTAAACCGACTTTGTGTCAAACCTGACATCCTGGGTTTTGAGTAAATGCAAATAATCATTTGCTGTGTAGTAAATTATTACTTCTATAAAAAAAATACAATAAGGTATTTGTAATTTTATAGCAAAAAGTTCATCCGGTGTTTCTATAATAAAACATTTGCAATGCATTTTAGTAAAATATTAAGTTAACATGCATTTCTATAATAAACCATTTGCATATATTTTTATAGCAAGACGTTACAACGTCTGGAGTTTATAATAAATCATTTCCAGTGTTATTTTAGTGTAAAATGATAATATTACAAATCTTTTTATACTAAGACGTTAAATCTGTACACGTATAATTATTTGCAGTGAATTTTGCAGTAATCTGTTATTCTATATTGAAAACAAAACAAAAGTAAAACTACCAGAATGTCATTCTACTTTTACAACCGATATCAATTTCTGATGAAGCTTCAATAAAACTGAATCATGTCAAACTGAAGAACGTTTCCTAATTTTTCTTTATCTTACGATATATATATATATATATATATATATATATATATATATATATATATATATATATATATATATATATATATATATATATTAAGACATCTTTATGTTTAACATTCTTTTTATAGTGACAAATATTTAAGTAAATGTTCTGTTTATAATAAACAGTATTAAACAACATTTTCCGGCGTGAATGTCCGAGAAATTTTCATAGAAAATATTCGTCCTCCGACATGATTCGAACCTGTATGCTATACGGAAACGTCATATAGACTGACGTGCCTTTTTCAATAGGCAAGGTCGAATTTACTGCTTTTAAACTTCAATCATCCATGAATCTCTCACGTACTTTCATATCTGCTCATGGCGTATCAAATGTAAACAAATGACGTCACACATAATGAAAGTCCGACAATTATTTAAAGACATTTTTATGTTTAACATTCTTTTTATAGATACAAATATTTAAGTAAATGCTCTGTTTATAATAAACAGTATTAAATAACATTTACCGGCCTGAATGTCCGAGAAATTTTCATATATTCCGACAGGACTTGAAGCTGTACCCTATACGGAACCGTCATAATGTGTGACGCCATATGTTTACATTTGATACGCCATGAGCAGTTATAAATGTACGTGAGAGATTGATGGATGATTGAAGTTTAAAAGCAATAAATTCGACCTTGCCTACCGAATGATCATCTGTGGCCGAATCGGTAAAAAGGCAGGTCATATAGACGGTTCCATATAGGATACGGGGACGAATATTTTCTATGAAACTTTCTCGGACATTCAGGCCCGTAAATGTTATTTAATTCTGTTTATTATAAACAGAGCATTTACTTAAATACTTGTATATATTAAAAGTATGTTAAACATAAAAATGTCTTTAAATAATTGTCGGACTTTTTCCATTTCATAATATATATATGTTACAATGAATCCTTCATACAAAAAGTAGATTAGTAAAGTTAATGATGTAAAATGGCGAAAACTCTTCGCAAACAAAATTTTAAAGTTACATTAACCTACGAACCAATCGATGAATGTTATGATCCTTGTTTTTAATAACTACAAGCTGTATAAGGTCTTTTTTTAATCTGCAAGTACTTTCAACTGTACATTCAGTCATCCTCATGCATGGAAATTTTGTTTTTAGTAAATCCAGCTAGCATCGGAGACGAAAGATTAAATGCGAATCGAAATATGTTTTTCTAAAAATATATTATTGTTAACCGATAAACACGTTTGGAGCGTGCAGTAGCAACGCTAAGGTATAATTTTTTTTTTTTAAATTCATGCGAGTGCGTTTTTGTTTTTTTTACTAATATGGTAATTTGAGAATTTTTTTTGTTGTAGGAGTTTAGTTTTAAATTTAAAAAAGAATGTATAAACATAAAACTGTCTGTATATATACGTCTTAAAATAATTGTCGGACTTTGTCCATTTCATAATATATATATATATATATATATATATATATATATATATATATATATATGATAAAAAAGCTCATACATTAATATTCCTTGGTTATAACCATGGAATATTTGTGTTTGAGCTTTTTTTATTAAATTATTACTCTGTCCTGGACATTGAGTTCTACCTGGATTCTATCCTCTTGGAAATTTATTTATATATTTATATAAATATATATATTTATATATATTTTATGTATATATATATATATATATATATATATATATATATATATACACAGTGTAACCCGGATATAAGAGAAACCCGGATATAAGAGAGATTTTCTCTGGTCCCAAATTAGAGCCTGTGTTAATAAAACAAAATAGACCAAACCCGGATATAAGAGAAACACGGATATAAGAGAAACCTGGATATAAGAGAAACCCGGATATAAGATACTTCTGCTCCGGTCCCGACAAATCTCTTATATCCGGGTTACACTGTACATATATATATATATATATATTGACCACTAATATTATCAATCTCTCTCTCTCTATATATATATATATATGTTTATATATAATAAAAAGATTTGAACATATTAGTGTTCAAATCTTTTTATTATATCCTTACTCTGGACATTGAGTTCTACCTGGATCATATCCTCTTGGAATTAATTTTATACATATATGTATGTGTATATATAATTGCATATGTATGTGTATATTTACCACTAATATTGTCTATATATATATATATATATATATATATATATATATATATATATATATATATACATACATATATATATATATATATATATATATATATATATATATATATATACACATACATATAAACAAAAAAATGAATCACTTTATAAAACATACACATAACAAACTATTTCTAATTCTAACAGTTGAAATATAATCCTTGATAATGGCTAAATGTATAGCCGAAAGCGCTCGGAAAAGAACATTCGGACAATTTTTATATAATTTATCCTCTGAAAAGAAAAACTTTATTAGATCGCACGAGAAATTATATAAAAAACTAAATAAAAGCACCTTGTCAGTCGTTTTTGATGAAATGTGCTTGAAAGAAGGATTGCTGCCTAAATACACGAATATATATATATATATATATATATATATATATATATATATATAATTAAATACCGAATTTATATGTATTGTAGTTTTCTTTTTATTGCACGAGATCCGATTCTTTTTTTCTCAGCCCTCGTATATTCCTACAACCTTATTCAATTCTGCAAAATACGAAAGCTGATAATGTTTTGCTTCGCTAAGCCAACAATCGAGATCTTGAATGATAAGCAGTTTCTCAACGTTTAACAAATTTAATCCCGAATTCCTCGAGTAAAATATTTACATTTTCATAATAGAAAACAAAAGTTTATAGAATAACATTTGCTATGATCTTTCCTACTGCAATATTAAATGTGCATCTATTCATTCAAGTTCATCGAATGCCTTTTCATTTAAACAACAACCACATGTAATGCAGTCATATTAACAGTGGGCGGGAAGAGGGCAAGATAACCTCAGAACATCACTTTGGGTTTTGTTTTTAATTTAGAGTTGCCCTTCCGGACACATTCCCTTAAAAGGCCGAAGAACTCAGTCTACCCTGTCATTTTCAGAGTTTGGAATTAAGAATTATCCTTTTCCTAAACTGTTTACCTTAATCTTTATGTGCATTTCGCCTCAGGGCGTCGGCGATCACGGCTCTCCACAACTTACTGTCCTATTAATAAATTTTTGTATTTCCACTATTTCTCCTAGACTCTCTTCCGCCAACCATTTACTCAAGCTCTATGTCATACGCTGTTTTCCCCTAACTCTCTATTGTTTAATATATGCTGTGAGTATCAGATTCTCCTAGCCTTCTTTCCTTCTTATGTGCTCTAGAAACCTCAATTGTTCCTTCTTCTTTCGTTTCCATTTTCTGGAAAATGTCGTCCTTGCTCACATGTTCGCCCCGTGTTATCCTCAGCATCTTTCTGTAGGCTTACCCATGTTAAATTGCACAGGCTTTTCTCTCATTTACGAAATTTGGAATTAAGGATGGTCATTTTCCTAAACTTGTTGCCTTATCAACGCTAAAGTGCACAGTGTGTCCTATCATTTACGAAATTTAGATATGACATTTTCCAAGACTATTTGCCTTACTCAGGTTAAAGTGTATAGCCTACCCTTTCATATACGGGGTTTTGAATTCAGTTGCTCTTCTCCTGGACTGTTTACCTCACCAATGGTACTACTTAAGTACACTGGTTCACCGATAAAATATAGCGAAAATTTTCTTGATGATATGATTTTTGTAGAGTAGCATCTGTGAGTCCCTTCTCAAGGCCCAACGTTTGGAATTTTGTGTCTTAAGTTTAATAAGAAGTTTTAAAGAATGCAAATAATTGAAAATATATATGGCGATATTAATGATGCAACTAGTTTTAATCTTTCTATCTGTAAATAGCAATTAGGTTAACTAACTCTGTAAAAATCTGGTATCAATTTTACGTTGTATTGAAATTGGGATAAGGACATCTATTCTGAATATTTTTCGATTGTGACGATGAAGATCTAATGGATGTTGATCTATCAAAAATTATTCCTAAAAATGTCCCTTATTTTTTATGCGTTGATATGTCAAGATCCCAAACCAGTACATTCAACTATGTTGATTTTAATTCAGAGTTTTCCTATTCCATTGGTTGTCTAAGATTAAAAGACCGTGGCTTATGGCCATAAAACACTGAATCAACGGTTTCCCGACGACCCCGAAATGGTAGATGTAAGTTTAAGTTCTATTTCTTCTATCGCACTTCTCGCATGTGGAAATCTCTTCTGGCTCCTTGTTTTCCAGTCAGCATTGATATTCATAATTTGAAATGTAATAACAATCGTTATCTTATATATATATATATATATATATATATATATATATATATATATATATATATATATATATATACTAGAGACTGTCCTACAACATGCGTATGTCGACTAGAGATCGTTGTCTATATTACATTTGTCGGCTAGTCAGCGTCATGCACGTCGACTAGATACTGCCATATATATATATATATATATATATATATATATATATATATATATATATATATATATATATATATATATATATATATAACGGAAATCATTCATACGAATAACAAATAATGAAGTTAATTATATGGCAAGAATCACTCTCGCAAACAATATTTAATAATAAAATACAATCAACCTCGAATCCGTTAATGAATGTTACGATCCTTGTTTATAAATTCCGGTTTTATCAGGTCTTATTTTTGCTACTAGCTCGGCTATCAGTCGTTTCATACGACCATCATCAGGTAGAAAATTATGTAAGTTTTTTAAATCCAGGTAATAATGAGACATAATTGATATATATATATATATATATATATATATATATATATATATATATATATGTATGTGTGTGTGTGTGTGTGTGTGTGTGTGTGTGTGTATGTGTGTGTATGTATGTATGTATGCATATATTTCCAAGGGGATAGAACCTAGGTAGAGCTCAATGTCCAAGACAGAGCAAGAATATAATATAAACATATATATATATATATATATATATATATATATATATATATATATATATATATATATATGTATATATATATATATATATTTCCAGTTTATCAGCGAAAACAAATTTCCACAGATCAATCAACATTAAACACCCGGTCCATTCATAACCAAACTGCTATCAACAAGCACTATTGTTTCACTCCGATACCTATATTTTTCTTTTTATATATATTTTTCTTCTCGAACAAATGGAAAAAAAAGGAAGTGACGTTTCACATACGGCTTGCCTGCAAGCAGGATTGTTCATAACCATTTTGACTCTCACCCGTCGAAGTACAGTTGAAATGCACTGAAACCAAGTTGCATCTTTGTAGTGAGTAAAATCGTTTTGTCTTTATGATAAAATTATAATAAATAAATAATTATCGCTCTACTGTCGGTATCGAGCCCACTTATGGATTAATGCTGTGACCGTTGGAATTTATATATTACTTTCGTTCTCATCGCATCGGATATATATATATATATATATATATATATATATATATATATATATATATATATATATATATATATATATATATATATATATATATATGTACTAGAAACTGTCCTACAAAATACGTATGTCGACTAGAGATTGTTGTTTGTATTACATCTGTCAACTAGTCAGCGTCATGTACGTCGACTAGATACTGCCATATATATATATATATATATATATATATATATATATGTACGTCGACTAGATACTGCCATATATATATATATATATATATATATATATATATATATATATATATATGGCAGTATCTAGTCGACGTACATGACGCTGACTAGTTGACATATATATATATACACTAGAAACTCTCGTGCATATTACGTACGTCGACTAGAAACAGTCATATATGTACGCTGGCTATTGACTGTCATATATATATATATACTCTAGACTGTCGCATATAGTACGTACGTCGAATAGAAACTTTTGTGCATCTATATAATAAATGTTCTGCCAACCTTATTGAAGAAGAAGAAGAAGAAGTAGAGCAACAACAAAAACAACAACAACAATAACAATAATAATAATAATAATAATAATAATAATAATAATAATGATAATAATAATACCGAAAATCATATGAGTAAAATTCGTGGACACATCAGAAGCTCAGATTTACGAAAGATTACTTAATGCGGAACTTTTCATATCATTCGCAAAATACTCTCCATCTGAAAGAAACGTTCCAAAACTGGAAAGATAACTATATTTTTCTATGTAAAATCTGTGCGATCTTAGTTTTTTATTGTCTTTTTATGATGAAAATAAGCAGAGTAAAATTTCTGACCTTAGGTCTCTGGTTGGAACCCGGGAGAAAATGTGGTGTATACAAGAGAAATCAAAGGAATAATAATAATAATAATAATAATAATAATAATAATAATAATAATAATAATAATAATAATTGTACTGAAAATCATATGAGCAAAATTCCTGAGCCCACTAGCATCCCAGTGCTACGAAAGATTACTTAATGCGGAACTGCACATATCGACCGCAAAATACTCTCCATCCAAAACAAAACTTTTCAAATGTGCATTGATAACAATATTTATCTTTGTAAAATCTAGTTTTTTTATTTTTTTTGTTTTGTTTTTTGGGGGTTTTCTTTTTTTACAAAAGAGATCAGAGTAAAATGTTATAAAACAATTTCTGATCTTAGGTGTCTGGTTGGAACCCAGTAGGAAATGTGCATACAAGAGAAATCAAAGGAAATGAAATAATAATAATAATAATAATAATAATAATAATAATAATAATAATAATAATAAATTACAAGAAATTATTATGAACATCACCCAGACCGATTACACTGAAAAAACGTTTAACAATTTTATGGGACTTTACAATACACACCGACAGAACAATCAAAGGAAATCGTCCAGACATCGTGATTAGAAACAGCAAAGACAAAATGTCCCTTCTTATTGACATGGCAATCCGTGCAGATTGCAATGTATCTTTGAAGATCTTCAAAAAAAAAACTATTAAATTAAAAGGACCTTGAAATCGAAATATTAAAAATGTGGCGCATGGGGACATCAAGAATTCCAGTTGTAGTTGGAGCCCTCGGATTAATTGGAAAAGATTGCAATAGACTCATTGAAAGGATTCCTTAAAGAAATACAAAAAATTGTACTCACAAGTACAGCTCACACTTTTTGAAGGACTTTATCTATGTAAAATATGTGTGATTTTTTCTTCAAAACTACTCAGTGAAAAAAGTGATGATGCCATTACTGACCTTATGTTTCTGGTTGGGACCCGGAAAGAAAAGAGCTTACACCAAAAATCAAAAGAAATAAAAATAATAATAATAAGGAGAATGATTGACTTTTTAATCCTTAGAGACGGACGCGATTTAAAAAAAAAATGTTTAGTAATATTTCGACTGTACGTCCTTCTTCTTCAAGTTATGTTTAAAAATTACATACAATTATAAAAAAATAATATTTTAAAGTCCCTAAAACGCATGAAGGTGATTTCATATGCAACATTCCACCCGAGGAGGAATAAGCCAAACCACAGGATTTATCCTAAACAATTTGATTAATTGCGGGTACTAACTCATCAACTAACGGAAAATGAACGCGCCCCCATCAAGTTACTCACGTTTCAGTTGCATTCCATTCACACTGCGTTTCATTGGATTTATTGCGTTGATTACTGCTTTTTTAAAGACAAACGACATTTGTACAAAGACTTGTATTTTCTTAGATTTTTAGGCATTTTTTTAAACATAACTTGATGAAGACAAATCTCATGACGAAATATTGCTAAAAGTTGTTAAACACTTTTTCTTATTGTTTTCATTTCGTAAATTGCGATCTCCTCTAAGCTTTTTGAATAATAATAATAATAATAATAGTGGCACATGGGAACATCAAAAATCTCCGTTGTAGTTGGAGCCCTCATTTGTTGGAAAAGATTCCAGTAGACTAATTGCAGGGATTCCTGGAAGCCCATGCCTTAAAGAAATACAACAAATTGTTCTCATGAGTACAGCCCACACCTAACGAATGGATTTGTCTATGTAAACTTTTTTTTTTTTTGCAGTGGAAAACGTCATGATGCCATTTTTAACCTTAGGTCCCTGGGCGGGACCCGGAAAGAAATGAGTACACATGAGAAATCAAAGGAAATAAAAGATTCAAGTAGACTAATTGAAGGGATCCCTGGAAGCCCATGCCTTAAAGAAATACAACAAATTGTTCTCACGAGTACAGCCCACACCTTACGAATGGATTTGTCTATGTAAACTTTTTTTTTTGCAGTGGAAAATGATGCCATTTTTAACCTTAGGTCCCTGAGCGGGACCCGGAAAGAAATGAGTACACATCAGAAATCAAAGGAAATAAAAGATTCCAGTAGACTAATTGAAGGGATCCCTGGAAGCCCATGCCTTAAAGAAATACAACAAATTGTTCTCACGTGTACAGCCCACACCTTACGAAGGGCTTTATCTATGCAATTTTTTTTTTGCAGTGAAAAGTGTCATGATACCATTTCTAACCTTAGGTCCCTGGGCGGGACCCGGAAAGAAATGTGTAAACGCCAGATATCAAATAAAATAATAATAATAATAATAATAATAACAATAACCTTTCTGTGAAAAAAAAAACAGCAAGATACAGGTGGTAACTCTCTCAAAATCGGATAAATATTAGCAAATAATACCCAGGAAATGCAGACTGTAACACGTAAGTGCATGTCAACGACTCGCGGTGAGGGAATAAAACAGGGATCCTGACAAAGCGTGTTCGAATCTCTATCGGTGTTTGTACCGGCAGCCTGGATCCCAAACTCTCCGGTAAGTGTTATGAACATAAACCGGTGACAGTACTAGAAACGTGACAATCCTTTGAGACATTCACAATTCACCCTGACAGAGTTATTGGACACTCCAGATCAGATATAATATTGGCTATAAAGATTTCTTACGTGTGTTTTCTGATTGGTGTGGAATGTCCTAGAGATCACTACATTGCGAAAAAAAAAAAGATTGAATACATTGCGAACTGCCCAGAGTTGAGGGAAGATGTTGAGTGAATGGGAAAATTGTTTCTGGTGCCCCTAAGTCGATTCATAAGCATCTCCAAAAACAACTTGACATCATCGGAACGGCAGCCATCATAACAACATTGCAAAAAAAAAAACAAGACAAAAAACAAACAAACAAGAAACAAACAGAAAATAGGCAAACTAATGACGGATTTCCACAATTCGCCCTGACACGGTTATTGAACACTCCAGACCAGACATATTCAGTTATGTGCCATGCGTGATACACACTTAGGCGATCATGTATCTTTCGATACCTGACTGACGAGGCAGATTTTTTTTCCTGCAGTAGGTTGCCATTTCTTTCTGCGGTAGACCAGTTGCCATCCAATGCTATAGAACCCGATCTGTCCGGCTATTTACCTATAGGTGGGGGGGAGAAGAGGATTCATACCTTTCCCAAGGGTTAGTCAGTTATGTGCCATGCGTGATACACGCATAAGCGATCATGTATCTTTCGATACATCACTGACGAAGCAGTTTTTTTTTTCTGCATAACTTGCCATTTCTTTCTGCGGTAGACCAGTTGCCATCCACTGCTACAGAACCCGGTCTATTCTGCTATTTACCCATAGCTGGGGGTAGTGACGGTATAAAGATGCCTCGGTTAGGTCAGCTGATAGGTGTGGAATGCCCTGGAGATTAAAAACATTGTGAATTGCTCCGAGTTGAGGGAAGGCGTTGAGCGAGTGTAAAATGTACGTGCCAGTGATGTTTCTAATGTTCCCAAGAATCTCAAAAACAACTTGACACCATCTTCGGATCAAATAAATATCCTACGAAAACTGCTTATTATAAAAAATGCGACTGAGAAACCAATGAAGGATTTCTACAATTCACCCTGACAGAGATATTGAACAACCCAGACCAGACATAACATTGACTATAAAGATGTTTCGTGTAAGTCAGCTGGTAGGTGTGGAATGCTCGGGGTGAGGGGTGACTACTTTGCAGATAAAGAAGTTTAAAAGACTGAGAACTAAGCAGAGTTGGGGAGGGGGTAGATGTTGAAAGAATGTAAATGCCACGGATGTGGAGTATTGGGTTCGATTCCAAAGAGTCTCCAGAGACACCCCGATACCAGAGGAAACGCATTCGGAAGAAAAAAATCTCAAGAAAATCTTACGCATCCCATATATCCTGCAGAAAGTGCTTGTTGTCTGAGGTCTTGAGATTTCATAGTCACTTAAGTTTTTACCCAGTGTTTGAAGCCGTCACCGCGCAAAATTCAATAATAATAACATCAGTAGAGCCAGTGAGGCAATTTGTTTGTAGGCAATAAGTAATCTTTATGACGCAAACAGAAAAAAATAAATCAGAGCAAGATATTAACAACAAGATAGACGAAATGATTTATGCGAACGTTAAATCAAAGTTGACAAAGTGTTTATCCTTCAAGATCTTGATTGCTTCGTATTTTGCAGACATACTTATGTTTTATTGGTGGACCAGTGTACATTAGTAGTACAATTGCTAAGGTAAATAGTCTAGGATAAGAACAAGTAAATTCCAAAAGATTGTGACATAATGACACACTGACATTCGGATTTATTATATAGATGTACGACAGTCTCTATCCGGCGCACGAACTATATACGACAGTCTGGCGTATACATATATATATATATATATATATATATATATATATATATATATATATATATATATATATATATATATTACAAAGAGTCAATCATACCTTGAATCAATAAGCAATATAATCATATTGCTGATTGATTCAAGGTATGATTGACTCTTTGTAATATATATATATATATATATATATATATATATATATATATATATATATATGTATGTATGTATGTATGTATGTATGACAGTCAACAGTCAGCGTACATATATCACTGTCTCTTGTCGACGCACGTAAGATGTACGAGAGTCTCTAGTATATATATATATATATATATGTATATGTAATACAGACAACAATCTCGAGTCGACAAACGTATTTTGTAGGACAGTCTCAAGTATATATATATATATATATATATATATATATATATATATATATATATATATATATATATATATATATATATATATATATATATATATGTATATCAGGCTCAAACACTAATATTCCATGGTTATAATTCATTACATTGCAATCGTAATCTTCTTTTGAATTTGTAGGTCTGATGAATTGGATCGTGTTTACGATTCCAATGTAATAAATTATAACCATGGAATATTAGTGTTTGAGCCTTTTATATTATATTCTTGCTCTTTTTTTTCCGACTTCAACAAAGGCTTTTTCTCATTAATTATTGAGCTGAGGTTTTAAGGCTTTTAAACTATAGACTTTATTTGTTTATATCTATTTATTAATTTGCCTTTTAACGTGTTAGGCGTCCTACTATCAGTCTTGAAATAGATCCCCCAATGTACCTTGACATAAATTTTTCGAAGGGGACTGGTCTGTACATAAAATTAATTCTTAGCTCTTTGACCACCTAACCAAAATGGCCAACACTAGCCGTTTCCATAGCAACTAATGTTCCAAGAGACCGCACTTCTAAAAACGCGCTAACCAAAAGATAGCTTATTCCCAAATTCTCGCTTGACGAGGAAGCGTGACCAGACACCTTAACTCAACATAATTTAAAAAATTATATTAGGGCTCTCGGCTCTCGCTTTTGAAACATGGTAACTCTTATGTAGCGAAGTTTTTCATATTTTTAAAACAAAAAATATTATAATATATTATATATATATATATATATATATATATATATATATATATATATATGAGATAACCATTTATATTACATTTCAAAATTTGGATATCAATGCTGACTGGAAAGCAGGAAGACGGAAGAGAGTTCCACATGCAAGAAGTGCGATAGAAGAAGTAGAACTTAAACTTACATCTAACCATTTCGGGGATCGTCGGGAAAACGTTGATTCAATGTTTTATGGCCATAAGCCACGGTCTTTTAATCTTAGACAACCAATGGAAGAGTAAATCTCTGAATTAAAATCAACATAGTTGAATGTACTGGTTGGGATCTTGACACATCAACACATAAAAAATAGGGGAAATTTTTAGGAATAAATTTTTATAGATCAACATCCATTACCCCTTCATCGTCAGAATCGAAAAATATTCAGAATAGGTGTCCTTATCCAAATTTCAATACAGAGTAAAATCGATACCAGATTTTTACAGAGTTAGTTAACCTAGTTGCTATTTACAGATATAAAGATTAAGACTAGTTGCATCATTAATATCGCCATATATTTTTCAATTATTTGCATTCTTTAAAACTTCTTTTTAAACTTAGGACGCAAAATTCCAAATGTTGGGCCTTGAGAAGGGACTCACAGATGCTACTCTACAAAAATCATATCATCAAGAAAATTTTCGCTATATTTTATCGGTGTACCAGTGTACTTAAGTAGTAACATTGGTGAGGTAAACAGTCCAGGAGAAGAGCAACTGAATTCAAAACCCCGTATATGAAAGGGTAGGCTGTACACTTTAACCTGAGTAAGGCAAATAGTCTTGGAAAATGTCATATCTAAATTTCGTAAATGATAGGACACACTGTGCGCTTTAGCGTTGATAAGGCAACAAGTTTAGGAAAATGACCATCCTTAATTCCAAATTTCGTAAATGAGAGAAAAGGCTGTGCAATTTAACATGGGTAAGCCTACAGAAAGATGCTAAGGATAACACGGGGCGAACATGTGAGCAAGGACGACATTTTCCAGAAAATGGAAACGAAAGAAGAAGGAACAATTGAAGTTTCTAGAGCACATAAGAAGGAAAGAAGGCTAGGAAAATCTGATACTCACAGCATATATTAAACAATAGAGAGTTAGGGGAAAACAGCGTATGACATAGAGCTTGAGTAAATGGTTGGCGGAAGAGAGTCTAGGAGAAATAGTGGAAATACAAAAATTTATTAATAGCACAGTAAGTTGTGGAGAGCCGTGATCGCCAACGCCGTGAGGCGAAATGCACATAAAGATTAAGGTAAACAGTTTATGAAAAGGATAATTCTTAATTCCAAACTCTGAAAATGACAGGGTAGACTGGGTTCTTCGGCCTTTTAAGGGAATGTGTCCGGAAGGTCAACTCTAAATTAAAAACAAAACCCGAAGTGATGTTCTGAGGTTATCTTGCCCTCTTCCCGCCCACTGTTAATATGACTGCATTACATGTGATAGTCGTTTAAATGAAAAGGCATTCGATGAACTTGAATGAATAGATGCACATTTAATATTGCAGCAGGAAAGATCATAGCAAATGTTATTCTATAAACTTTTGTTTTCTATTATGAAAATGTAAATATTTTACTCGAGGAATTCGGGATTAAATTTGTTAAACGTTGAGAAACTGCTTATCATTCAAGATCTCGATTGTTGGCTTAGCGAAGCAAAACATTATCAGCTTTCGTATTTTGCAGAATTGAATAAGGTTGTAGGAATATACGAGGTCTGAGAAAAAAAGAATCGGATCTCGTGCAATAAAAAGAAAACTACAATACATATAAATTCGGTATTTAATTATATATATATATATATATATATATATATATATATGTATGTATGTATGTATGTGTGTGTGTGTGTGTGTGTGTGTGTAAGCAAATATGTGGATATAGATCCGACAGTATGACGAAAAATATGGAAAAACAAAAAAATCTGAATATGCAAGTTTACTGTTTTTAATGTTGTTTCAATATCGACGTCAGACGTTTCGGTCTGGTAGACCTTCTTCAGGACATAGTTATTAAAACATAATTAAAATTAGACGATATTCAAGTCAACATGAAAAGACGATCGACATAAGAATAATCAAAACAAAAATGACTAAATTTTAAGATCAGCCTTCCGTTTTGAACTGCGATCACGTCGGTGTCACGTGGGCGATGTTGTGAAAACGTATTCCTAAAATAGAGTTTATTACTATTAATGAAAGAGAAGAATTTTACTAGAATCTAACGTTTATAAGTACGTTTGTCCAGCATTAATCTTGCCAGAAAAGGGGAAATATTAAAGAAGCCGGGTCCAGTATTCACCGTGCGCGAGATAGATATTATGCCTGCCTCATACATCCGTCTAAAATTTTTATTATGAATATATTTTAAAATCTTCACAGAATCAAAATCGAAATTATGATCAGATTTAGTTATGTGTACAAATAAAGCATTGTTTAAATTACCGAGGCGAATATCTCGTTTATGTTCGAAAACACGAGATTTTACGGACCTACATATTTCGCCCAGATATTTTAAATCACAGTTGTTGCATGAGATTTGGTAAATGCAAGCATCGGACGCAATATGTTGGTTGCTGGTGTTATTTAATAAACTGCGAATAGTTCTAGTAGGTAATATAGTAGTTTTAATTTTTAGTGCATTTAAATTATTGGAGATACGTTCGGTCAAAGGGTTATTCAGTAGAAATATGCGACCGAAAGAATTATCAGGGGCAGCTGAAAGTGTGCCTTTCACTGATGTAATTGTAGTAGTAGTAGTCGAGGTGTCATTTGGCGCTAATGAATGAATTTTATGAATTTTCGAAGCTTTATTTTTATCGCTCAGTAATAATTGTCTCGGATACGAAAGATTTGAAAAGGTATCCTCGATGTAACTGAATTCTTCATCTAAATATTTTGCTGAACAGATGCGAAGAGCCCTCAAGTAGAATCCAATAATAATACCCCTCTTAGTGTTAGTATCATGGTGAGAGTAAAAGTGTAAATAGTCGTTTTTACATGTGGGTTTACGATATACTTTGAATTCTAATTTATTATTATTTCTAATGAGTAGTATGTCTAAAAAAGATAAAGAATTATTAGACTCATGTTCATGGGTAAATTTTATAGTAGGTTCTATTTTATTTAAAATCTCGTGTTTTCGAACATATATATATATATATATATATATATATATATATATATATATATATATATATATATATATATATATATATATATAAAATTGAACATAGAAGTCAACACTTTGAGGTGACAGTCTGTTTCATGCTAGACGCAATCGTCAGGCCACGAGTGCTGTTATTTTTCTCGGTTATTTATATATACGGATCAGTGGTGCATTGTGGGTAGTCTATTTTGGCGGTTAATTTAACGGGAGTCGTTTATTTGTTTATTTATTTATTTATTTGGGTTAAATTATTTTGCTTGTTTTTATTTATTTTTATTTTTTATTTTTATTTCTTATCTTATATATTTATTTTTTTTTTATTTTGATCGTTGTTTTTATTAACGTAGTAAATATTTGTTTATATCGCTTATTTAATAGCTTAGTTTTGTTTTGGAAGATAATTAAAACTATTTATTCAATTTTAGGGTTGATTGTTGTAGTTTATTCTGACTATTATTTTGGCGGGAGCAATTTTTAATTTATTTATTACTGCATGTATTTATTTGGATTGATTATATTTATTTGTTGTTTTCTAACGGTTACTTTATCGGGATTGGTTTGTTAGTTTATTTATTTATTTGGATGAATTTAGATTAATTTATTTTACTTGTTTGTTATTATTTATTTATTATACTGTATATTTTATTTCTCTTTTCGGTTTTAAGTTTTTAAGTAACATAGTAATTTTTTCTTTTATCGTTATATAACAGTTATAGCTATTTTTTTCGTCCTGTTTTTGGTTTGATTTTTATAGTCTAACTAAAATTTTGGTCATAATGGTTTGTTTATTATTTACTTTATTTATTTGGGTGCATTGATTTTGTTTTTTATTTTTCATTTTTTTATTCTATTTCGTCTATTCTAACGGGTGTGATTTGGTAATTTGATTTTTTGTTAATTTATGTTGATTATTTTATTGTCATTTTGTCTATTTATTATTTTATTTTTTTCAGTTTTCGATTTTTAAGTAACGTAGTAGAAATTTGTTTTCATGTTTGCATTTTGAGATGAGCTCAGATGTTTTATTTAATAATTTTGATTGTCATTCCAGATTATGTAACAGCGTTTCCAACAGTGAGAGGTGTTTGATTGCTTTGAACCTTTAAAAACTCTTTAAAACCTTTTAATATCCTTTATTCTGCATTCAACATATATAAGACACCAGAAATGTTGAAACAAAATGGCTATTTTTGTAGTGATTTTATTTATGTTAAAATTTTCGAATAAATAATTATATTTGGTCTACTCTGTATTGAGCACTCTTTTAAGAATAGTATTTATTGGTTATGGGAATTTGTTCAGTATCCACCAATCATATATATATATATATATATATATATATATATATATATATATATATATATATGTACATATGTCATTCGCAGACAGTACTATTTCGCTGTATCACAGCTCCTCAGTGCAACTAGAAATCCGAATGCTTCAAGCCAGGACCGTAACCCGACCAATTTGGTGTAAGTCAGAGTTTCTACCACTAAGCTATCATCATTCAGCAGAGAGAAACCGCTAATTCTAGCGTATTGTTTATACAAATGTAAAGAAACGGCAATCAGCCAGAGGGCTCCAATTCATTTTACTGAAGAGCTTTTCATAAGCACAGGTTGCTGTTGTTTATAGAATCAGCTTATCTCTCAACAGTGCCCAACTGAAATATATATATATATATATATATATATATATATACATACACACACACACACACACACACACACACACACACACACATATATATATATATATATATATATATATATATATATATGATGGACTCTCAAAGTCAGCCAACTGAGAGTATATCATTTAAACAATATACAAGTTAAGCAACGGTACACAGGAGAAAAACAGCTCAATGCCATATTTAATTGCAGAGCATTAATATATATATATATATATATATATATATATATATATATATATATATATATATATATATATATATGGGATAAATTGCTCAATATCAGAGATACAGCGTATGTAAATATAAATATAAAAGTGTACATTGAAGTTAACATTGAAGTCAATCGTCAGGTCGCCACATTTCGTCCAGCATGAAACAGGTTGTCGCCTCTGTGCTGACTTCAATGTTGCACCAGGTCTCTGTATTCGGCTCTTCAAAAAGATTTCACCACTATAATCAAATCACGTGCAGGTGTCTGGCTGCCGGTCCCTATGAACTGAGTTTCTTGACCCTCATCCGTCGAAAATAAAAACGACGGGAGAGTCCTCTATATATATATATATAGTGGACTCTTGCGTCATTTTTTAGACATATGAGAGTCCAGTAAATATATATATATATATATATAGAGAGAGAGAGAGAGAAAGAGAGAGAGAGAAAGATAGAGAGAGTGAGAGAGAAAGATATATATATATATATATATAATACATTTCGGGCATTGCTATTCCTGAGAAGAGTACAATAATTCTCGGCAATGACTGCGATAGAAATATCTGAGCCATTGACGAACAGATATTAATAGATTCCTTTATCCTACTACAAATATTATCATTCATAAAGGAGAATAAGATAAGTTTAGAGAAACATACGAAATGACAGACAGATAGATAGATAGATACGAACAGACGGCGATAGATAGATAGGTAGATAGATAGATAGATAGATAGATAGATAGATAGATAGATAGATAGATACGAACAGACGGCGATAGATAGATAGATAGATAGATAGATAGATAGATAGATAGATAGATAGATAGATAGATAGATACGAACAGACGGCGATAGATAGATAGATAGATAGATAGATAGATAGATAGATAGATAGATAGATAGATAGATAGATACGAACAGACGGCGATAGATAGATAGATAGATAGATACGAACAGACGGCGATAGATAGATAGATAGATAGATAGATAGATAGATAGATACGAACAGACGGCGATAGATAGATAGATAGATAGATAGATACGAACAGACGGCGATAGATAGATAGATAGATAGATAGATAGATAGATACGAACAGACGGCGATAGATAGATAGATAGATAGATAGATAGATAGATAGATAGATACGAACAGACGGTGATAGATAGATAGATAGATAGATAGATAGATAGATAGATAGATAGATACGAACAGACGGCGATAGATAGATAGATAGATAGATAGATAGATAGATAGATAGATAGATAGATAGATAGATAGATACAAACAGACGGCGATAGATAGATAGATAGATAGATAGATAGATAGATAGATAGATACGAACAGACGGCGATAGATAGATAGATAGATAGATAGATACGAACAGACGGCGATAGATAGATAGATAGATAGATAGATAGATAGATAGATAGATACGAACAGACGGCGATAGATATATAGATAGATAGATACGAACAGACGGCGATAGATAGATAGATAGATAGATAGATAGATAGATAGATAGATAGATACGAACAGACGGCGATAGATAGATAGATACGAACAGACGGCGATAGATAGATAGATAGATAGATAGATAGACGAAGAGAGTTAAATTAGATAGATAGATATGAAAAGACAGACAGATCGATCGATAGATAGATACAAAAAGAAGAAACTGAATGATAGGTATAGAGTTAGGTAAAGCAAATGACCAGATATAGTTATTTTCCAAACGTAGCTTAGATGTGGCACAAGTTCGAAAGTACAGGCACCCAGTGAGGATCGAATTCACTACTCAGTCGTAATTGTTCCAGCAAAATAAGCTTGCTAACCATTACACCACCTCGAGGTGCCCAAATGACCAGATATAAGCAACTGTACACTCGCGTGTTGGCGTGCATACACAGGCGAGCAAATAAATAATTACGAAATTTATTCATGAGATGTCAACTTAACAGTGCTCGATATTGTTAGACAGAGCAAAGGTATATATTAATAAATAGACATCTACCTACGTTTGGGCGTGTCACTTGTTTCGCTGGTTTTTCAGCTCCTCGGGCACTAGGTATATCTTATGTTTCTATAAAAATACACACAGATGTCACATGGTAGGGACGCTGCTTCATAGACCAAAAATAAAATAATAGAAAAGGTGCAGGAAATGAAGTGTAGGTAGGGCTCATTAAAAAAAAAAATTAAAAAAAAGAATAAAAAAATTAAAAAAAAAAAAAATTAAAAAAAAAAAAACAATAAAAAAAAAAGAAAATTCAAATTTCAATTTTCTGCTCTGGTTATGCTATAGTAACGCCTGATGGGTTAAAGGGAGATATGTGGGTATGAAATCTGAAGTTTAATAAATAAAAAGTATATAATAAAAAAAAAAGGAATTTAAACTGGCTTCCAGTACTTTAAGAGAAAAGGCTTTTTTGTGCCTACAGGCTATCGTGCGTTCGTTCCGCTTATTAAGTAGACCTACATTGCTAATATCTTTGATGACGAATATTTTCTAAATAGACATAGCTTGTATTGCCCCCCACCACATCATCCTCGCCAGAAAATGGCTTGGTTTAGGCTAAAAAATTCCAATTTACGTGAGATGTGTATGTATCTGTTGTTTTTATACACCAGTAAAACTTCGAGAGTGATGTGGCGTTTGTATATTTTTTGTTGCTAAGGGGCATTTTTTATAACTAGATTCGAAATAAAATTTCATCTGGTCATTTGTGCTTGACGCTAGCCTTATAGATAACACCTTTATACATGCATTTACTGTTCATGGGACAGTGAGAGAGGGTACCTTTAAGAGAAAAGCTTATATATAATATTTGTATAGTTGTGTAACTCTACCGAGTGAAGATAGCTCTGGCTGACACCAAATTAGTTGTGTTTCAATCCTGGCTTGAGGCATTCGGAAGTCTAGTCGCACTGAGGAGCTGTGATACAGCGAAACAGTACTGTCTGTGAATGACATATATATATAGATAGATAGATAGATAGTAGATATATATATATATATATATATATATATATATATATATATATATATATATATATATATATATATACATACAATATATATGTATATATACATATATACAAACTGAATGTGATAGAGACTAAAATAGACAGAAAGAAACTGAATTATACAAGAAACTGAATTATGCACACACACATACACATACACATATATATATGTAGATAGATAAATAAAGAAATAGATAGATAGATATGACTGTCACCCATGGTAGTGCATGTATATGACAAAATATCATTGCAAACTAATCACCAAAAGTGACATGAATTCATCTCATAGAAAATTATCTCTCTTTTGCAGATATATATATATATATATATATATATATATATATATATATATAGATAGATAGATAGATAGATAGATAGATAGATAGATAGATAGATAGATAGATAAAAAAACAGGTTGAAATAAATTGATACATAGAAAAGAACAGGTTGATATAGGTAGATATAGAGAGATAAAATACAGGTTGCGATAGATAGATAGATAGATAGATAGATAGATAGATAGATAGATAATAAAGAAGACGTTGAGATAGATAGATAGATACTAAAGAACAGGTTGAGATAGATAGATAGATAGATAGATAGATAGATAGATAGATAGATAGATAGATAGATAGATAGATATGAGTAGACTGAAATAGATAGATATGAGTAGACTGAGATAGATAGATAGATAGATAGATAGATAGAAGTAGACTGACATAGATAGATAGATAGATATATAGATAGATATGAGTAGACTGAAATAGATAGATATGAGTAGACTGAGATAGATAGATAGATAGATAGATATGAGTAGACTGAAATAGATAGATATGAGTAGACTGAGATAGATAGATAGATAGATAGATAGATAGATAGATAGATATGAGTAGAGTAGACTGAAATAGATAGATAAATAGATATAAGTAGACTGAGATAGATAGATAGATAGATAGATAGATAGATAATAAAGAACACGTTGAGATAGATAGATAGATACTAAAGAACAGGTTGAGATAGATAGATAGATAGATAGATAGATAGATAGATAATAAAGAACACGTTCAGATAGATAGATAGATACTAAAGAACAGGTTGAGATAGATAGATAGATAGATAGATAGATAGTGTCCGATACGCATATGATTAGATATATAAGAGATTCATAATGGAATCCGTTGCTATTTCGAAAGATAGTAGGAAACAGGGGAAATCGTATTAAGGAAAAATATATTACTTAATTTTGTTTTAAAGCTCGTGATAAAAGTGATCGACAGATATTCTCAGACATATTTATTTTCCGATATCACGTCATGTCGAAATTGGCGTCCGGAAATTTGGAACATCTTTTGGCATAAGCTCAACACGAAAGTTATTTCCAATGAGGTCTATCGGCAAGCATAGAATCGTATATCAATCATGACTTTGGGACAAAACCAGTTGGAGGTTAGGGAAAGTAAGTGTTGGTCGCATTTTCCATATCTAAAAATACATGTCCCAGTTTATATATGCATCTATGTACGTGTTATAGTAATGTCCGGTTACTCATTTCACAGCACACCCGGCTTGATAAACAAGTACAATTTGTCATACGTTTAATAAAGGTTTTTATTAATGAATATATAGCTTAATTAATTATCTGGAAAAAAAGAGAAAATTCTTTTTAATATTATCTTAGAATTTCATTTATTTTGAGCAGCACTGTGTATATATACATATAAATACAAGTTGAAGAAAATAATGCTAACATAACCACTCTTTGCCTGATGAAGGTCGCGAGAACGGAAACACCTGTAGCAAAAATATGAAAATAATGTATAATATATATTAATAAATCCACATTATTACCAAAAGCGTTTGCGGCTTCTCAATAAAATATACACTTTTCTCTCGCTGGAACAAATATGACCTCTTCCTTTCGGGTGGAGTCTGGTAAGTTTGTGTATTTGTTTAAATGGATTCTGTGGTCGGATAGGTGTAAAGTAAGGCGTCTGGATAGACATGTAGTAGTGTGACCGAAGTAATTATTTATGAGTTCGATTTGATCAGGAACACAGTTCCTTGTGAAGAATGTTACATCTCTGATAAATATATATATATATATATATATATATATATATATATATATATATATATATATATATAGTTAAACCTAGAGAGCCAGACAAACCTACCAAGGTTTCACCTAAGCGGATCGTCAGGGAAGGCTGGCCTTTAACTAGGTCTGCTCTAATTATTGTATTGAGCACTTTATTTAGTTAGTTGCGTACTCGTATCGTTTTTTTTGTTTGGTCTTTGGACCTGCATGCTGAACGATTGTTTTCGACAGGCGTTCATGTTCTCGGCTCTTTCTTTTTTTATACCTTTTTTTCCGTCGATATTGATTTGATTCTTTGCAAATCAAGAAATCGAAGGTTTTCCGAAACGAGTGTAGTTACTTATACTTATAAGACTACTACTACTACTACTACTACTACTACTACTAATATATATATATATATATATATATATATATATATATATATATATATATATATATATAATATCTGGATAAAATAAATGAAACAAAATTGGGTATTTTTTTTATGAAAGTATTTATTTCTGTGTTTTTGTATATATTTAATATTTCAGATCACCTCGGTCTTTCCTCAGAAATCAAATGAGATACTGTGTTTGTGTGTTTGTTTACAGCGTTTGTCGTGAGGCGTGGATGTCACGTGATGTGGAATGCGACTGTGTTTGAATTTTTGGCGGAAGACTGATGATAGTGTCTTAAATGTTGTTTAAAAGGTTTTTTGACCATATCTCAAGAAATATTTTTAACTGTTGAAATATTTATGTAGATTTAAAATATCCACGTGTTTGTTTACCCCTAGTTTATATGTGTCTAATTTTAGAATTCAGTATTTTTCTTTTTTTTCTTCGTAGCCTCTCATTATGCTATATATATATATATATATATATATATATATATATATATATATATATATATATATATTCTTCACAAACCTCCATACACAGAAATATCTACGGTTTTAAGACACGTGACACATGTGTAACCAATGAGGACTGACCCAAATATAATCGAAAGTACCAGTGTTTCTGTCTTTTTGTCTGTTTTCTCGCAGTCTCTGACCACACTTTTTGAAGGGCCGAATACAGAGACCTGGTGTACCATGTGACACAAAGTCCCTAAACGACCCTCCACAGGTTTTGAATGCAGAGTTGTCCTCATAGACCAGTCGCCATCCAAGGCTATAGAACTCAGTCTGTTCTGCTATTTACTCATATTTGCGATAGAGGAGGAGGATTCATACCTTTCCCAAGTGAATGTCATGGATTCGACTGGAATTTGAACTCGGTCCGGGCCGCTGTCCACTACTCTAGTGTGCCCACCTAAAAGGACTCACGGTGGAGTAGTGGATAAGTACAATTGTGTTTGTTCAACACCCGCAGAGCCAACTATGCAGACCTTAGTTACAGTGTCTTGGAGTGCTTATTATCTCGCATGATCAACAATCTCAAAAACGCTAGTACACTCAAACCTTCGGTCACGATGACTTATGACTTCGTGTCAGCACAGCTATCAACGGCCCTAAGTGATCCCTCTCCCCAATTCCCAGGCACTTTCCAAATGTGCCGCACGCTGTGATCGCCCCTTCCAGCACGATGACGCCAGGAAGTCTCCTAACAAATCAACCGTGATGAGATTCGAACCTGGGGCTCATGATCAGAAAGCGAACGTTCTCTCTCTCTCTCTCTCTCTCTCTCTCTATATATATATATATATATATATATATATATATATATATATATATATATATATATATATATATATATATATATATATATATTATGTTTATTCCTTCTTTTTATAGATACAAATATTTAAGTAAATGCTCTGTTTATAAAAAACAGTATTAACAACATTTACCGGCCTGAATGTCAGAGAAATCTTCATAGAAAATATTCGTCTTCCGACAGGAATGTCCGACATAATTTCTATGAAAATTTCTCGGATATTCAGGCCGGTAAATTTAGTTAATACTGTTTATTATAAACAGAGTATTTACTTAAATATTTGTATCTATAAAAAGAAGGAATAAACATAATATATATATATATATATATATATATATATATATATATATATATATATATATATATATATATATATATATATATATATATATTTGTATATATATAAATAGAACGTATAAACATAAAATAATGTCTTAAAAATAATTGTCGGACTTTGACCATTTCATTATATATATATATATATATATATTTATCAATTATATATATATATATATATATATATATATATATATATATAGAGAGAGAGAGAGAGAGAGAGAGAGAGAGTGAGAGACTTCAAAGTCATACATAAAAACCCTAATATTCAGTTAAAAATAAAAACAATAAAAATCGTCCTTAATAATGAATAAAAGAGTAGCCGAAATCGCTCGGGTATGCTAACGTTTGGACAAAACACTTTATAAACACAAGAAAAAGTAAATAAAATGTTTATACATAATACCTTGTCAGCTTTAACAAAAACATACATAATATAGGGTGTGCTGCCTATATATATATATATATATATATATATATATATATATATATATATATATATATAATTGATAAATATAGATATATAGAAAGATAGATAGATAGATATTCGAACAATCATATAAATTATACATACTACCTTGTCAGCTTTAACAAAAACTTACATAATATAGGGTGTGCTGCCTATATATATATATATATATATATATATATATATATATATATATATATATATATATATATATATAATTGATAAATATATATATATATATATAGATAGATAGATAGATAGATAGATAGATAGATAGATAGATAGATATGGCTTTTTGAATTTGTAGGTCTGATCATTTGGATCGTGATTACAATTTTAATGTAATAAATTATAACCATGGAATATTAGTGTTTGGCCTTTTTATATTTTATATATATATATATATATATATATATATATATATATATATATATATATATACATATATAGATATAGATATAGATATATATACATATATATATATTTGTGTATGTGTGTGTCTTTGTGTGCGTGTGTGCGCCTGTGTATGCATTCTTTGCCATCATTTTCAAGTTTTGCATTATATTGTCAGAAAAAGAAATTTTCTCTATCTGTACAGGAAATACATGAGGAAGGATTTTACTCATAGTATACAATAAACATTACACGAAACATTAACAATGGATTCCTCGAAATTGGCTCATGAAATGGCGTTTGCGGGCAATAACCATTATTGACAGTTTTTGCACTCCGCCAGAATAAAAAAAAAAACAAATTATAAGAACATTAGAAAACATAATAAAAAACTTATAAGATTTTCCTTCTCTACCACGTTCAATGAAACATGTGTAAAAGAAGGTTTGTTACCAAAATTCTCATTTATATATATATATGTGTGTGTGTTTGTGTGTGTGGGTGTGTGTGTATGTGTGTATGTGTAATTTGGAGTAAATATAATGCAAGTGCATTAGTATAATGGTTTTATGGTTCATATATCGAGTCTTCTTACGCCTGAGGGATTTTTCCGCAACTGAAGCTCCGGGTCGTGATTAGACGAATGTCTTATGCAACAATGAACATGTAAGCTTAAACGCAGCAGAAGCTGAACTGTTACCTAAACATTTACATTTTTTCCTTTTCTTCTCTTAATAGATAGATCAACGCGCAGCATTAACGTTTTTTTTTCACTATTTTGAAAGCCTCCATAATTTTCCTAGTCAGTGATCACTTTGTTTTCGGCGTGTAATTCAGGTAACACTCACACAACTACCCAACATCATGACAGAAATTAAAACGGTCATATGGAAAAAGAAAAAAAACTACAAAAGAAAGTGTGTATTTACAAGTAGAACAATTAAATAAAGAATTGGCCACATCAAACTGCCCAACAACTTTCAGCGGTTTTTCCGTGCATATATATATATATATATATATATATATATATATATATATATATATATATATATATTGATCCATGTTTCATTAAATAATATAGACAAGTTTTGTCTATTTTATGTAAATTCTTTTCATATCGTCTGATAAGCTTAATAACATTATCATTAAAAGAAGAAAGAAAATCACAATATTGATACATATTTTTAATCCTATCTAAGCCTTCAGCTTATATAAGCCATTATCAAAGATGACAATTACATTAGAATATATTAAACAATACACGGACAAAACGCACACACACGCACACGTATATATATGTATATATATATATATATATGTATATATATATATATATATATATATATATATATATGTTCTAAACTGTTAATTCAGTTTCAGTCATAGCTCATGTATGAAATAAGGTAACGTCATTTGTATGAGACCTTTAAGATCAGAGTGTTTAATTGCTATATTGGACCAACCGGTTAGAAGTTTTTTGCAAAAAGTTCTAAGCCTCACTCAGAAAGAAGAGCCGTAGTCCTAAAGTTTAATTTCAATATTAAATTTAAAATTTAGAGTACAGTTTAATTCTCAACATCATTTGAGAATGAAACTATATTCTAATTGTTATGGTCCAGGTTCCTTGCACCACGGTGATGGTCCAAGGTAGAACCAATGAAGAATAACTCGAACACAGGTATGGAATAACACAGATATATTACAAACAGAAATATGTACAAAAGAAGTAGAAGTGTTAATAATGACTATCAGATTTGGTTAGAGAGAACTATGTTGTCTCGACAAGTATCACTATTCCAATGTCTTACAGTAATCGTCTGACGCGACTCTGTCCCTGACTGACTGACTCACTCACGCTGACTCTGTATCTGACTCTCACTACTGCTTCCTCTTGAGGCGCAGTATTTATGAGGTACGGGATAGTCCATCATTACTTGAATAAAACCGAAATCCCTTGTTTGCCCCACTTCAAGCAATGTATGATTATAAGCGAATGAATCATGATTGCAAATCAAAAACTTACCTTTAAGAATCCGGTATATAAGTAATGAATAATTTTAATTAGAAAAATATTAATTTTTTGTAAATATTTCTTGCCAGAACATGTAGGTGCGTATTATACGCCGGTGTGTGTGTCTTATCGAGTGGAAGACATATTAAAACTTAACTTAATAAATATATCCCCTGTGAGTTATCGAGAGAAAGAAATATTAAAACTTGCCCTAATAAATATATCCCTTGTGTGTGTGTTAATTTTGGTATACATATTAAATCTTGCACTAATAAATATATCCCCCGTGAGTGTTTTCTAATGGAAGACATATAAAAAACTGCCTTTATAAATATATTCCCAGTGTGTGTTATCGTTTGTTAGACATATTACAACTTGCTCTAATAAATATATCCCCTATGTGTTATCAAGTAGAAGACATATTAAAACCATAATAAATATATCCCCTGTGTGTGTTATCAAGTGGAAGATATATTAAAACTTGCCCTAATAAATATATCCCTTGTGTGTTATCGAGTGGAGGACATTAACATTTGCATTAATAAATATATTTACTGTTTGTGTAATTTTTTCGTAAATATTTCTTGCCAGAACATGTAGGTGCGTATTATACGCCGGTGTGTGTTATCGAGTGGAAGACATTAAAACTTGCCCTAGTAAATATATCCCCTGGTAAAAATGTTACCTTACTTAGTGAGGCATGACTGAATCATTTTGGACCTTGAAAAGTAATAGGTTTTTAAAGTGAGAAATAATACAATGTTAATCTCCAATGGATTAACGGCCTAGTGGATTAGCGTGTATCAACGTGTTTTTCCACTAGGCTGTTATTCCATGGTTCATGAATTTGGTGCCATAGTAATTGTGAGTTCAATCCCTGGGCTGGGTTTAGTGGGAACAGGGCGAGCAATAACCGGGCAGTTTTAGAAATAAGAATTAGACGAGATATCCCCGGATATTTATTTCGTTCACAGCAGACAGCGAACATCGACCTTTGATATCAATGTCAGCGTAAAAAAGTTATTTTTGTTCTGGGAACGCTCAAATACCCTCCACCCCGTATAAATTATCATCAACTTCTCCTCAAGGACACATGGCCCAGTGGAGACAAGCACTGGTTCGAGTAATGCTGTGGCTTGAGCCAAACCTGGTCACAGTAGGGGCGAACAAAAACTTGGAGTTAAAGGGAAATAACTGAAACTGAGATATCTGGAGGAGGCATGGCACGTGGAACTAGAACAATCTCCCCCCTGTGGACTAAATAAAACGTGTTTATCCACTGGGATACATGCCCCAGTGGATAAAGACGTTGCTTAGATCCAGTGACTAGACCCAAAGAGTTGTGAGTTCAATACCAGGCCAAGGGCAGTGGTGAACCAAAACTTGGAGAGTTGAGTTAGAGGGAAAATAACTGAGATATCCGGAAGAGGCATGGCACGTGGAACTAGAGCAATCTACCCAGGTGGGCAAAATAAAAGGTTCGGTTTTGAAATTCCAATCAACTGAAGAAGACTGGAGCATACAACGGCCGAAACGTTGTGAATATGGCAATGAAGATGAGGATAACAGTCCGAATAATGTAAATAATGCAAGTAGTCTTCATGCATCATCTCAGAGATATAGACGGATAAAAGTTTCGGTTCGAAATTCCAATCACCTGAAGAAGGCCGGAGCGTACAACGACCGAAACGTTGTGAATATGGCAATGTAGATGAGGATAACAGTCCGAATAAAGTAAATAATGCACGTAGTCATGATACATCATCTCAGAGATATAGACGGATAAATGTTTTGGTTCGAAATTCCAATCACCTGAAGAAGGCCGGAGCGTACAACGACCGAAACGTTGTGAATATGGCAATGTAGATGAGGATAACAGTCCGAATAAAGTAAATAATGCACGTAGTCATGATACATCATCTCTGAGATATAGACGGATAAATGTTTTGGTTCGAAATTCCAATCACCTGAAGAAGGCCGGAGCGTACAACGGCCGAAACGTTGTGAATATGGCAACGCAGATCGGGACAACAGTTCGAACAGTGTAAATTATTATCAACTTCTATTTCGCTTTACGCCATTTCGGCTTCAGAAGTTTTATATGATTGTTCGAATATCGGGGTAAACCTGCTAATATCTGTTCGAATTATATATATTCAGTAAATGATAAAATAGTTTTTAGATTAATATTAAAATCATTTTAAATAAACGACTAAAGCTGGAATATATCAATGTCTTTCGGTTGTCAGAGAATGAAATTCAAAATATTGCGATCTATGGAAGCAATCATCCTGAAATTGATTTCTTTTGGCGTTTCTTCAGATTGGAAAGCGGATTATATGTGTGGGCGGTTGTCCGTTTCTTCTTTTCTTTTTCCTTTTTTAATATTTGTTTAAAGGTATGTTTTGTAGGTGTTACTTCTTCCGTTCAGACTGCAAAAAGAATTGGTCCTTTTTAATGGCCAGCTGTGTTTCAAATTTCGGGGAATGTTTTACTGATCAGAAATCGTTAGAGCTTGAAATAGCGGATATAGACGAACACAGAGAGAGAGAGAGAGAGAGAGAGAGAGAGAGAGAGGGGGGAGGCGGGAAGGAAAGGAGAAAAGGGGGATTTGAGCGGGAAAAGTCATTTTTGAAATATTTTATGTATCAATAGAATTTAAACCAGTGATCCCCAAACTCCGAATTTGTTATTATTATTATTATTATTATTATTATTATTATTATTATTATTATTCCCTTCTTCTTCTTCTTCTTCTTCTTCTTCTTCTTCTTCTTCTTCTTCTTCTTCTTCTTCTTCTTCTTCTTCTTCTTCTTTGCGCCGTGTCCCGATCAAGATGTGGACGATCATGACTCTCTGCAGCTTCCCCGACTTCTATTCCTTCCGCTTTCTCTTATTCCATCTCTTTACCCAAGATTGTTAGGTAGGTTTCTCGCTGTTTTATTTCGGTTTCATGCCTTCGATATGTCCTGTAAATGTAATATTCTCATGGCCTATTTTCTCATTATGTGCGAATTTTTGACTTTATGCATGTGCCTTTTTTCTATTTTCCTTCAAACACCCTCTTTACTTACAATGTCTGTCTATGGTATGCTCAGCATCCTTCTGTAGAACCGCATCTCTGTTGACACATGTCTCCTCCTAATCTCTGAGTAAAGTATCCAGGAGTCTCTAGCATACTGGAAGATTTATATATTATATATTATTCTAAGTCTCCTTAAGTATAACCACATCTCTGTTGCCTCAAATCTCTTCTTCATCTGTGAAGAAATTGTCCAGTAGTCACTAGCACACTGGAATATTTATATATTATATGTCATTCTAAGCATCCTGCTGTAGAATTGTCTTATAGCACCCTCATGTGGTATTTACTCTGTCCCCCCACTAGGACGAGATGTGACACAAGGTCTATTTTTAGGTGGGGACTGGAGCGCGTACGCCCGGGACAGGAACAAAAATTCCCCTCAGACCCCGCAACCATTGGTTGCGCTGGCCTCGGTGCGAGCTCCGATCGCTCCCTCTGGTGCAATGGGAGGGCGCGGCCTCGGGCAGCTGTTCCCCAGGGCTGGGCACCTCTCAGTGTAATTTTTCTCAGTTGCTCCTCTGTCCTTTGACGGAATCTCCCCTGAGCGCACTCTGCCCAAAGACAGAGACGCAACTGAGAGATGATAAGCCAGGCGTTAGAAATTCCTCCAAGAGGGAAATTTGCACCCTCATGCTGGGAGGTCAACGGCCCCAATTCGATAAAATGTATTTAAAACTGGAAAAACGCTGCCCTTCCTTCTCACGATAATCAAATTGTAGTAGCTCTTCTTTTTCTCTCGTGTTCCCATATTAGGAACATACGGTGAAATTCCGCTGAAAACAACGGGTCTTGTTTGATTACCGAAGTTAAGGGGCGGCGAGCCAAGTAATTACTTAGACGGGGACCGGTTTTGAACACCTTGTACTATAAGCAATCTCTTACAATCCGACATATGTTTCAGCGTGAAATAACCCATAAACGGTTGATAAACCGTAAAAAAAAATATCACCCAAACATATATTACTGTGCTGAGCATCGGAGACGGATTTCAGCCTTCCGGAAGTTTGGGGACTGCGATGAGGTAAGCATGTTTCCGGTGATTACATTTCTATAGCAACATCTCCCCTTTTCATGGAAAGAGGAGGAAATTTACAGGGAACGGATGGTTTATATTCTTCGCGTATATGCACACGCATTACACTAAAATCCACGATGTGCAACACCTGAATATCGCAGTTGAGTGGAGTAGATATATATTAAAAAAAAATACAAGATACGCTCCGTTAGTTGAGGTTTTTAGACGATCTTATTATCTGTTCTTCAACTCCAGATGGATTCTCGCTCTTGCGTTGAGCGTCGGAAAGACGAATTCATTTTAGTGTATGGGAGAATAAAAATTTAATTTCAAATTGTCAATGCCCCCACTTATTCCTGCGCATTTGTGATCGAATCAATGTAAACATCCCTTTAGTTCGATAACGTCCTAAAGGACAAAAAAAAAGTTGGCCACCACGATCGTGCGACTTGACACATTTAGATTTCTTGCTTTGGGATCATTTCAAAGGTAAGGTCTATGCCAACAAGCCAACACCAATTCAACAGCTGAAGGATGAGATAAGAAGGCATATTGGTGAAATCGAGGAACAACTATGCACAGACGTCATCAAAAATTTTGACCATCGAGTGGAGGTGTGCCGCCGAAGCCTTGGCGGATATTTGGGCGATATTATTTTTCACACATAATTGCCATGACTTAAATAACATGACCCAATAAAGAAAGAAATAAAATTTCACCAATAACATTGATTTAGTTACTGCTGACTTTGATCCGGTTTAATGAAACACCCTTTATATATATCCGTCCTGGGTATGACGATAAACTGCATCCGCATTCTGGGTAAGACGATAAACTACATCCAACAGCAAGGCTTCTGATCAGGAGGTTTTGAGGAGCGTGTAACCACATCTTAATTGCTGGTGTTCCCAGGTCCACCCTGACCCGGGGTGGTAGCACCTGTTAGGTTCCCAGCTATGGGTAAATAGTTAACACCCAGAGTACATCCGAGTCCTGGGTATGACGATAAACTACATCCGCGTCCTGGGTATGACGATAAACTACATCTGAGGCCTGGGTAAGACGATAAACTACGTCCAACAGCAAGGCCTCTGGCTAATACGTTTTTGAAAAAATAATATTACCACCTATACGTTTTTGAAAAAATAATATTAGCACCTATACGTTTTTGAAAAAATAATATTACCTGCTATACGTTTTTGGAAAAATAATATTACCTGCAATAAGTTTTTGGAAAAATAATATTACTAGCTATACATTTTTGAAAAAAATAATATTACCAGCTATACGTTTCTTGAAAGATTATATTCCCAGCTACACGTTTTTGAAAAAATAATATTATCAGCTATACGTTTTTGAAAAAATAATATAACTAGCTATACATTTTTGAAGAAATATTATTATCAGCTATAGGTTTTGGAAAATATTATTACCAGCTATAAGTTTTTGAAAAATATTACCAGCTATACATTTTTGAGGAAAAAAAATATTAACAGAAATAGATTTTTGAAAAAAACACAATGGGTATGACGATGAACTATATCCGCGTCCTGGGTAAGACGATAAACTACGTCAAGCAAGGCTTCTGATCTGGAGCGTGGAACCACCTCCTAATTGCTGGTGTTCCCAGGTCCTCTGTGAACCGGGGTGGTGGCACCTGTTAGGGTCCAAGCTATGGGCAAATAGTTAACCCTGAAATTGGAGTAAAAGCACTATGAAAGTCTAAAAATATGTTTTGATACCGAAAATACTTTGTAAAAAAATTATTGCCGGAAATAAATTTTTGAAGGAAAAAAATATTACCAACAATGCTTTTGTGGAAAAATATTACCAGCAATATCTTTTGAAGGAAATTATTACCAGAAATAGATTTTTGACAAATTTTTCGACATTAAATGACCCATATATATATATATATATATATATATATATATATATATATATATATATATATATATATATATATATATATATAATGCGATGAGAACGAAAGTAATAGATAAATTCCGACGTTCACAGCATTAATCAAAAAGAGGGCTCGATACCGTGAGTAGAGCGATAATTATTTTCGATTTTCACCCGTCGAAGTGCAGTTGAAATGCACTGAAACAAAGTTGCATCATTGTAATGAGTAAAATGGTTTTGTCTATATGACAAAATTATAATAAATAAATATATATATATATATATATATATATATATATATATATATATATATATATATATACAATAGAAAAAAATATATATATAATAATGATAGACAAAACTAGAAAGATCCTCGCTCAAATTCCAGTCGGGCGCAGCAAGTGAGGGCTCGGAATGAACGCTTCTATTCCAAACAACGCGAAAATATATTACAATGTTAGAGTCAAAAATCGAGGAGAAATTAACATCACCTTCTTGATAAAACTGAGTTGACTTTTGATTACATCGTCAATTCAATAATAGATCCACGTGATTTACTGTCTATAAATTTGAACATTTTCTTGTTTTTTTTGTTTTTTTTTTTAAATCGATAGGGTGATTTCTATTTGATATGAGAGAAAAAAAAACTTTAGAGTCTGTTTCTTTATTTTAAATACTCGGAGAGAGGTAAGTATTAGTGGTTTTAATTTGATTGCTTTGTTTTATACGACACATCGACCCTTTGAAAGTTATTTAATGCCAGAAAATATTTTTAGATTGTAAGAATTTTTTGCGTGGCGAAGATAATAACGGTTTACAGTTAGAAAATTTTTACTGATTAGCCCATAGCTGGGGGAGCAGAGGTGGATTCATACCTTTCCCAACGTTATTCTGCGCGTACTTGGATATAACGAACCCAGTGGGAATTGCAACTCTGATCTCCGGTTACAATTACGAATCATTATCTATTACACCGCCCGCACATCCAAGCTTATAGCACCTGGTATTCCCAAGCGGTCACCCATTTAGGTACTGACATGGATGAATGTTGCTTAACTTCGTTGATCATATCGGAACTCGGCTATCCGATTAACAATTCAGAACCTTTATCCATTACACCACTTGCACATTCAAGCTTAGAACACCTGGTATTCCCAAGCTGTCACCCATCTAAGTACTGATATGGGTGGATGTTGCTTAACTTCAGTCATCGTATGAAAAATCTCCGATTGACAATTCTGAGCCTTTATTCATTATACCACCCGCACATCCAAGCTTACATCTTCTGGTATTTCCAAGCTATCACCCATCATGGTATTGTCCAGGTTCGTCGTTGCTTTATATCCTTACTACAACCGTTTATTCAATATTCAGAAAAATTCTTTTCACACATTAATTTAGACTATTTGCATCTGACGAAACAGTGTTTTATTATTAACTTTTTATACAATACCAATTTAGATCGTAAACGATGATGGCCCTCCACGCGTCCCTTTTCTTTATTTTTTGTGAACTGCTCTGCATTCTTGGGAAATAGAGTAGTGATTTGCGTTACCTTTTCAGTGCTTTTGAAATTCAAAGTCTCTTTTCACTGAGACCATTGATTCCCAACGAATCACGCGTGCTCCACCGGTGGGGCATGGTAACATTTTGATGGGGTATGCATAGGATGTGTACCCTTCGGCTTACTATACCAACAAAATAACGGGTCAATTGGAGAATGAGTTATTACCAGTGTACATGTGTAATTGGCATACAATGTATTTCCCTTCTCCCACACTCGCGTGTCTTGGTCAACAAAGGCGAAGGCGTAATCCATGTCGCTGGAAGAGCCCATTTTTTGTCGGCCAATCAGAGCGTAAGGAGAAGGCGTGATCAATGTCGCTGGAAGAGCCCATTTTTTTGTCGGCCAATCAGAACGTGGGGAGAGGGCGTGATGCATGTTGCTGGAAGAGCCCTTTTTTGTCGGCCAATCAGAGCGTGAGGAGAGGGCATGATGCAAGTCGCAGGAATAGCCCATTTTTTGTCGGCCAGTCAGAGCGTAAGGAGAAGGCGTGATCATGTCGCTGGAAGAGCCCATTTTTGTCGGTCAATCAGAGCGTGAAGAGAGGGCGTGATACATGTCGCTGGAAGAGCCCTTTTTTGTCGGCCAATCAGAGCGTGAGGAGAGCGCATCATGCATGTCGCTGGAACAGCCCTTTTTTGTCGGCCAATCAGAGCGTAAGTAGAGGGCGTGATGCATGTCGCTGGAAGAGCCCTTTTTTGTCGGCCAATCAGAGCGTGAGGAGAGCGCATGATGCATGTCGCTGGAAGAGCCCTTTTTTGTCGGCAAATCAGAGCGTGAGTCGAGGGCGTGATGCATGTCGCTGGAAGAGCCCAAAGTCTCGGATTCACACTTAAAAAAAAAAAACTTGGCAAAGTTTGTCGCAAGCCAAGACGTCAACTTAGTGACGAAAAAATCTGCCGAGAAAAGAAATATTTTTCTCGATAATACAATTTGCTCAAATAGGTCACGCATTGCAAATTCATAGGACCCCCCCCCTCTACAGTATTTAGACATTGTGTAAACTTTTTGCGAAGATGGAAGAATGCAAAAGTCTATTCCGGGAATTCTTTAAGTTCCAGTCGGAACAACAGACGAAAATATGAGAGCAACAAACAACATTCCAGATGCAGCTACAGGAGGAAACTTTCAATAGACAAATACAATTCCAACAAAAAATGGAACAGATGCATAGGGAGTTTCAAAACAAAATTCTGGAATAACTGAGAAGAGGAAAGAGAAAAATCTACAAAATGATTCTTTCCCAGAGAATACAATATGAAACTCAATTGAAATATTCACGTACTGTCCAGATAAAGAGATAACTTTTGCGGAGTATTATAAAAAATATACGGAGGTGTATAAAGAGGACTGCCACTCGTGGTCTGACGGAAAGAAGGTTAGGCTTCTTTTAAGCAAATTAGGAACTGCTGAGCATAACAAATTGGTAAACTACATTTTACCGAAAAAAAAAATAGCGAGTTGACATTTACCGAGGCGGTAAATATATTAAGTGAATTATTTAGTAAAAAGACATCTCTGTTCCGCAAGAGGTGGAAATGTTTGAATCTGATGAAAGATGATGAACAAGACTATATAACGTACGCAGCCAGATAGATTGAACAGATAGATAAAGAATTGGACAGATTAGAGAAAACCGGTGTACTTAAAATAGTTGAGTATAGTGAATGGGCAACACCGACGGTACGTGAAGAAAAAGTCTAAAGAAATTCGTGTTTGTGCTGATTTCTCGACGGGTTTAAACGCGGCACTCAAAGACTATAATTATCCTCTACCAAGAGCGGAAGAAATATTTGCGAAGCTTAATGAAGGCACAATATTTTCGAAGATAGACCTCAGCGACGCATATCTGCAAATACCGGTAGAAAAAGAAACGTCAAAGCTTTTGTGTATAAACACACATCGGGGTCTGTATAAATTTAACAGACTACCTTTTGGGGTTAAGGTCGCGCCCGCCATTTTCCAACAAGTAATGGATTCGATGTTGGGTGGTCTAGATTCTGCAGTAGCGTATCTGGACGACATCCTCATGAGAAGTACTAGTAGAGCAAAACACGTGTAACATGTAAATGCAGTAGTTTCAAGAATACAGGATTTTGGATTTAATCTCAAGGAAAGCAAATGCGAATTTTTTATGGAGAAAGTAAAATATCTGGGGCAGATCATCGATAAGAATGGTAGAAGGCCAGACCCAGAGCGAGCAGCGGCTATAAAAGACATGCCGGCTCCGAATGATATTACCACATTACAAAGTTTTTGGGATTAACTAATTATTACCAAATATACATCTCTAAAATGTATGATCTGCGGGCACCATTAAATGAACTAATAAAGAAAGGAAAGCCCTGGAAATTGACTAATGAATGCCAGAAAGCTAAAAGGAAAGGAAGTGTTAACCTCGGAATTATTTTTAACCCATTACAACCCGGATTTAGAGATCATAGTAGCTTGCGACTATGGAGTAGGGGCATGCATCTTACACAAAATGACAGATGGTCAAGTAAATCCAATTGCTTATGCTTCTAGAGCACTACTTCCGGCTGAGAAGAATTACTCTCAGATAGATAAAGAGGCGCTAGGAATAATATTTGCAGTAGCGAAACTTTACCGTTTTGTCCACGGTCGACATTTTAAGCTACAAACTGATCATAAGCCTCTAATTTCGATTTTTGGATCGAAAAAGGGTTTGCCGACGCATACAGCCAAGCGACTACAGAGATGGGGTATAATACTGCTAAATTATAACTTCAGCGTGGAGTACATACCATCGAATAAATTTGGCTACGCTGATGGGCTGTCCAGGTTAATTCCTAAAATGAGCGAACCACTAGAAGACACGGTAATTGACTCACTGAAGTCAGAAGAAGAGCTGAAATTTACTGTGTGTAATGCAGTTCGGGAACTTCCGGTAACTCTAGAAAAAATAAAAGAAGAAGCCACCAGGGACAAGTATATCTTGAAAATAAAAGAAAAAATAGTGGAGAGGGGCAAGTACACAAATTTGGGATACAGTATTGTTATACAGAGAACGTGTGGTGATTCCATACACACTACAAAAGCAAATACTAAAGGATTTTCATACTAGTCATCCGGGAAGTACTAGGATGAAGAGCCTAATGCGAAGTTTTGTATATTGGCCGAATATGGACACGGACATTGAGAATGCAGTGGCAAAATGTAAAGGCTGTGCTTTAGCTGCAAAGGCACCCCCAATAAAATTCAATCCCTGGCCAAAAACAGACCTACCATGGTGTAGGTTACATGTGGATTTTGTAGGTCCACTGAATGGATACCATTACATCATAGTAGTGGATAATTTTTCGAAATGGCCTGAGATACAAAGGATAAGAAAACCGACGAATTGTTCACAAGGTTTGGTGTAGTAGACACAATTGTGACGGACAACGGAAGTCAATTTACGTCGGAACAATTCAAAGATTTCTGCAAGGAATACAACGTCGAACATATTACCACAGCTCCATATCACCCAAGATCTAACGGGTTAGCTGGAAAATTTGTGGACACCCTAAACAGAGCTCTAAAGAAAGCTAGGGAAATACCTGCAAATGAAGCCCTACAGGAGTTTCTACAGGTATACAGAATTACCCCAAATAACGGAGCACCAGCGTCACAATCGCCAGCCAAGATGATGTTTGCACGTCGGGTAAGATCTGTCTTCGACAAATTACTACCAAAAAAGATAAAGACAGGGAGAGAAAAATTTATTCAAGTAAAATATACAATCCTGGTGAAAAAGTATACTTTATGGTCTATAAACAGAATAAATCATTCTGGGAAATTGGAAAAATAGAAAAGCGGATTGGCAAGATGATGTTTTTGGTGAAAAGCGAAAAATTCACGTCTAGACGGCACATTAACCAGATCAGACGACGCTCTTCAGACGTGGTTGACAGCGATCCCGCGGAAGAAACGCTTATGGAGGTGATTTTCGATACGTTTGACCTAACAACGCCAGCAACGATTTTACCTGAGGTACGCCGATCCAGGAGAAAAAGAAAGGCAACTGATCATTTAAAAGTGGATCCAAAACGTAGGAGATACGCTATGATGTTGCTAAAAAAAATGAAGTCTTTTTTTTTATATTTCCTGTAAAAAAAAAAAAAAAAAGAGAAAACTGTTTTACTTCTACGGAGTAAAGTTTTAGGAGGGGGTGTTATGGTGTAACACACCTATTCTATAGTTATTAGACTCTCCCACCTAATATAAGTAGGAGTAGGAAGAGGAACAAGGGTCAGTCGATGTCGGACGACAGTAATTCGAATAAGAAAGTAGTCAGCGACCACAACAAGATTACTCTGCGTAATACCTATTATATCAAGTTCCTAACGTTTGGTACGTCGAACTTATTTAGGAACGATTTTAGTACAAATACAAGCCTCCACTGCGAAATAACTCCACAACAATTTGAAACCCGCGTAGACAGTTGCTCTTGACCCCCGTCTTGATTATGGCACTATCGTCTTCAGATAAAATTTATCGCCAGTTTTCTTCGTACCTAATAAAATGCGAGGGAATCTGAAAGGCGCCCACTTTTAATGGGCTATTGACTCGTGAAGATGTTCGCCGGCTGAGCTGACGAGAGGAGGCAGGTGCACTCTGAAATAACTGAGTCAGCCGAATCACGGTGAGACAAAAAGATACTAACGAGCCTCTCTAGCCACACTGTGCTGATAATCAAATCTCAAACTCTCTCTCTCTCTCTCTCTCTCTCTCTCTCTCTCTCGATATATATATATATATATATATATATATATATATATATATATATTATAGCTGGCCATTCATTCGTATTCGAGGATACCCATTTACTAGGGCGGCTAGCGAATCCCTTCTGCAGACGCTCGCTCAGGCACATTTGTGTTTGCTCAACATCCACAGGCTCCAACTGTGTTTTATACTGCAACTATGCTGAGCAGACCTTAGTTAAAGTTTTTGGGAGAGAGCGTGCTATTTACCGTGATCAACAATTTGAACAAGGCCAGCACACTCAAGCCCTCGGCCACAATGACTTATGGCTTCGTGTTAGCACAATTATCGACGGCCCACAAGAGTTCCGTCTAACCAATTTCACTCACAAGGCTTGAGTCAACCCGTGGTATGGTTTTCAGGCACTTTCCAAAGGGGTCGTACGCTATGATCCAGTCCGGTAACAATATATATGCATGAACCCCTATTTATCTACTTGTCTGTAAATTATTTGTGATTTGCGGGTGCTGTAGTGATTGCTTTGTTTGCTTAATTACACTTCTGTTGTAATTTTAAGTGTTATTTTATCCAGATTTGGGGGCCATAAATATACATTATATTAAAAGGTTTGTTTTATATATATATATATATATATATATATATATATATATATATATATATATATATACATACATGGAATAATAATGCAACACAAAATGTACTTAGAACAAGAATGTATTATAACAAGAAAGTGTACACAATAAGTACATATAGTATTTCTGTATATTTCTGGGAAGACGTTCCTGGAGAATGTGTTGACTAGTCGCAGTCGATCAGAGTCTCTAGTTGGATCTCGTGATTCCATTCTCTCTCTCCCGGTACCAGCCACTATTTATGTAGTTGATAGTCACCTATGCAGATTAGGTGGATTCTACACAACACCCCCCTCCCAAGCCTTGGAATCCTTTTGGATTTCAAACTGGCTTCTATATGGGATGATGATGGTTATTTCTTTGTAGATCCCCTTTGCATAGTTCATATATATATCTGTTTTTTTTTTTCAATATCTTTTTCGTTTTGGATTCACGTCCAATGGGTCCGTGAACTTTCGTTTCCTACCGGATCTTCTCGGTTCATGAGCACTCTGCGGAGGTTCTACTTGAAAAGTATCATACATTACCTCAATGAGATCTTCCTCCTCATCCGGTATACTCTCTTCATGCTCTAGCACGTAGCATTTTTTGAGTTGGTTCTGGTGCCTTTTATGAGTATTCTTCGGCCCTTTTATTATGTAAATCAGGTCACCGATTCTCTTATCCACTATGCCTCGCTCTCAGAACTCAATGTTGTTTCTATAGCACTTGAAAAAGACCTTCTCTTTTTGTATCTTTTTCTAGCTGTATACATAGTGTTCTTTATTCTATTTCTTCCTGGCAAAAGCTTGTCAAACACTGACTTAACTTTCCTAGCGAACATTAGTTCAGCTGGTGCCATGTTTGATGGTGTTCTCTGGTTAGGCGTGATTCTGTATACTTGTAGGAATTGCTGAAGCGCCTTTTCCGTTGGAACTCCTGAGGCTTTCTTCAGAGCGCGCTTTAACGTATCTACAAATCTTTCTGCGAGTCCATTGGATCTCGGATGATACGGCGGCGTCGTTATGTGGTTAATTTGATATAACTCACAACTTCCTTAAATTCGTCAGAAGTGAATTGTGTACCATTGTCACTCACAATACACTCTGGCACACCGAACCGTGCAAATAGTTCATGCAAAAAAGTTGTTGTGGTATTGGACGTAGGCTTTTTGCAGCGTAGTACTTCCGGCCATTTTGTAAAGCTATCTACTACTATTAAGTAGTAATAATCTTCTACTGGACCAGCGAAATCAATGTGTCATCTTTCCCACGGATGATCCGTCTTGGGCCATGGTTTGTGTACTATAGGTGGTGCCTTAGCTGCTAACGCACACCCTTTACATCGATGAGCCATGTTTTCGATATCCACATCCATTCCTTTCCAATATACAAAGCTTCGCATTAAGCTTTTTGTTCTATTAATCCCCGGGTGACCCATATGAAAGTCCCGTAGGATTCTTTTCTGCAACTTTTTTGGTACTACTATTTTCTCTACACTTGCGAAAGGCACGTTACGTTTCTTTTTAAATATAGGCATAGTATTTTCTTTTAATTCAAATTTAGCTTCAATCTTGTTACATCTTCCAAGACCAGGTGTAAAGGTTTCCGGAAACTTTTTCTTTAATTCATCTTTAATCTCCTGTCTTGTTTGCGTATTACTTTCTACTTTTCTGCAGAATGCGTTTAACGGTTTATCCCACAATTCGAATGTTTCAATAAAATCTGTACCCAACAAGTTTTCTCCATTTCTCAGAATGAAAACTTTTATTTTTTTAACGATCCCATTCAATTTCATTGGAAGTACAACCTCGCCTTCGAAGTTAATTTGCTTTCCAGTTACCGTTCGAGCGAGTTTCGTTGACTTCATTATTGTAGGCCTTTTTAACATTTTCCATGTTTTATCGTTCATTATTGTTAAATCTGACCCTGAATCGAGTTGAAATTTGATATTCTTTTTGAATATTTCAGTCGTCACATATTTCCTCAAATCTCTATCTGATTTGATATTCGAATTTGTTTGTCTAATTCGACTCTTGAATTTTTTCGTTTTACAACACGATCCTTTGTGACCATTCTTTTGGCACACGAAACATTTCTTATTTCTATATGGGCAATTTACCTCCCAATGTCTTTCGTTACAACGTCTGCAATTATATGGTGGGACTTTTTTATTTTCGTTCTTTTTATTGTCTTGTCTATTATTAAAATACGCTGAATTTTTTCTCCAATTTTTCTGTACTGGGTACTTTGACTGCTTTTTTATTTTTTTAATATAAGCAATACCAGCTTTTTCGATTTTTTGCGACTCTTTCTTTAACTTTACGGCCCGTTGACACTCCTCTGCTAACTTTTGCAGGGTAAGGCCTTGTTCAGATTCGAGTTTAGACAAAACTCTACGTCTTATTTCGGCACTCTTACTGGATACCAGTCCTTGAGCAAAAATTAAGCACTTGAATTCTTCAACCGTAATCTCTGCCAATCTGAAATTGTCACAATGTCTATTTACTATAGATGCATATGTTAAGTAATCCTGATCGTCGGATTTAGAGACATTCATGCATAACCATCGCTTATGCCAACGCGACATATTTGCTCCAAACAGCTCTTTTAGCAATTTCACTGTTTCCGAGAATTCCAATTCAGTTGTTTTTCTCGGTAGAATAAAATCTACAAATTTGCTATGTTCTGCTGTACCTAGCTTTCTTAGTAATAGACTGACTTTTCTTGAATTCGACCAGTTTTCACAGTCTGTGTAGAAAATATCTTCATATCGTTTAAAGTACGCTTCAAACGTTTTTTCTTCGTCTGGCACATAGTTGAAAGTTTCCAGCGAATTAAATATGGTGTTATTAGAATATGAAGAATCTCCCTCATTTGCCTGAAAGTTGTTTAATTTCTCCAGTGTTAACTTTTGAATTTCCAAAAGTCTTTCATCTTGTTTTTCTTGATATTTCTGTTGTCTTTCATCTTGTTTTTCCTGATATTTTTGCAGCGCTATTTGTTGTTTTTGTTGTCTTTCATCTAGTTTCTCTTGATATTTATGCTGTGCTATCTGTTGTTCCCTTATTAATAAGGCAAACTGTTCCTGCTGACGTTGTTGACTCAACTGCTGGGATTTTAATAATTCAGCTATGACTTTGGATAGTTCCTCCATTTTTAGCTGATAGTGTTCATGCAACAAGGAATATACTTTTAATTTGTGTATCCACGAATATCTATAAGCTGACCAAAAAAATCGAAGCAACGTACGACTTTTTATATTTTATGTCTTGCTTTTACATTCACGCCCGTGCTAATCAACTTTGGTATATATTTTTTTTTTTTTTCGTGAACAGAGAGCGTCGGACTTTTTTTTTTCCGACTTCTGTTCGCGTATTTCAATGACAACGTCTGATTTTCTTATCAGAGGTAATTCGTCACTATATTGTTGAACAAATAATTCTAAAAAAATAATTTTTTAAAGTTTGTTACCTTTCAAAGTCGACACGGTGTATTTGTGCTCCTTTTAATCCATGCATGTTTTTGTAGTCGGCCAATTTTTCTTTTTAGCGGGTGTCTCGGTGTAGATAATTTTTTAATTTAAAATTACCGTTATTCGATTACGACACCTTTCAATTTTTCTGAGTGAACGTTCCTTTATGCTTAGTCGTCTTTTAACGAGTTCTACATATCCAGAAGTTTAGAATCCTTCGTCGTTACGTTAACGTTGGACTTTTAATTAATAGTTTTTTTTTCAGCCTGGGTTCTTCAATGACTTGTCCCAATTGTTGAAAACTCTCACTATTAATTCTTTCTTTCCGTATGATTCGTTCTACTTCTTTGTCATTGTTGAAACTTGGCGTATGGTTCGTTCTACTTTGTGGCCTTTGTTGAAACTTGTCGTATGGTTCGTTCTACTTCGTCGCCATTGTTGAGTCTTGACTCAATGTTGAAATCTCGCCTAATGCATGGAATAATAATGCAACACAAAATGTACTTAGAACAAGAATGTATTATAACAAGAAAGTGTACACAATAAGTACATATAGTATTTCTGTATATTTCTGGGAAGACGTTCCTGGAGAATGTGTTGACTAGTCGCAGTCGATCAGAGTCTCTAGTTGGATCTCGTGATTCCATTCTCTCTCTCCCGGTACCAACCACTATTTATGTAGTTGATAGTCACCTATGCAGATTAGGTGGATCCTACACAACAATTATTAATATATTTAATTTTATTATTATTATTATTATTATTCATTTATTTATTATTATTATTAATATATTTAGTTTTATTAAGAAATGTTAAATGTTAGTGTTCGTGCCTTTTATAATAATAATTATTGCTCTGTCTCTGACATAGAGCTCTCCCTGGATTTATATCTATCTATCTATCTATCTCTCTCTCTCTCTCTCTCTCTATATATATATATATATATATATATATATATATATATATATATATATATATATATATATATATATATATCTTCAATAATTTTATAACTAATATTAAGGAAATGCTACCCTTTTATATCTATATGTAAACAAACTTCTGAAAACAGCCATTTCTGAAGAAAGATCGGGGCCGATCTGAAATATCAAATATATATATATATAAAAAATATAAATAAATACTTCACATAAAAAAACATTCAATTTTTTAATTTGCAACTTTTCAGTTGTTTTTTCTATATTATATATATATACATATATATATATATATATATATATATATATATATATATATATATATATATACACACATATATATATATATACACATATATGTATATACGTATATATATACATATATATATATATATGCGAGTCATTCGCAAACACTATGTTTGGCTGAATCACGTCTCCTCTGTGCGACGAGACATTCGAATGCATCAAGCCAGGATCGAAACCCAACTGATTTGGTGTCAGTTAGAATTTCTACCACTGAGCTATCTTCATTCGGCAGAGTGAAACAGCTAAATCTAGCCTATTGTTTTTATGAATGTAAACAAATGCCAGTGAGCCTGAGTGTTCTATTCATTTTACCGAAGAGCTTTGCATTAGCGCAAGTAGCTGTTGTTTATAGAATTAGCTTGTCACACAAAAGTGCTCAATTGAAATATATTTTTCAGGAGCTAAATTATATGTGTGTGCGTATGTGTGTGTATATGTATATATATTATATACATTTTTATTTTAACTGGAGTATTTTTTTTTATCTTAAATTTGAAATCTTTAGAAGAAAATAACATGATTTTTCAGAAAAATCTTAAGTACACATTATCTTTAATATTAAAGGCTTTTTTAAATTTTTTTATGAATACATAAGTGTCATAATCGTACGCCAGACAGAATATTTCGATTACACACACAGCCATCATTCACTGATTTCCCATTCCTTTGTTCTTTTTCATTTTTTTCTCTTTCATGTGTCATTAACTGTCCCAATTGAGGTATCCATGTTTTCCGTCGTCTGTATTTTAAATTAGGTCAACAAGTCTAAAGTCAGTTTTTCAATTTAAAATAACTTCTATTCGCCTCAATCTAAGCTTTTCCTGTTTTGGTTTCTATGTCTTTCTTTCCACTGCTCTCTCAAACTTACTTATGCGGCTTTCTTTCCAACCTTCACGGATACACTTTTACTTATATTTTGTTATTTAAACCTGGAGAAATATTTTCTGTTTCCTTTTGGATTTGAAGATCTGATTAATTGGTGCCGTTTTTACGACCCTAATGAAATAAAAAAATAACCTCATGAAATGTTAGTGTTCGTGCCTTTTATAATAATAATTATTGCTCTGTTTCTGACATAGAGCTCTCCCTGGATTTATATCTATCTATCTATCTATCTATCTACCTATATATATATATATATATATATATATATATATATATATATATATATATATATATATATATATATATATATATATATAAAGAGAGAGAATTAATATAAGTAAATAATGTTTGTCACTTAGCTGATTGGACTTACCTTCAGCATTTCGAATCCAAAGTTTCGTGGACGGAATCGTCTTTCCTGTCTTCAGGGTATATCTATTTTTCTTTCTTTCAGATGGGCGCCAAGAATGGGACGATTTCCCTGTCCACTCGGTATAAACATATATAGGCACGGTGTAGTAATGGATAGCGGCTTGGATTGAGGAATCGGAGAGCCGAGTTCGAATTCCAGTCGAATCCATTACATTCACTTACGTGCTAATAATTTTGGGAAAGATGTGAATCCTCTTCTTCTCCCTCCAGCTATGGGTAAATAGCAGGACACACTGGGTTCTATAGCCTTGGATGGCAACTGGTCTAGAAGGAGGACAACTCTGAATTCAAAACCTGAGGAGCGTCGTTTGGGGACCCTGTGGCACGAAGTCTCTGTATTCGGCCCTTCAAAACGTGTGGATGGTTCTGCACGAAACCTTCACCACTATAATCAAATCTCATGTGCTGGTGTCCGGCTGGTGTTTAGGAACTGATCTGCTTGACCTTCATACGTCGAATCGACTGGAGATTCGAGTATATATATATATATATATATATATATATATATATATATATATATATATATATATATATATATATATATATATATATATATATATATATATATATATCGAAATGAGAGAAAGAAGAGATGGTGTAAAATTCCACTGTTCGTAGCATTTACTTTTTAAAATGTGTCCAATACAAAGTAGAGCAATATATTTTTTTTTATTTATAAAAGATGTTGAAATCACTACACAAAAACTTTCATGTTTCAATACGTTGATTGTACTTCTTCAGGCAATGGTAAGTAACTGGTGATTAAATGATTTAATCACCAGTTACTTACATCATTTACTCACCTGAAAATATATTTATTATTTACTTATTTTTAGTTAATCGAAGTAGATAGATTCTCCTATCACCCGGTTCATACTCCTCTTTTGAGCAGGAGTAGAGGTTTAGCCCTTGTTCCCTCTTCAGGATTAGCTTTCTAGATTCTTCTAAAGTTTTCTCACCCTCTTTCTCTCTCAGTAGACCTTGCGTCTTAGTGGCATTATCGCCTTACTTGTGGTGAAATGATTCAAAAAGGTTTTGGTGACTCTAACAGTAGAAGCAATACTAATTTTATCTGTGTATGCGATAGAAATGTCGTCTCCAATATATAGAATGGCTAGACTTGGTATATAATCTTGAATAAAAAATAAAAAAGGTAAAACAATCGAAAACTTTTTCGGGTAGTACCGTTCTCGAGCAGAACCGTGCACGCATGCGCCGAATGCTTTATGGCCTCTTGAAAAGGATTTAACCAATCAAAATGATGGATTGTATCGGCAGCTGAAAGTCAAGAACAAATTCACTCGACACTTCTTAACCTGCTTGATACAAACGTGCACAAATACGCAAACACATACACTCTCACACACACAGACTCACACACTTAATGAGTATATATATATATATATATATATATATATATATATATATATATATATATATAAGAAAAAATATATATATAAAAGGAAGTATAGAAATATATATATACAAAGAAATATAGTTTTAAGGTGTGCTATATTTATGGGCTAGAGGGCTTAATATCAGAGATAGAGCGTATGTAAATATAAATCTAAAAGTGAACATTGAAGTCAAAACCCAGAGGTGACAGGCGGCCTGATGATTGCGTCTGGCATGAAACAGCCTGTCGCCTCTGAGTGTTGACTGCAATGTTCACTTTTATATATATATTAAATGTCCTATGGAAGAATGCTCTTCTAATCCACATACATATATTGGATTTACAACCACCCGGCTCTCCAGAAGATTAACTATGCATCTAAATAATTCTATCTCCATTAAACAACATATTATGCCACATACTAATCGTATAGATTACAATATTTCTGGAAACATCCTACAATGTTTATAATATATTTAAATTTTATAACGTATTCTTCGATCTTTTGGCTTGTATAATAAAAATCTTTTTCACGCTGTCACATGATAAAAATATTCGCCATGCACGTGATAGCATCATCGCGTCTTTTGAAATTAAAAGGATTTTAACGTTTATTTAGTTTGTAAAAAAATGTTGCAACATGATTCCGCCTAAAGACAATTGTCAAATTTTTTTAAATGATGAATTGGATCGTATTTACGATTCCAATGGAATAGATTATGACCATAGAATATTAGTGTTCAAGCCTTTTTATTATATATATATATATATATATATATATATATATATATATATATATATATATATATATATATATATATATATATATAGGTAATTTCCCTCTGAATTGCAGTTATCATTATATACATTATATATAGTCGGTCTGAAATTCTCATCTTTGCTGTTATTGTTTGAATGTTTCGGCCGTTATACACTCCGGCTTTCTTCAGTTGTCTATCCGTTTAACTTTCATTTTCTTTGCCTGAGGTACTTTATCAAGGATAAATGCAAAGATTTTATTTTACAACGAGTATTTATAAACAAGAGCAAAAATGTTGTCTGTTTTCATTTTCTAAGGTCGAAGAATGTCAGCAAACTGTGGAGATTATTTATATGTGTAAAGATAATGGAAGCCTTTTTTATAAAACAGTATAGACTTAGGTTCAGCATTAGCAAATTTGAAACTAGTCGTAACGTATTAGAAGTGTTTCGAAGACACGCCATCATGGAATTACTAATACTCCTGTACAACAATTCTTAGAAGACAAACACAAAAGACATACTAACAACGAAGCCCTTGAAAACGGCAGAAAGCAACTGGGATAAGCATCATTACAGACAGTTTCTACACTATCATAAAAGAAAAACTGTAATGATCCGTGAAAGACTGAATAAAACTTATAAAACATTCCCATAGCCGTCACATTCAAAGAAACAAATAGATATAATATAGATTTTATGCTTGTCGAATAAAGGTCTCTTTTTTATTTCGTCGGTAACCTGCAAAACATGTCAAATTAAAAAGTATTCAAACTTGTCGCGACCTACGTAAGACGATAAAGCCAACAACAAGGCCTCTGATCAGGAGGTTTTGAGGAGCCACCTCTTAATTTCTAGTGTTCCAAGTCCACCCTGACCCGGTATGATAGCACCTGTTAGGGTCCCAGCTATGAGCAAATACTTGTCCCCCCAAAAAAAACATGTATCGTTGGTAACTTTACTATAAATATGTGTCGGTGGTAATGTTACTATAAAAAATGTATTTCTATACTTTAATACTGTTTTGTTTTTGTTTGAAGTTATTCATGGTTAAGCACATTGAAAGCCCGTTGGTCTCTACGGTGGATTCCACTGCATATGGTAGGCTGCGTGAAAGCCTACCGAATGTTATATCTCCCTTAAAGACTCACAAAATCCAGGCCATTAGTTGTCATTTAAAAACACAACTGTCTTCTCAACCAGGTGTATCAACTAAATATAAAGTCCCACTGATTCAAACGTTCGTTTTTCGACCATGCGTACTGAAACAGCTTGCGATGTTAACGATTGGTTTGGTCGGTTGATTTTCTATAGCGACATATCAACACCACTATGGGTTATTTAATGCCGAAATGTAAACATTTTAAACGTAATCGCGCCGCTTTCCACTGCAGATAAAAGGTATTGTAGGCCATTTTGTTATAAATTACATTGTTGCTAGTACTACTATAAATATGTATTGTTTGGTTTAGTTTGACGAGGTTGCGTTTGTTTTACGGCATACCAACCTCAATGGGTTACTTAATAACGACATCGCTTTTTTTCAAAAATGTATTGCTGGTAATATTTTTTTTTCAAAAGATGTATTTCTGGTAATATTTTTTCTTCAAAAGTGTATTGCTGTCAATATTTTTTCCAAAATTCATTGCTGGTAATTTTTTTTTTTTTTACAAAAATGTATTGCTGGTAATAATCTTTTCAAAAATTTATTGCTGGTCACCATTTTACAAAAAACGTATTGCTGATATTAAAACATATTTTTACACTATCATAGTGTTTTGTCCCCAGTTTGTGAGTTAAATATTTACCCATAGCTGGGACCTTAACAGGTGCTACCACGCCGGGTCAAGTTGGACCTGGGAACACCAGTAAGTAAGAGGTGGTTCTACGCTCTTCAAAACCTCCTGATGAGAGGCCTTGCTTTTGAATGTAGTTTATCTTCATACCCAGGACGGTATGTATTTTTGATAATTTTACTGTAAATATGTGTTGTTGGTCATTTTACTATAAATATATATTGTTAGCAGTTTTACTATAAATATGTATAGTTAGTAGTTTTACTATAAATATGTATTGTTAGTAGTTTTACTATAAATATGTATTGTTAGTAGTTTTACTATAAATATGTGTTGTTGGTCATTTTACTATAAATATATATTGTTAGTAGTTTTACTATAAATATGTATTGTTAGTAGTTTTACTATAAATATATATTGTTAGTAGTTTTACTATAAATATGTATTGTTAGTAGTTTTACTATAAATATGTGTTGGTCATTTTACTATAAATATATATTGTTAGTAGTTTTACTATAAATATGTATTGTTAGTAGTTTTACTATAAATATATATTGTTAGTAGTTTTACTATAAATATGTATTGTTAGTAGTTTTACTATAAATATGTATTGTTAGTAGTTTTACTATAAATATGTGTTGTTGGTCATTTTACTATAAATATGTATTGTTAGTAGTTTTACTATAAATATATATTGTTAGTAGTTTTACTATAAATATGTATTGTTAGTAGTTTTACTATAAATATGTATTGTTAGTAGTTTTACTATAAATATGTGTTGTTGGTCATTTTACTATAAATATGTATTGTTAGTAGTTTTACTATAAATATATATTGTTAATAGTTTTACTATAAATATGTATTGTTAATAGTTTTACTATAAATATGTATTTTTATGCTTTCATTGTGTTTTATTTTTGTTTTCGGGGTTCGGTATTTGCGCAAACTTGGGGCCCTAACAAGTGTTACCACCCCAAGTCAGGGTGGCGGTGTTGGACGAAACTACACCTAGCGCAGCCTATTCCATGTTAAGTTCCTTATCTCCTGTACTAAATTTCTTATAACTGATCCGTACACGGAGGTATTTGAAGTTTTTAGAGTTTATTAATTCTTCATTTTGTAGGATGCGACCTGTGCTGATACATTCTCGGCCGGTAATTTGATCAGGTCCGCGCTTGAGCCGGGGTTCGTCGCCGGAGACGCAGAGATAAAAAAAAATAGCTAAATATTCTTCTCTTGTTGATAGATTTATTTTTTACTCCTGTGGCAGTGGAGACTTCAGGGGTTATTGGCCCTCGTTCGATGGTGTTCCTTCGGAGGATTGACGCGATTGCGTCTCGATTAAGAAACGAGCCTCGCGAAACGGAGTGGCTCTTGCAGCGTGTCTCACTGGCGACGGTTCGAGGTAATGCTTTCTACATCATAGCGGCTGGCAGAGGATAGAAAAAATTTGTTTATAGTTACGTTGTTCTGGAATTGTCATCATTGGCCGACTGAACTTGCTTTGTTTCAATTATTGTTTCCCTTAGATTGAACTTACCATTTCTTTTTATACTGTAATGTATTTCAGTGTTATCCAATAAACTTTAATTTCTATTCAAAAAAAAAAATGTTGATACTGGATTCTAGGTATGTAACATAAATGATTTAATTAGAATGCAGGTACAGGTCACAGTCTCCATTTTGGACAGGTAGGTTCATCTTGAATTATATTTCTTGGGAAAATTGGTAGAAGAGGTTGATTTTTTGTTCAGGATCATTCTTGGCCAAACTTTGAATACCTACGTTATCATTACAGTTCGTGTAAGTCTTTGGTATGACTTAGAATTTCGACTGGTTGCAGAAATTTGGTGAATTTCAACATCCCATTGGTATTGTGCATGATCTTTTAACATTTTTCGTGTCTTTGTGTTGCTAAGTGCACATGATTTAAGTTATATCTTATTTTTTATTTTATTTTGTGGTTACGAGTGACAGTAATAGAGGATGAGACGGAAATAATTTTTCAACAAAAAAGCTTTCAAAATATAATCATATATATATATATATATATATATATATATATATATATATGTGTGTGTGTGTGTGTGTGTGTGTGTGTGTGTGTGTGTGTGTGTGTGTGTGTATTGTGTATATTTAGGCAGCAATTTTTCATTGATGCATGTTTCATTAAATAATATATACAAGTTTTGTCTATTTATTTTAAGTAAGTTCCTTTCATATTGTCTGATAAGCTTAATAACATTATCATTGAAAAATGAAAGGAAATCACCATATTGATACATGTTTGAATCTTATCTAAGCTTTCGGCTTACATAAGCCATTATCAAAGGTGACAATTACATTTCAATATATCAAACAATACACGGACGAAACAATAATAATAATTTCAAAGCAACGACAAACTTCCGCGTCTCGTATACACGAGTTTGTCGTTGCTTTAAAATATACACACACACGTATATATATATATATATATATATATATATATATATATATATGTGTGTGTGTGTATATTTTAAAGCAACGACAAACTCGTGTATTTATATATATATATATATATATATATATATATATATATATATATATATATGTAAGCAAATATGTGGATGTAGATCCGATGGTATGATGAAAAATGACAAAACAAAATCCGAATATGCAAGTTTACAACATTAAACCAGTAAACTTGCATATTCGGATTTTGTTTTGTCTTTTCCATATTTTTCATCATATATATATATATATATATATATATATATATATATATATATATATATATGTGTGTGTGTGTGTGTGTGTGTGTGTGTGTGTGTGTGTGTGTGTGTGTGTGTGTATGCGTGTGCTTTGTCGTGAAATCTATGTTTGCCGGAAGTTATTCATGTTCGAACGATCTGAAAGCACGTTGGTCTCTGCAGTGGAGTCCAATCCATAATGGGACGCGGAGTCCCAGCTTGCGGCCCATTTTCGAAATTGCCGTAAAAACCACACCCAAATGTTAACCGTAGCTTTATGTAGCGACTAACGTTTTCCGCTGATATGAAATGGAACGATTATATTGAATCAGTTCGTCATCATTGTCATTCTTCGACCTCGCTGTGGTTGGTCGGGACACCGTTTACAATCCCTTTTCCACACAGCTCGGTCCTGTATTGCTGTCCCCAGATCCCCAATGTACAACCCTGAGTCCCAAGCTATGATGTCTGGTAAAGTCACCTTTCGCAAGAAGACACCTCCAGGAGGATGCCATGGAAATAAGAATGAGACGACCTCGCTTGTCCGCTAGGTGGCAGTGGCCGGCAAACTGCAATAGCTTTTGTTTGAGCTTAAGAGATATTGGTCTCAGTTCTCCGTAAATTGTGTTAAGCGCTGCATGGGATCTCCAACTGATGTTCTGGATTTTACTAAGCGGATTTGTATAGGTTTCATCCAGTCGTCTGTCAAGACGAACAGATAATGTCTAAGTTTCTGATCCATACCGTAGAACTGGTTTAATTAATGTTCGAAAGGTTTGGACTTTTAAGGAGGATGGAAGGTTCGAGCGCCAAATCTTGTGAAGTTTGTTACACGCATCTCATGCAAGAGCTTTGCGGGTGTAAAAGTCTTCTTTTTTTTTAATCTATTATGTGAGATCCAAGATCCAACACTTTTGATGGATGTATTATTGAGTGACTTCAACGTGGATGGTTCAGGGGAGGTAGTGATATATTCTGTCTTACGTTGCAATAGAGGCCTACCTGACGCCATCGCCGAAAACAGAGGTGAAACACAACTTTACGATGAAAACTACACAAATTCTCCGTCTCTCTTTGATCTTGTAAAATGGTCAAAAACTCCTTTTTGTGTTAGTTTTCTATTTGGGATTCTATGGTTTGCACTCATGAGAATCATCTCTTCGTTGAAGTCAAGTATCTTGTACTGTGTGTGTGTGTGTGTGTGTGTGTGTGTGTGTGTGTGTGTGTGTGTGTGTGTGTGTGACAAAGAGATAGAGAGATAAAGAGAGGGAGAATGTCTTTTTATCTTTTTATCTTTAGGGTCGTTATATCTTGTGTTTAATCCGACATTTGTATCCTTTCAAACGTAATTTTTATTAGATGACCGTATTTGAAATAGAAGCCCTGTTTTTATTTGATGATTCAGTCTCGAGTTGTTCTGTCTTACTCACATTGCAATAGGGACCTACCTGGTTCACTGCTTGCTCGATTTATTGCAGTAAAGATTCTGCATCTTTGGTACATTGAGAAATTAATCAATTGCTATATCTCCTGCAAGGAAGGTTGGTTCATTGGGTCGTGCTAGAAATTTTATCTCGCCCGAATAAGTTTATAATTTGTTCATGAATTGAATATTTCTATCACATTTGGTTTCGTTCTTCTGTCATACACCCTTGTGCAAATTAATTAAAACAACCGCTTTGGTTTCCTTTCTTTCCACATACGGTCAGTTTTAGGCCCACTGGAGTGACAGGGTGTAATCGATTTCTATTTTTTCCTCGGATTAGGTCATTTACAGTGGTGTGCAGCAATATGAATCTATGTTCGTATATAGTTTCTGTAATATACTCATAAGGTATTTACAAAGGTATTATATAAACCCTTGTGCAAATTAATTGAAACAACCGCTTTCTTTCACCATACGGTTAGTTTTAGCCCCACTGGAGTTACAGCATTAGCAGAAGAATAAAGCAAAGAAGGCCTAAAGGAAACAACAGAAGAAGAAGAAGAAGAAGAAGAAGAAGAAGAAGAAGAAGAAGAAGAAGAAGAAGAAGAAGAAGTAGTAGTAGTAGTAGAAGTAGTAGCAGAAGAAGAAGAAGAAGAAGACGAAGAAGAAGAAGAAGAAGAAGAAGAAGAAGAAGAAGAAGAAGAAGAGACAAAAAATCAATAGACAAAGAAGAAAAATCAAATAGATAAAGAAAAGCGAAGAAAGCCAAAAAGAAACAACAGAAGAAGAAGAAGAGACAAAAAATCAGTAGACAAAGAAGAAAAATCAAATAGATAAAGAAAAGCGAAGAAAGCCAAAAAGAAACAACGGAAGAAGAAGAAGGGACAAAAAATCAGTAGACAAAGAAGAAAAATCAAATAGATAAAGAAAAGCGAAGAAAGCCAAAAGCAAACAACGGAAGAAGAAGAAGAAGAGACAAAAAATCAATAGACAAAGAAGAAAAATCAAATAGATAAAGAAAAGCGAAGAAAGCCAAAAAGAAACAACAACAGAAGAAGAAGAAGAGACAAAAAATCAGTAGACAAAGAAGAAAAATCAAATAGATAAAGAAAAGTTAAGAAAGCCAAAAAGAAACAACAGACGAAGAAGAAGAAGAGACAAAAAATCAATAGACAAAGAAGAAAAATCAAATAGATAAAGAAAACGAAGAACGCCAAAAAGAAACAACGGAAGAAGAAGAAGAGACAAAAAATCAATAGACAAAGAAGAAACATCAAATAGATAAAGAAAAGCGAAGAAAGCCAAAAAGAAACAACAGACGAAGAAGAAGAAGAGACAAAAAATCAATAGACAAAGAAGAAAAATCAAATAGATAAAGAAAAGCGAAGAAAGCCAAAAAGAAACAACAGACGAAGAAGAAGAAGAGACAAAAAATCAATAGACAAAGAAGAAAAATCAAATAGATAAAGAAAAGCGAAGAAAGCCAAAAAGAAACAACAGACGAAGAAGAAGAAGAGACAAAAAATCAATAGACAAAGAAGAAAAATCAAATAGATAAAGAAAAGCGAAGAAAGCCAAAAAGAAACAACAGAAGAAGAAGAAGAAGAGACAAAAAATCAATAGACAAAGAAGAAAAATCAAATAGATAAAGAAAAGCGAAGAAAGCCAAAAAGAAACAACAGAAGAAGAAGAAGAGACAAAAAATCAATAGACAAAGAAGAAAAATCAAATAGATAAGGAAAACGAAGAAAGCCAAAAAGAAACAACAGAAGAAGAAGAAAAAATCAATAGACAAAGAAGAAAAATCAAATACATAAAGAAAAGCGAAGAAAGCCAAAAAGAAACAACAGAAGAAGAAGAGACAAAAAATCAATAGACAAAGAAGAAAAATCAAATAGATAAAGAAAACGAAGAAAGCCAAAAAGAAACAACAGAAGAAGAAGAAGAAGAGACAAAAAATCAACAGACAAAGGTGAAAAATCAAATAGATAAAGAAAAGCGAATAAAGCCAAAAAGAAACAACAGAAGAAAAAGAAAAAAAAATCAATAGACAAAGAAGAAAAATCAAATTCATAAAGAAAAGCGAAGAAAACCAACAAAAAAACAACAGAAAAAGAAGAAGACGAAGAGACAAAAAATGAATAGAGAAAGAAGAAAAATCAAATAGATAAAGAAAACGAAGAAAGTCAAAAAGAAACAACAGAAGAAGAGACAAAAAATCAGTAGACAAAGAAGAAAAATCAAATAGATAAAGAAAAGCGAAGAAAGCCAAAAAGAAACAACAGAAGAAGAAGAGACAAAAAATCAGTAGACAAAGAAGAAAAATCAAATAGATAAAGAAAAGCGAAGAAAGCCAAAAAGAAACAACAGAAGAAGAAGAAGAGACAAAAAATCAATAGACAAAGAAGAAAAATCAAATAGATAAAGAAAAGCGAAGAAAGCCAAAAAGAAACAACAGACGAAGAAGAAGAAGAGACAAAAAATCAATAGACAAAGAAGAAAAATCAAATAGATAAAGAAAAGGGAAGAAAGCCAAAAAGAAACAACAGAAGAAGAAGAAGAGACAAAAAATCAATAGACAAAGAAGAAAAATCAAATAGATAAAGAAAAGCGAAGAAAGCCAAAAAGAAACAACAGAAGAAGAAGAAGAAGAGACAAAAAATCAATAGACAAAGAAGAAAAATCAAATAGATAAAGAAAAGCGAAGAAAGCCAAAAAGAAAAAACAGAAGAAGAAGAAGAAGAGACAAAAAATCAATAGACAAAGAAGAAAAATCAAATAGATAAAGAAAACGAAGAACGCCAAAAAGAAACAACGGAAGAAGAAGAAGAGACAAAAAATCAATAGACAAAGAAGAAACATCAAATAGATAAAGAAAAGCGAAGAAAGCCAAAAAGAAACAACAGTCGAAGAAGAAGAAGAGACAAAAAATCAATAGACAAAGAAGAAAAATCAAATAGATAAAGAAAAGCGAAGAAAGCCAAAAAGAAACAACAGACGAAGAAGAAGAAGAGACAAAAAATCAATAGACAAAGAAGAAAAATCAAATAGATAAAGAAAAGCGAAGAAAGCCAAAAAGAAACAACAGAAGAAGAAGAAGAAGAAGAGACAAAAAATCAATAGACAAAGAAGAAAAATCAAATAGATAAAGAAAACGAAGAAAGCCAAAAAGGAACAACAGAAGAAGAAGAAGAGACAAAAAATCAATAGACAAAGAAGAAACATCAAATAGATAAAGAAAAGCGAAGAAAGCCAAAAAGAAACAACAGACGAAGAAGAAGAAGAGACAAAAAATCAATAGACAAAGAAGAAAAATCAAATAGATAAAGAAAAGCGAAGAAAGCCAAAAAGAAACAACAGACGAAGAAGAAGAAGAGACAAAAAATCAATAGACAAAGAAGAAAAATCAAATAGATAAAGAAAAGCGAAGAAAGCCAAAAAGAAACAACAGAAGAAGAAGAAGAAGAAGAAGAAGAAGAGACAAAAAATCAATAGACAAAGAAGAAAAATCAAATAGATAAATAAAAGCGAAGAAAGCCAAAAAGAAACAACAGAAGAAGAAGAAGAGACAAAAAATCAATAGACAAAGAAGAAAAATCAAATAGATAAGGAAAACGAAGAAAGCCAAAAAGAAACAACAGAAGAAGAAGAAGAAGAAGAGACAAAAAATCAACAGACAAAGAAGAAAAATCAAATAGATAAAGAAAAGCGAATAAAGCCAAAAAGAAACAACAGAAGAAGAAGAAAAAAATCAATAGACAAAGAAGAAAAATCAAATACATAAAGAAAAGCGAAGAAAGCCAAAAAGAAACAACAGAAGAAGAAGAGACAAAAAATCAACAGACAAAGAAGAAAAATCAAATAGATAAAGAAAAGCGAATGAAGCCAAAAAGAAACAACAGAAGAAGAAGAAAAAAAAAATCAATAGACAAAGAAGAAAAATCAAATTCATAAAGAAAAGCGAAGAAAACCAACAAAAAAACAACAGAAAAAGAAGAAGACGAAGAGACAAAAAATGAATAGAGAAAGAAGAAAAATCAAATAGATAAAGAAAACGAAGAAAGTCAAAAAGAAACAACAGAAGAAGAGACAAAAAATCAGTAGACAAAGAAGAAAAATCAATTGACAAAGAAAAGCGAAGAAAGGCCCCCCAAAAGAAACAACAGAAGAAGAAGTAGAGTCAAAAAATCAATAGAGAAAGAAGAAAAATCAAATAAAGAACAAGAAAAAGAGGAAGAGAAATAAGAAAGAAAAGAAGAGAAGATAATTTGTGTTGATTGAGAAAGATTTTTCAAAGACTAACATAAAATGTCGTCAATGTTTATTTATGTCCGTTGAGAATAGTGGAAAGCCTTTCACTAATGGCGTACAAGTATGACATTATTTGTTCGCGGTGTTTTCCGCCATTACAAGCAGGTAACTATACGCGAACAAGCATACACACTAGAAGAACAAGAGAGATTCCTACGATTTTATTTTGAAAAGTTATTGCCATCGGTCAATATCATATATACAGAAAACAAATGAATTTTTTTTCAAAAATGATGCATTTATGTACAGAATAATGGTAGTTAAATAAGAAAAAATAAGTTCATTTTTCACTTTCAGCGCCATCAGATTAGCTAAAAAAGATGTTTGGATTTTCGACACCATTTTAATTTTTGTTTTTTGTTTTTGACCAGTGTTATATAACTTGTCATTCTAGATTTAATATATTTTATGTAATAGAGATTTTAACAAAACCGCAAAAAAATTAGAGAACTCTTCTAGGCACTTAAATTTAAATTAGTTAAGTGAGTATATTTTTCAGGTCAGCTTATGAGAGGCCTGATCCAATTGCAAATACAAGTGGCATTATCTATAATGTAAGAAAGATTAGATGGCAAAGAAAAATAGACACATATTTTATATTAGAACTATTCCTATGGATATTATAGTTTTTTAATCGATTTTTCTTTTCTATTGTCATTTCATAACTTATTAATTTTTTTTTAATATTTTCGATAGAAGATTTTTATACTTTTTTATTTATTTTGTAAACTTGTACTTTACCATGGGATGTCTTTAAAATCTCAACTCCATCGATGGATGATTCGTGTATTAGTTATGCAATATAATTGGAAATGTTTATTTACCTTCCAAGTACAGCAAAGTACAAGGATAGAAAGAGCTAAATAAAGCACTGTCCTTGACAATAGTAACGTATAATATTTATTATGTTCCAAGTACAACAAAGTACAAGAAGAGAAAGAGCTAAATAAATAAAGCACTGTCTTTTGCAATAATAATATATTTATTACCTTCCAAGTACAGCAAAGTACAAGGACAGAAAGAGCTAAATAAAGCACTGTCCTTGACAATAGTAACGTATAATATTTATTATGTTCCAAGTACAACAAAGTAGAAGAAGAGAAAGAGCTAAATAAATAAAGCACTGTCTTTTGCAATAATAATATATTTATTACCTTCCAAGTACAGCAAAGTACAAGGACAGAAAGAGCTAAATAAAGCACTGTCCTTGACAATAGTAACGTATAATATTTATTATGTTCCAAGTACAACAAAGTACAAGAAGAGAAAGAGCTAAATAAATAAAGCACTGTCTTTTGCAATAATAATATATTTATTACCTTCCAAGTACAGCAAAGTACAAGGACAGAAAGAGATAAATAAATAAAGCACTGTCCTCTGCAATAATAATATAATATTTATTACCTTCCAACTACAACAAAGTACAAGAGAAAGAATAAATAAATAAAGCACCGCTTTTTGCAATAAAATATATTTATTACCCTACAAGTACAGCAAAGTACAAGGACAGAAAGAGCTAAATAAAGCACTGTCCTTTGCATTAGTAATATAATATTTATTACCTTCCAAGTACAGCAAAGTACAAGGACAGAAAGAGCTAAATAAAGCACTGTCCTTTGCAATAGTAATATAATATTTATTACCTTCCAAGTACAGCAAAGTACAAGGACAGAAAGAGCTAAATAAAGCACTGTCCTTTGCAATAGTAATATAATATTTATTACCTTCCAAGTGCAGCAAAGTAGAAGGAGAGAAAGAACTAAATAAAGAACAGTTGGCATCCCTTGATACAAGTGATTTCTTTTTATAAGATTACACGTGTAAACTAGTACTACTGAATGTTTAGCTTACGGCCAAATCACGTTGAAACACCTGTTCCCGTACTATCACCGGAGTTAAACAACATAAAATCTGGACATATGTAGATGGGTAACCGCTTGGGAATACCAGGTGTTCTCGGCTTGGGTGTGTGGTGGTGTAATGGATAATGGCTCGGAATTGTTAACCGGAGAGCCGAGTTCGCATTCCTAGTCGGGTTGCTTATATTCACATGCCCAAATACCGTTGAGAAATGTATGAATCCACCTCTTCTCCCCCAGCTTTGGGTTAACTAGTAAGATTTGTATCACTAAATGGTAATTATCTCCAAAAAAAATCTCACAATCTAAAAATAAATTTTCGAAGAGGTGTTCCAATAAGTTGAACCGATTTTAAATGTGATTTAAGTTTAACCATCTAAATGATCCTTTTTTCTTTTTCTTTCAGATTTAAAATCTTAAGTCTTTTGCGATTTCTACCATGGAAATATTAGCTATCAGCAACGCGTTAAAGTTATCGAATCTTCTTACGAAAATGAACGTTCAAAGAGAAATGTATTTCGCGATTTTTTTGCTCAACATAACCGACCAACCGAGAGTGCTATTGGAAACGATGTAACGTTGTTTTTTTGGAGAGGTTCAATTCCAGTGCGCGATGACGAATAGAGGTGTCTAGATTTTCAGTTACATTCTCACGCACTGCAGCAATGTTTTCAGCTGTAAACGAGCACGCAATTGTGTTTTCACATCTGCCATCGGCCCAGTTTGTTTGAATTTACGAACAATTTTTTTTTTTTTCAATTGCGCTCTTGAAACTTTAACACGTTGTTTGATTGTTAATCTTTCTATGGTTGAAATTGCCAAAGACTTAAATCTGAAAAAAAGAAGAAGAAAATAATCATTAGACGCTTAAACTTAATTCACATTTAAAATCAGTCTAAGTTATTGGAACACCCTTTAGTTTCAAATAACTTACAAAGGGTGGATAAGCAGTAAAAAACGAATGAATCAATAAAAAAAAACTAGGTAGGTTTGTCATTTGTCGCCTCTGGCAACTGTGCTTAATCGGGTGTTTACATTTAATTCGAGGATATACTTGGGTCAGTAAAGCATTATGATGTCCAAAAAATATTACCTTCTAAAAATATTTTCTGGCTTTAGATAACCTGAAAAAGTGTTGATAAGCCGTAGAAAACGAAACAATCAATCCATCATACTTAAAGCGTAGCATGTGTAGCAGTGATGGGATATAAATCAGTTTTACCAATGAAAGAAGAATATGATTCTACAGTGCGTTTTGTTGTTGATTGGGTGTGGATAAAAATAAAAACAGAATATCATGGTCTCTTAAATTAATTTGAAAAGACCTCAAACTATTGTATTTGGCATTATTCTGTGAGATTGGCTTCTCATCCAGAAGAATCATCAAGAGAAACTATAACAGCATCTTTGCAAGTGGCACTGTCTCCAAATTTCGAATACATTGTACACTTAAATTTTAGTAAAATCAGTTTAGCATAATTTATAAAGAAGTAAAACTCTCCTTTTCATTTCGATATTTTAATATCTGTCTATATTTCTGAGATGAGGTATTATATACACTATTTACATTGTTCGGACTATTGTCCTCGTCTTTGTTGCCATATTTATCACAACGTGTCGGCCGTTGTACGTTCAGGCCTTCTTCGGGTTGTTGGAATGTCGAACTGAACCCTTTATTTCGCTCGCTGGGGCAGACTGTTCTAGTTCCACGTGTTATGTCTAATGGATTTCAGTTATCAGTTATTTCCCTCTTCAAGTTGCTTTTCTCTGGCACTCCTTATTACTGGTTTCCATATTGTATAGAAATGAATAGAATATGGGAACCAGTAATAAGGATTTCTAGAGAAAAAATCAATAATAACAACGAAAATTGCAATATGAATTCTGGTAAAAAAAATGCAATGATAACAGCAAAAATTGCAATATGAGCACTGGTAAAAATGGTTACTGAAGACATTAGGTTTATAAGTCCCAGAAATTCATACACAGATGCCCTTGAGGGCACATGGCGCAGTGGGTCCAGTGACAGGCTCCAAAAAGTGTGAGTTTAATACCTGGTTAAGGCGGTGGAGAAATATTCCAACCACCTGAAGAAGGACGGAGCGTACAACGGCGGAAACGTTGTAATAAATATGGCAACACAGATGAGGACGATAGTCCAAACAATGTAAATAGTGTCGATAAAAAGATTTTTCCTCCTTCATGAACGGTAATCATAAACGTAAATTTTCTCTACCCCAGAACTTTTCCACGAGATTTACAAAGAAAATCCTGAAAATAACGGATTTTTTTCAATAACAGATCAAAATCTAGTTATATATGAATTTTTTTCACTACGAGACAAAAGTATACTATTTACATTATTATTATTGTCCTCATCTTTGTCGCCATATTTATTACAACGTTTCGGCCGTTGTACGCTCCTGCCTTCTTCAGGTGGTTGGGATGTTGAATTGAACCCTTTATTTCGCTCACTGGGGTAGACTGTTCTTGGAGAACTTGGAGAGGGGAATTAACATGAGATAACTGATAACTTGCATCCATTAAACATGGCGCGTAGAACTAGAACAATCTACCTCAGTGAGCGAAATGAAGGGTTCAGTTCGACATTCCAACCACCTGAAGAAGGCCCGAGCGTACAACGACCGAAGCGTTGTAATAAATATGGCGACAAGGATGAGGACAATAGTCCGAATAATGTAAATAGTGTACATAATATAGACAGAAAATAAAGTCATATGCAATCTCATCATACCAGAACACAACGACCGAAGCGTTGTAATAAATATAGCGTCAAGGATGAGGACAATAGTCCGAATGATGTAAATAGTGTACATAATATAGACAGAAAAAAACTTTTTGTTATCAAAGAATTGTTAATGCAAAATTCATTCTAAAAAAAACTATTATTCTTACAATCCAATATATATTTCGGCTTTCAATAACCCACATGGGGGCGATAAGCAAGAATAGAAAATAATCCTCTTCTTCAGGCGATAAAGGGTCTCCACATGTTTGTTTTCTTTGTTATTTCTGCATTGTCCTGCCCTCCTGGGAAATATGATAGAGTTCCGTGTAGTTCTGGCTGCCAGCCAAGGTTTTAGAACTATTTAACCCATAGCCGGGGAGAGAAGTAATTAAATCATGTTTTTCGCCTATAGAGCATTTGTGCAAAAGGTCAATACAACAGACTTGGTTGTTTTTATGAACTTAGCTCACCGGCTTCACGTCACGTGCCGATAACCCCCACCACACCACTGTCAACCCCCACCACACCACTCCACCCCCACCCCGACCACCACGGAACAACAAAAAAAAAGATCATGTGTCGAATATGTTTTCATTAAGTAACAAATTAATGCCTTCTGAAATTGCTACCCAGATATAGGTCGATACACCTTTTTTCATTTTTTGGAATACGGTCGGGTGGGCGGGGATATCGGTCCGGGGGGGAGTCGGTTTTATCGACTAATACACGAGACATTTTTATCTCCCCTACATTTTCTTCTTTTTCCTTTTTCTTTTTTACTCCTTGTTTAACCATATAAATTTGTCACAGGCAATAAAGCGAACATTCAGATTTCAAAAATTGATAAGACGATACTTTTAATTAATTGTAACATTGACACTAGCGTCTCAAAACAAGTTTTGTGAGCTTAAAGCTGTTTTGGTCTGTTAAACCAATTGTGACGGTCATGTGACCAGTCTGAACTCACCGACCTTACCCAGAACAAAAAAAAAATGAAATTCCAACCTTTTGTATATTTTTTTTTTTTTTGTTGGTATTTATTCATTCATCGGTTGCTTTTCTTTTTTCTTATTTTTTTCAAACAAGGCAATAAAGCCACTAAGACGCAACGGTTACTGAGTATGAAAGAACATGAAAAGAAAATCATTATTAAGGAGAGAGAACAATAAAAGAACAGGTATTACGAAGACAGAAGATAACGATTAACATTGCCTTTAAAATTTTCAAGATCAAAGTTGACTGGAAAGCAAGACGTTGGATGTGAGTTCCACAATTGAGAAGTGCGATAGAAGAAACTATATAGAACTATATATATATATATATATCTACCAATTTCAACTGTGAAATGCCGCTAAATTAATCACGATCATGAGTCCCGTAAGTCATTAGAGTCAGAGGGCACCCCATATACTGCAGTCACTGTAGAAGCGGTGTGCCATGCGCAAGATAGCCTGCGTGATCCACCCTCCAAGCTGATTGGAATTCAGATTTTTCCTTCTCCTATACTGGATACCAACCAAGGCTATACGACTCAATGTCTTACTATTTACCGATAGCGAATAAATGGATGCCTACCTTTCCCAAGGTAAAGTAAGTAAATGTAATGATCTCTACTCTGCTTCCTCAATCCGAGCAGCTAACGCTGCCAGTACGGTGATCAAACTCCCAACGTCTAGGTACCCAAGAGGAAAGTTCAGCTGGACAATTACCATGAAAATATTTGTAGATAAGACACAGGTAAGCTACGTTACGGCGGTGGGAAAGAGACTGAAGCCGAGATGCCAGGTCAGGATTAATAACATTGCAAATAGTTGTTTCATCTACATTATTTACATTAGGTTTATAATACCCAGAAATTCATACACAGATGTCCTCAAGGACATATGGCACAGTGGATAAAGGCGTTGGTTAGATCCAGTGACAGGACTCAAAGAGTGTGAGTTCAATACCCGATTAAGGCAGTGGAGAAAATTAAGCAGGAGATAACTGACATCCGTTAAACGTGGAACAGTCTACCCAGGGTTCAGTTCAACAACCACCTGAAGAACGCCGGAGCGTACAACGGCCAAAACGTAATAAAGATGGCGACAAGGATGAGGACAATAGTCCGAATAATGTAAATAATGTGGATAATACCACATCTCAGAAATACGGACAGCTATTGTTTAATCTACTAAACCCATTCTTTGTCAAATTCTTTATTTTCACTGGCTGGTCCATTTCCTTTTTTTTTTGAAAAGCAAGGCGATAAAGCCACTAAGACACAAAGTGTTATTGAAAATGAAATAGTATAGAAAGAAGGAAACTGTTAACGTTAATAGTGATGAAAGACGATAAAAGGAATGCGATTCAAAGAGAGAGAAAAGATTGACAATTATTCATAGAAAAGATGAAGAGAACCTACGTTACGGTCCTTTTATTAATCAAACGTTTGCGTTGCTTAAGCACACACATGATCATGGCTCTCCAAATTTTCCTATCTCGTGTGACACTTAGCAGTTTTTTTCTTTTTACTAAGGCTCCGGGCCTCGTTCTAACATCCATCCACACAAGCACGTCGCTTAAACTCGTTCGCTGCCTTCCCCTATCTCCTCAATATACCATGTGTGCGTCGGGTTTTCCAAACGTTCCTTCCTCATTACGTATCTAAAGAATTCCGAGCTTGCTATTTCTGGTTCTGAGTGTTCTTTCTGTTGACATTTTCTTTAAGACTTTCTTGATGCTTACTCGCTTCGTCTATGTACTTTTCGGTATCCTTCCGTACAACCACCTTTCGGATGCCTCAGCACTTCTCATCCGTGGGTAGATTGTATAGCATTCACTGCCATATAAGAGAATGGACATCACATCGCAATCCAGCACTTTTTTCTTTGTTTCTAACGAACGTTTTCCGTTTCTCAGCTCCCTTTCTTAGCTTTTAGAATGCTTCTGTCGCTAGCCCAATGCACCCAATGCGCCCAATCCGGGTCCGGCTTTCGATGTGGCCTTGTCCTCCACCCGTTCTGTTAAAACGCTACCCAGACATACCTGGTCTGATGCTCCTGTTATATATCTAATAATGTATGTAATGTTATTTGTCCTCACCTAGAATCACGACTTTACTTTCCCATCGCCAAAGTTTTTCTCATCAGAATCCATCTTGCACATTTATAAATCTACCATTCGTCCGTGCATTGAATATTTCTGTCATATCTGGTCTGGTGCTCCTGTTATATATCTTGAGATTCTCAACAAAATCCAAAGAATATAATGTTATTTGTCCTCACCTAGAATCACGACTTTACTTTCCCATCACCAAAGTTTTTCTCATCAGAATCCATCTTGCACATTTATAAATCTACCATTCGTCCGTGCATTGAATATTCCTGTCATATCTGGTCTGGTGCCCCTGTTATATATCTTGAGATTCTCAACAAAGCTTCATACTTTTATTGCTGTGATATATATATATATATATATATATATATATATATATATATATATATATATATATATATATATGTATAGTGGCAGGTTGAATATATATATATATATATATATATATATATATATATATATATATATATATATATATGTATGTATGTATGTATGTATGTATAAAAGTGAACATTGAAGTCAACACTCAGAGGCGATAGGCTCTTTCATGCTGGACGCAATCGTCAGGCGGCCTGACGATTGCGTTTAGCATGAAACAGCTTGTCACCTCTCAGTGTTGACTTCAATGTTCACTTTTATATTTATATTTACATATGCTCTATCTCTGATATTGAGCACTTTTCCCCATATATATAGCACACCTTAAAACCATATTTCTTCATATATATATATATATATATATATATATATATATATATATATATATATATATATATATATATATATATACCCAAGTTTAGGATTGGTATATACGGAGTGAATTCCAATAACCAACAATTACTATTCTTTAAAGAGTGCTCAATACAGAGTAGAGCAGATATAATTATTTATTTGAATATTACAACATAAATATGTTATAAAATCACGACAAAAATAGCCATTTTGTTTCAACACTTCTGGTGTCTTGTCAAGTGATGATATAGAATATAGAATAAATGGTTTTAAAAGTTTCAAATTAATTAACGATCCTTAGCTAGGAGTAAACGCTGTTACATAAGCTAGAATGACCAATCAAAATACAAGTATAGGATTATTCGAAAAATTTGACAACTAAGCAAGGTTATCATAGATATTAAAAGATTTATAAAATTTGAAATTAAAATTAAAAGTAAAATATTAAAAATTACCTATTTAGAAATCTAAATCAAATCTCTATTAAGTTTTAAATTGTAGAATTACCGAGGAGAAAAAATATAAAAATATAAAAATAAAAATAAAAGATATATATGCTATTTAATTTGTATTTTCATTGAAATTATGTTGAAAGGGATGTTCAGAACCCCAGACAGAAATGTATACACTTTAGTTTTATTTCAACATGTTAGTCGCCTCTCACGCGAAATCATTCGAACATACGCAGGTTAAGCGCTCAGACGTATTTAGATATATACACACACATACAAAATATCTACACCACACGTACCTTGCTTAGTTGTCAAATTTTTCGAATCATCCTATACTTGTATTTTGATTGGTCATTCTAGCTTATGTAACAGCGTTTACTCCTAGCTAAGGATCGTTAATTAATTTGAAACTTTTAAAACCATTTATTCTATATTCTATATCATCACTTGACAAGACACCAGAAGTGTTGAAACAAAATGGCTATTTTTGTCGTGATTTTATAACATATTTATGTTGTAATATTCAAATAAATAATTATATATATATATATATATATATAGTTTGTTACACCTGGAACGTATAACCAGGATAGTTGTTGAATATGCCAAGAAGAAAAGGTATCTATATTAAACATGTGCAGCGATATTACATTGTCAAATAAATGTCCGAGTTAATTAGTAGATATAGAGATATTATTAAACATCTATTTGTGCCATCTGTCACCAGACAAGTGTTTACCACGCCGCTATTCGGTTACAGTAGAGTCACTCAAATAAGTCCGTACACGTTATTTTGCATTGCTTATTTTCTTTTTCCCTCGTGTGAGTGACTAACGTTTACTGGTTTTTTTCCCCACGCCCTACCACTCGTGTTCTTTTAGTATAATTGCTTCGTTCTTCCTTTGCGTACTGATCACCTGTGTAACGCGGTGGCTTGGAACTTGAAGCACGGGTCTAAATTTGTCTCTTTCTGTCCGTCTTCGTAATTTACATATAGAGGAATCCATATTACTATTTAAGTGTTTTGGTCTTTTCTTCTTAGTTAATGTTTCCTTTACCCTTTTTCATCTATCGACTTTTCACTTTTTTTTTATTGTTTTATTGTTTGTCGTTTTTCTTAGGTCACCTGTCAGGCTTTCGGTTGTTTTTAGTAAGACTTTGGGTGTGTGTCGTATACATATATATATATACAGGGTGCCCATAAAGTTGTGTGCAATTTAAATATTTATAAATTTATTTGTATTTGCAATAGAAATAATCTGTAAAAAATGTTATAAAGTTTAATGTACCTAGTTTTAAGTATCACTAAAATAACTAATGTGATTTCAGGCATTACTGTAAATCACTTGGCAAATGTTTTCCGTGAACTGCAAAATCGTATTACCCTTTGTATTGCTAATGATGGAGGACATGTGGAAACTTAAATAAAATTTCAATAAAACCTTAAAAAATATAGATTTACTTCTTTCTAATCCTTTTTACAAATTATTTATATCGCAAATACAAATAAAGTTATAAATTTTTTAAAGTGTAGACGAACTTTATGGACACCCTGTTTATATATATATACATATATATATATATATATATATATATATATATATATATATATATATATATATATATATATAGAGAGAGAGAGAGAGAGAGAGAGAGAGAGAGAGAGAAAGTGGTTTTGAACAATAAAAAAGATTAAAATTTAAAATTTTGTGATACACGGGGTTGTATTGGTTTGGTGCATAATTATCAGGCGTTTTTTAAACAATATTTATTATGAAAAAAGAAACATAAAAATTCAACTATAACATTTTTAAATGATTATTCTAGAGCGTTTGATTATCAACACGCATTTTTATAACCGAAAAATAAAATAATAGTTTTATTAAAACAAAAGTAAACAAAACAGCAATTTTTATTAACAAATAACCCGCCTAAAACGCCTGGTAATTATGCACCAATCCAATATATTAAATTTTTTTGTTTTTTTTTGTTTTATTATTTTACTTCGGATCCTCTACTAATTTCGGCCAGCATGGCCATCATCAGGAGTAAAAAGTCCCTGTTTGTTAGTAGCAGTGAACTACAGGAGTGAATGACTATTTCTGAAGAAAGTGAACTTTATCTGTAGATTTGATTTGTTTTTCGTTTTGTTTATTTACCTTTACATTTGGCCAGTCCTTGTGTTGGTCAAACGGCCTCTTTCAAGTTGTTTTTAAGATAGAGGTTGGTAGACTTTAAGAATTCCCTCCTTGCTCATTTTGGCAGTCTTAATGGTTATATATATATATGTGTGTGTGTGTGTGTGTGTGTGTGTATATGGATGTGTGGGTTTGTAAACAGTGACTATTACGGCTAATAATGCAAGACTCTTCGGTAAATCGAATCGAGTTCTCTCAGTCACTGTGTGTTTATCTAAAAATAAATACGCTTAAATTCACCTTCTTCTCTGCCGTGAGCCAACGGCTTCAGGGTAAAACTTCCGACTGACGCGAATTCAGCCGGTGTTCGATTCTAGCCAGAGGCAACCGGACGTCTAGCCACACTGATGAGCTGTGATACAGCGAAACAGTTTGTCTGTGGATGACAATATATTTATAAATATATATATATATATATATATATATATATATATATATGTCTGTGTCTGTGTGCGTGTGTGAATGTGTGTGTGTGTGTGTGTGTGTGTGTGTGTGATTGTTAACATTGATTGGAGGTGATTTTCATTAGCAACTGCCATGTCTACTTTGTCAGATCTTACGGATTTGCTACTAATACACGAGTGAATGGTTGTGTAATCTGCCTAAATATCTAGTTGGGAACTGACGACATCGGGGAGATCATTGATGGATATCAGAAATAGCTTAAGACCTAGTATACAGCCTTGGAGACCCCCGTGTTCGTGAGAAAGTATCTGGAAGCGAGGCAGTCCAAGACAACCTTCATTTCACGAATTGATAGGAACGATTGTATTAATCAAACATTCGACTTGTGACCACGCCGACCTGAAAATTGCGTAGATGATCTTTGATATATATATATATATATATATATATATATATATATATATATATATGTGTGTGTGTGTGTGTGTGTGTGTGTGTGTGTGTGTGTGTGTGTGTCTGTGTGTGTGTTGCTTATTTCTATTTTTTAAATATCTGGTTTATTATCAAAATGTCTGGCAGAGTTTATATCCTTTAATAAAATGAAGTCAATCTGATGAGGCAGGTAATATATATATATATATATATATATATATATATATATATATATATATATATATATATGTATATATATTAAGACATTTTTATATTTAGACGTTCTTTTTATACTGACGTCACACATTATATAAACATTGTCCATTTCACACGTCATTTGCTTACATTTGGATACGCGTCGAGCAGATATGAATGTACGAGAGAAAGTTATGGAGAATTGTGGTTTAAAAACAGTAAAATCAACCTTGCTAACCGAAACGTTCCTCTGTGGCCAAATCGGTTAAAGGCACGTCAGGCTAAATGACGGTTCCGTATAAGATACAGGTTCGATTCCTGACGGAGTATGCATATCTTCTATGAAAATTTCTCGGACATCCAGGCCAGTAAATGTTATTAATACTGTTTATTATAAACAGAGCATATGCTTAGATATTTGTATATGTAAAAAGAATGTATAAATATAAAAATGTCTTAAAATAATTGTCGGACTTTGTCCATTTCATTATATATATATATATATATATATATATATATATATATATATATATATATATATATATATTTCAAGTTGTATAAGTTTTATTTTAATCTCCTAGTACTTTCGGCTGTACATTCAGCCATCCTCAGGCATGGAAATTATTTTGTTAATATTAAATCCAGGTAATAGCGGACACGAAAAATTAAATGCTGATCGAAATATGTTTCATTTTTAATGTGTTATTGTTAACGGTAAGACATTTTGGAGCGTGCGGTCGCAACGCTAAGGTTGAATGGTTTTTCAGTCTATGTGGCACGAATTAAATTGTTCAATAAATAGAGTAATGTCGCAACTGTTCACTTTTATATTTACACACGCTCTATCTCTGATATTGAGCACATTATTCCATATATTTTTCACACCTTAAGATTCTTAAGACTATATTTCTTCATATATATATATATATATATATATATATATATATATATATATATATTTATATATATATATGTATGTATATATATATATATATATAATGTATGTATAAATATATAAATATATAAAATAAGGAAAAGTCTTAATTAGTCATCATATTATCGTTTATAAATTCATTTAAACAGTTACACACACACACACATACACACACACACACACACACACACACACACACACATATATATATATATATATATATATATATCACTGTTTAAATTAATGATTAATTAAGCTCTTGAAAATATATTTCAGTTGACCACTGTTGGGAGATAGGCTGATTCTATAAACAACAGTCAGCTACGCTAATGCAAACCTCTTCAGTAAAAAGGATTTGGAGCCTTCTGACTGATTGGCGTTTCATAAAACCAATAGAGTTAGCTGTTTCTCTCTGATGGCTTAATGGTAGAAACTCTGACTGATGCCAAAGCATTCGGGTTTTGGTCCCGGCTTGAGACATTCGGATGTCTCGTCGCACTGAGGAGGTGTGATACCACGAAACAGTACTGTCTGCGAATGACATTATATATATATATATATATATATATATATATATATATATATATATATATATATATATATATATATACATTACATGAATCATTCATACAAAAATAGATTAGTAAAGTAATTGATATAAATGGCGAAAACCATCTTCGCAAACAAATTTATTAAAGTTACATTAACCCACGAAACTCTCGAAGAATGTTATGATCCTTGTTAAAATGTTAAAAAACTTTATTAAACTTTAAATTTTTATTAACTTTTGTTGTATCAGTTATTAGTAACTAATAACTGATACAGTCAGTAAATTTTAAAAATAAGTTACTGCAATATTCGCTTGAAGATGAAATGGAACTAATGTTTTTAATTTAATTACAAAATTAAATTTGATATTTTTAGCTTCCATTTTTGAAACACGGTTATTACTGTGTAGCGAAAAAACATATTTTAAATCAGTTAATATATATATATATATATATATATATAATTATTTTTAAAAAAATATGATTCCTTCGCTACATAAGAGTTCTCATGTTTCAAAAACAAGAGCCAAAAGCTTCAATATAATTATTAAAATTAAATTGAATTAAAGTATCAAGCTCTGTTTCATCTTCAAGCGAAATTTTTGGAATAACTAATCTTGAAATTTACGCATCTTTACATCGGGTCCCGCAAGCCTTCTTTGTGCAAACAGCGTGAGTGTTTGTTGGGGCTCGCGGTCATTTGCCTCTAGCTCCTTTTGCTATAATTTTTTTCTCCTCCTCCACATTTCCTTTTCATTGTACATTTTCTGTGTTTTTTAATTTAAATTAAATCTCCCGTTGGAAGCCTGAAGAGCGGGAGCGAAACCGGTTGCTTCGCCCGTTTTTAATATGTCTAGTAATATTAAGCTTCATACGTTTATTGCTGTGAGATATATATATATATATATATATATATATATATATATATATATATATATATATATATATATATATATATATATATATATGAAGAAATATTGTTTTAAGGTGTGCTATATTTATGGGATAAAGTACTCAAAATCAGAGATAGAGCGTATGTAAATATAAATATAAACGTGAACATTGAAGTCAACACTCAGAGGCGACAGGCTGTTTCATGCTAGACGCAATCATCAAGCCGCCCGACGATTGCGTCTAACATGAAGCAGCCTGTCGCCTGAGAGTGTATTCTTATATGTGTGTGTGTGTGTGTGCGTGCGTGTGTGTTTGTGTGTGTGTGTGTGTGTAAAATGTGTAGATGGGGAAATTATTTTAAACAGGGACCGTTGAATATGTCAGACAATAAAATGTTGATGATTTTTTTTTATTGAGTTTTTGCTTGTTTTCGTAAATGTTTCCGTTTAGTGGATGTAAAGGATTTTTTAAAAAATTGTTTGTCGTTAACTATTTAAATATCACGTGAGTTATCTTTCTACCCTTCCATTAAAACCCTAAATGAGACTTGAAAACATGAACCTAACGAAAATCTGGATGACTTCTTCCGGGGACTCGGAAAACTAAAACGGGATTGCGATATAAATGATCGTACAGCCAAACAATATGGTGGACGAAGCTATGCCAAACGCTTTTCTTAGTGGGATTGCTTCTCCAGCAATGCGTCAAACACTGTTGGAAAATAAAACATCAAGATTCAGTCCTGATTTTAGAAGCAGAAGAACGAAGCTTATGTTCCCACTATTTCCTCCTCGGCTGCTGCAGTTTTTTGAGAGTAAGCCTCCTGGCAAAGATGATAAAATTAATATCTTAAACCCATCTGAAACAACAATTGTAGCTGTGAATTACAAGCTCAGGAGTACTAATAAGGAAGCTTGTTACTTTTGTGGGGTTAGTGTCGTACAATAAGAGAAATAATTGTCCAGATGGGGAAGCCATTTTGTAACAAGTTTTTAAAAAGGTTGGTTTTGTTTTGTTTTTTGTTTTACTGCATATCAACCTCAATGGATTATTTAATGACGACATGATTTTTATTGCTGGTAATACTTTTATCTATCTATTTATCTATCTATCTATCTATCTATCTATCTATCTATCTCAGTATATATTGGTTTGCTTTGTTTTCTTTTACGGCATATGATCCTCAATGGATTTTTATTGTTGGTAATATTTTTATCTATCTATCTATCTATCTATCTATCTATCTATCTATCTATCTGTCTGTCTGTCTGTCTGTCTGTCGAATTTCACTCTCTTCATCTATCTATCTATCTATCTATCGCCGTCTGTTCGTATTTATCTATATATCTATCTATCGCCGTCTGTTCGGATTTATCTATCTATCTATCTATCTATCTATCTATCTATCTATCTATCTATCTATCTATCTATCTATCTATCTATCGCCGTCTGTTCGTATCTATTTCAGTCTGCTCATATCTATCTATCTATCTTTCTCAGTATATACTGGTTGGCTTTGTTCTCTTTTACGGCATATCAACCACAGTGGGTTATTTAATGCCGACAAGATTCTTATTGCTGGTATTATTTTTTATCTATCTATCTATCTATCTATCTATCTATCTATCTATCTATCTATCTATCTATTTCAGTCTGCTCATATCTATCTATCTATCTATATATCTATCTATCTATCTGTCTATTTCAGTCTGCTCATATCTATCTATCTATCTATTTCAGTCTGCTCATATCTATCTATCTATCTATCTATCTATCTATCTATCTATCTATCTATCTATCTATCTCAGTATATATGGGTTTGCTCTGTTTTCTTTTACGGCATATCAACCTCAATGGGTTACTTAATGATGACATGATTTTTGTTGCCGATAATATTTTTTCCATCAAAAATGTATTGCTGGTAATATTTAATTTCTTCAAAAATATATTTTTGCTGGTAATAACCTTTCCTCAAAAAATTATTGCTGGAATTAAAAACCTATTTTTACACCTTCATAGTGTTTGACTCCAGTTTGAGGATTAAATATTTGCCCATAGATGGGATCCTAACAGGGGCTACTACCCCGGGTCAGGGTGCATCTGGGAATACCAACAATTAAGAGGTTATTCCACGCTCCTCAAAACCTCCTGATCAGAGGCCTTGCTGATGGACGTAGTTTATCGTCTTACCATGGATACGGACGGGTTTGGGAGTTAACTATTTGGCCATAGCTAAGACCTTAGCAGATGCTACCACTCCGTGTTAGATTGGACCTGGGAACACCAGCAATTAAGAGGTAGTTATAGACTCCGCAAAACCACCTGATCAGAGGCCATGTTTGTTGGACATAGTTTATCGTCTTACCAAGGTCGCGGATATAGTTTATCATCTTACCCAGGTCGCGCATATAGTTTATCGTTTTACCCAGTTCGCGGGTATAGTTTATCGCCTTACCCAAGGCTCGGATATAGTTTATCGTCTTACCCAGGTCACGGATATGGTTTATCGTCTTACCCAGGTCGCGGATATAGTTTATAGTCCTACCCAGCCCGCGGATATAGTTTATCGTCATACCCAGGGCGCGGATATAGTTTATCGTCTTAGCCAGGTCGCGGATATAGCTTATCGACTTACCGAGGTCGCGGATATAGTTTATCATCTTACCCAGGTCGCGGATGTAGTTTATTGTCTTACCCAGGTCGCGGATATAGTTTATAGTCCTAACCATTGTCCTGGATATAGGTTATCGTCTTACCCAGGTCGCGCATATAGTTTATCGTCATACCCAGGGCGAGGATAAAGTTTATCGTCTTAAACAGGTCGCGGATAAAGTTTATCGTCTTACCCAGGTCGCGCATATAGTTTATAGTCCTACCCAGGTCGCGGATATAGATTATCGTCTTACTCATGTCAATGATATAATTTTTCGTCTAACCCAGGGCGCGGATATAGTTTATCGTCTTACCCAGTTCGCGGATATAGTTTATCGTCTTACCCAGTTCGCGGATATAGTTTATCGTCTTACCCAGTTCGCGGATATAGTTTATCATCTTACCCAGTTCGCGGATATAGTTTATCGTCTTACCCAGTTCGCGGATATAGTTTATCGTCTTACCCAGGTCGCGCTTATAGTTTACCGTCTTACCCAGGTGGCGGATATAGGTTATCGTCTAACCCAGGGCGCGGATATTGTTTATCGTCTTACCCAGGGCGCGGATATAGATTATCGTCGTACCAAGGTCGCGCATATAGTTTATCATCATACCCAGGTCGCGGATATAGTTTATCGTCATACCCAGGGCGCTATTCTAAAAAGGGAGACTTTGCTAGAGCGTGTCAGTCTCAAGTAACAAATGTCTACCGTATTCTTTCCCAACGTCGCAGTTAATTCAAGCTGTGACGATTTTGACTACAAATGTCTAATGAAATACTTGTCTCTTGTGTTTACTAATCCTTTATAAGCTAAAATACCGTTTATTCTTTAAAATCAAAATGTATTCTATCATCAAAACAGTTAACTATGGCAAAAAATAAAATAATTAAGAAGTAAATCTAAAGGATTTGTCGATGTCAGTCTCAAACTTAATGATCGACTATATTCGCCATTTGCCTGAGTATTATCAAAGGCTTGTTGTTCTGAGAAGGAATTTTGAGTGTCAACACCGTAAAATTACTTTCAAATATGGCGGTCATCTTCCTGATGTGCTTATGAGACATACAGGAACGGGTTATGCTTTAGAGGCTGCAGATATAGCGGAACCCACATTATTCTTAAATATTATATTCAAACATAGATACGAAAACTAGACGCTTTCGTCAAGCAGAAAAGAAATTTATCGATATGGAGATAAATAAATTTTAGCTAACGAAATTATCGAACCATGTATTTCGCCATGGTGTGACCATATTATCGTTGTTAATGACAAACCCAGAAGCCACAGGGAGAGATTATGTGTGGATTATTCGCAAACAATAAATATATACACTAAATATATATACATTATATAAATATATACACTAAATATATATAAACTATATAAATATATACACTAAATATATATACAAAGAAATAATCACGCATAGAATCAATCAGCAATATTAATGCTAATGATTCTCATTAATAAAATTTATTAATAAAATTAATTAAAATTAATTAAATTTATGAATGAGGATCACATCATTCTATGGATTAACAGTATTTTAATGCATATATTATATTCTACTAGCGATGTGATAGCGCCAATAATCGCATTAATATTGCTGATTGATTCTATGCGTGATTATTTCTTTGTATATAAAATACATGCTGCCTAATGTTTTATGTTTATAAATAACACTAAATATATATACACTATATAAATACATATGAGATGGGCACCCAAAAGTAACCGGTATTGTGTCATATAATTTTATTCCTTTATTATTGCATGTTTATATTCTTATCACCTTCAAAGTATTCTCCATTTGAAGCAATGCACCCGTCCAGACATTGTTTTCCACTGTTCAAAGCAGTCCTGGAACTCTTGTGAAGATATGTTTTTTAATGACTCCGTCGTTTTCTTCTTAATCTCTTCCGCATTTGCAAAATATTTTCCTTTGAGGACTTTTTTCATTCGGGGGAACAAAAAAAAGTCGCAGGTGAATGAGGAGGGTGGGGAAGTGGGGTCATGCCATTCTGGGTCAGAAACTGTCTCACACTCAAGGCGGTGTGTGCTGGCGCATTGTCGTGATGCAACCACCACCCTCCACTTAGCCACAGTTTCAGGGCGATTTCGTCTCACCTTGTCTCGCAAACGCTTCAGGACTTCCAAGTAAAAAGCCTGGTTAACAGTTTCACCAGGAGGAGCAAATTCTTTGTTAAGAATTCCTCTCACCTCAAAGAAACAAATCAGCATCGTCTTGACATTGGACTTCACTTGACGCGCTTTTTTCGGTCGTGGCGACGTTGGATGCTTCCACTGACTTGATTGCTGCTTCGTTTCCGGGTCGTAGCCATAGCAGCAGCTTTCGTCACCAGTGATGACCTTCGAAAAAAGGTCTGCATCAACTTCCAACTGTTCTTTCAGTTTACGACAGACATCGTTTCAGCCATTGTAAAAATAGACGAAAAGGTGTGAAGCACTTCAATACAAATATGAACCACGGAGCTGTACGTCTTCCCGCGATGACACCAGTTAGAACACTGATGCATAGTGATTGCCTCAAGTGGCTTCTAGCGGTGGAAGCCTGAACTACGATGGGCTTGTCACACAGAAAACGATTCCGATTACTTTTGGGTCCCCCCTCGTACACTAAATATATACACTGGACCTGATGAATAACCGTTGCCACCGATTATTGATCTAGTTACAAAGCTTACTAAATACTAAATACTAGTACTTTTCAAACTTTAAATTCTCTTCTTTTTTATGTGCCATGTCCTTTCAGGACATAGGCGATCATGGCTCTCCACCACCTTTCTCTATCCCTTGCAGCTCTCAACAAGTTCCTTCTCTCTGCTTCGCCCCCAGACCTCGTTTTGACATCCAACTTCACCGTCAGCTATGTCACGCGCTGCTTTCCCTTGTCTTTCTTTCCCTCTATTCGTCCCGTGAGTATCAGGTTCTCCAGGCCCTCCTTCCTCATTATATGTCCCAGAAACTTCGACCGCCTTTTTCTGATGTTAGATATAAGCCTTCTCCTTGTTCGCAACCTCTCCAAGACCTCATCTCTGAGTTAAAATAAAACAACCCTGCAAAAATTACACCGTGTTTGAGCCCTCTGGTCAGCTTTATTAGTTTACTAGTCTGCCTTTTGGATCAACCAATGGGGTCCCTGATTTTCAGCAAACAATGAATAAGATCATAAATGAAGAAAACCTTGAAGTCAGAAAGAAAAAATATAACCTTATTTAAAATCGGAAAGAAAGAAAAATGAACCTTAAATGCTGCTAAAACTATTCAGAAGGTGACAACACTGAATACTTTAGGGTATTGTGTGGGAAATGGCATCATTAAACCTGACTCTGAATAGATGATCAGGGGAGTGTTTGCGTATAATGCAAAATGGATACCTGAAAAAGTGCCTATCACGAAATTAAAATAAAACGATCCGGCAAAAAGTACACTGCTTTCGAAGTCAATCGTCAATTTTATCATTTTACTAGGCTCCCTTTTGGGGTAAGCAATGGGGTCTCTGCTATTCAGCGATCAATGAAAAGATCATAAAAGAAGAAAACCTTGAAAGGTACGCTATCTTTTCTTGATAATATTATCATTGGCGGTGATACTGAAAGGGAACATGATAAGAATGTTGAAGACTTTCTGAAAGTCGGAAAGAAAGAAAAATGAACCTTAAATGCTGCTAAAACTATTCAGAAGGTGACAACATTCTATACTTTAGGGTATTGTGTTGGAAATGGCATCATTAAGTCTGTCCCAGAATAAATGATCAGGTGATTGTTTGCGCATTAAAATTAAAATGTATCCCTTCATCAAAGCAGCTTACTATAGCACGAAAAGTCTAAGAAGACAATCCAGAAGATTTGTCGTTGTTAGTCTCAAACTTAATGATAGACTATACCCGGCCATTTGCCTGAGTATTATGAAAGACTTGTGGAGAGATATGATGCTGGGGAGGGCTTTTTAGCGTCAGCACTGGAAAGATATATTCAAATATGGCGGTCATCGTCCTGAAGTGGTTATGAGAAATACAGAAACATGTTATGCTTTAGAGGCCACAGACATGGAAGAACTCATATTCTTCCCAAATATTACATCTATATTGAAACCGATAGCTACGAAATCTAGATGCTTTAGTCAAGATGACCAGAGATTTATTGATATGGAGATAAATAAACTTTTAGCTAACAGAATGATCAAACTAAGTATTGTGCCATGGAGTGCCGAAGTCGTCATTGTTAAAGATAAAACCAGAAGACACAAGAAGAGATTATGTATGGATTATTCACAAACAATAAATATATACACTAAACTTGATGCTTAAACATTGCTGGACATTAATGATTGAGTTGCCAAATGCAAGTACGTCTCAACCTTTAACTTAAAATGCGCCTGTCACTAAATTAAATTAAAATATTCCGGCAAAAAGTGCACCCCTTTCGAGGTCAATCGTCAACTTTATCATTTTACTAGGCTCCCTTTTGGGGTAAGCAATGGGGTCTCTGCTATTCAGCGATCAATGAAAAGATCATAAAAGAAGAAAACCTTAAAAGGTACGCTATCTTTTCTTGAAAATATTATCATTGGCGGTGAGACTGAAAGGGAACATGATAAGAATGTTGAAGAATTTCTGAAAGTCGGAAAGAAAGAAAAATGAAACTTAAATGGTACTAAAACTATTCAGAAGGTAACAACTCTGAATACTTTAGGGTATTGTGTGGGAAATGGCATCATTAAAACCTGACCCAGAACGGATGAAGCCATTGCAAGAAATGGAACCCCCACCACATAGATATGAGAACACTTAATAGGGTCAGGGGATTGCATGAGTAATATGCTAAATGAATACCTGAATTTTCAGATAATATACGCCCCTCAGTTAAAGTCGATCGGATCTCGCTGAAGAAACAAGCTCCCCGAACGTTTGAATCCCTAAAATCTGAGCTATGTAATGCAATTCTGTCGGCAGTGGTAGAAAACTTACCTTTCGATGCTTTGGATAATGCTATATCTGCGGTATTAAGTGAGAATGAGAGGCCTGTGGAATTCATGTCGAAAACACTCCAAAGAAGCGAAAAAGGGTATAATATAGTCGAGAAAGAAACCTTACACTGCCATGCGTGAATGGAGGTATCTTTTGTCCCGATTCAGCTTCAGTTAAAATATCGATGCCATGTCAGAGTCGTTTATGTACGCTAATTGAAGGCGTACAAAAGTTTTTTTTTAAATGCCGAAATGAAAGAGAAATTAGAGAGGGAAGGGAGAGTTTTAAAATTTATCTTTATTCTTTATTAAAATACTTAATATTCAGGAGGAGGGGGTAAGGAGCAGATATTGACTTATTTAATCGGTTAACTTACCGGAAATGATATGGGAAAAAAGGAAAAAACAAAAAAGTGGGGAAGTAAAGAGATAAGAAATAAGAGGTAGACGTAAGGTTTTGAAGGAACGAGAGGAGTGGTATAGCTTGATGTTTGCAATATATATATATATATATATATATATATATATAATCAAATGAATAAATATGAATAAATTTTTTTTTTTTTTAAGCATATCACCCCAAGCAAGGCTGGAAGCCACTAGTACGCAAGGGGTTACAGAAGGTTTGGAGGAAGAGCAGATAGGAGTGGTAAAGGAGAGGATGTGGAGAAAGATAGTGGATCGATCAAGGCTAGGGGGTTACAGAAGATTTGGAGTGAGAGCAGATAGGAATGAAAGGGGAAAGGGAAGAGGATGGATCAAGGCAGCTGGAGATGTCGATTGACGTTACACTTAAATAGTTGGAGCTTGTATTTGTCAGGGAAGCAGGAATAAGGAAGGGAGTTCCACAGGCGAGATGTGCGAGACATGAAGCTATTGGAGTAGAAGAGACGTCTACATCTGACAGTTTCAACGGTGAAGGGGTGGGAACGGGATGCCAGGCTCGTGGGACGTTTAAATTCATGAGGCCTATGAACCAGCGAAAGCAGCTCCTCGGAGCAATTACCGTGGAAGTATTTATAAAAAAGACAGGTGTATGTGTTCACATATAAATATATACATATATCAGTTGGTGTAAGAAAAACAACCTTTGGTGTAAGAATACAACATAAATACTATATAACAGAGCTATTAAGTATATATTAATAAAGATACATAATGCCCCACGCTGACATTACGACTCTAAGTTTCAAGTCTTATGCAATCTTCAGTACCTGAAGATTGCATTAGTCATGAAACTCTAAGTCGTACTGACGGCGTGGGGGTATTATGTATCTTTATTAATATATATATATAAACAAATTATTCTGTCTATATTTCTGAGATGAGGTATTATGTACAGTATTTACATTATTCGGACTATTGTCCTCATCTTTGTCGCCATATTTGTCACAACGTTTCGGCCGTTGTACGCTCCGGCCTTCTTCAGGTGGTTCCTTGTAGATATAATTGACCCATTGATCGGAAAGTCTCCTTCATATGTCCGAAACTCAGCCCACTTCGTGGAAATAATCAAAGATGCTCCCATCCTATCCAACCAGATGGTGAGCTTGGACGTGCTGAGTTTGTTCACCAAGGTACCCACGGAGGAGGCACTCTCGGTAGTCAGGGATAGATTGACCTCTGACACTTCCCTAGAAGAACGGACCAGTATTGCAATAGATAATCTGATGGAGATGTTGACTTTCTGTACACAAACAACACACTTCGGATTGGGATCACACATATATCGACAGGATGAGGGCTTAGCAATGGGCTCGCCATTATCACCAGCAATGGCGAATATATACATGGAATACTTTGAAGAAATGGCATTAGAATCCATATCTCTCAAGCCAACTATATGGTTAAGGTACGTAGATGACACCTTCATACTCTGGCCACACCAGGAAGATGTCCAGGTTCTACTGGACCATGTGAACTCAATAAGACCATCGATAAGGTTCACAATGGAGAAAGAGAGTAACAACACACTCCCATTCCTGGATGTACTAATATCTCGAACAGAGCATGGGTTCAAGACATCCGTATACCGTAAACCAACATTCACTGGACAGTACCTCAATTTCAACTCCCACCATCCATACAGCGTAAAGAAAGGGATCGTCCGTTGCTTACAACACCGAGCAAAAGTCATAAGTGGCGACCCAGAGACATTAGATAAGGAATTGGTCAGTATAAGTAGTACCCTACAACGTAACAACTACCCTGGGTACATGGCAGCAGCCCCCCAAAACTGGGATAGGCGGGTACAAGAGGAGGAGGAGGAGGAGGACAACAACACTCAGAAAACAGTCTGCCTGCCTTATGTGAAGGGGTTATCAGAGAAAATACAAAGGATCTGCGGTCCATATAACATCAGGACAACCTTCAAAAGCGTGACAACACTTCGCAGATATCTCTCTCGAGTGAGACCCCCCCATAGAGGAGAACGGGACTAAAGACTGTGTGTACGCTATCCCGTGCAGCTGCGGAAAGGAATATAAGAAACAGGCCGCCCCCTCAAGGTAAGGCTTCAAGAACACCAGAAAGCTGTAATGCGAGGGGAAGTAGAAAAATCAGGCGTGGCTGACCACATATGGAGAGAGAAGGGAGATCACCGTCCCCTGTGGGATCAGGTTGAGATCATAGACAAGGAACACCATTGGAAAATTCGTAAACTTAAGGAATCAGCACATATGCTAGGCCACAAATATCTCCTGAGTCGGCCAAGCATAGAAATAAATACAGTATGGGAACCAGTAATAAGGAGTGCCAGAGAACAGCAATGATAACAAAAAGTTGCAATATGAGATCTGGTAAAGAACATGCAATGATAACAGCAAAATTGCAATATGAGTACTGGTAAAAAATGGTGGCTGAAAAATTAGGTTTATAATACTCAGAATTTCATACCCAGATGTCCTCAAGGACACATGGTACGGTGGATAAAGGCGTTGGTTAGATCCAGTAACAGACCCAAAGAGTGTGAGTTCAATACCCGGTTCAGGCAGTGGAGAACTTTCAGAGGGAAAAATTACCAGGAGTTAACTGATAACTGACATCCATCAAACATGGCTCGTAGAACTAGAACAGTCTACCCCAGTGATCGAAATAAAGGGTTCGGTTCGAAATTCCAACCACCTGAAGAAGGCCGGAGCGTAAAACGTTGTGACAAATATGGCGACAAAGATGAGGACAATAGTCCGAATAATGTAAATACTAAACAAATTATTATTGCTACACCAGGATAAAATGATATTTAAAAGAGGGATCATATTTTATTCATAAAAAAATTTACAAAAATATCACAACGATTAAAATTTTACGGACACATCTTCAGAAAAATTAATATCGTCGGCAAATAAAACTAATGTCTGACGCTCAACTTCTCGAGAGCTCCTCTTTGCGACTACTCGGCCTCACATTTTCTGCTGACCTGAGATGGAACGAATACATCAAGCCAATAGCTTCGTCTACCGCAAGGAAAGTTGGCTCCCTGTGCCGCGCCAGGAAATTTTTCTCGCCGGAATCGGTCCTTCAAATCTACAAATCAACCATTCGCCCTTGCATGGAGTATTGCTGCCATATATGGTCTGGTACTCCTTATGTTTGTCTCAAGGTTCTTGATAAGATCCAGAGACGGATATGCAATGTAATTGGCCCTGATCTGGCATCTCGTCTGCAGTCGCTCTCTCACAGACGTTCCGTCGCCTCCCTCTGTCTTTTTTACAAATACTTTCACGGTAACTGCTCTGATGAGCAGCTTTCGCTTGTTCCCAGACTTCATGAATTTAAGCGTTCAACTAGGCTGGTATCTCGCTCTCACCCTTTCACTGTCGAAAGTGTTAAATGCAGCCGTCTCTTCTACTCCAAGAGTGGAGCATGGCGAACTACGTTTCGATATCTAATATCTACCTGAGAAAAGTAACATCGCTGCGGATGCTTTTAGTCGTGTGTCTGTTGTGCGTCTGTATATTCTCAAGGTTATACTCTTGGGGATTTACAGGAGGAATTATGTCAACCAGGAATATCAAGACATTTGCACTTTGTAAGATAAAAAAAATCTCCCCTTTTGTACCGAAGAGGTTAAAAAATGTGCGTGACATTTAGTGTTTGGGCTGAGTTAAAACCTCAGTTTTATCGATCTCCTGAAAGCACGCTGATAAAAGCTACTAAACCTATGGAACTTATCAGAATTGATTTTAATGAGCCACTCCCAATGGCTACTCTTAATCCATACTTGTTAGTGATTGTCAATGAATATTCCCGGCAGAATATGCACACTTCGAAAGTAATTAGCTGACTAGAAACTTTGTTTAGTTCATGTGGATTGTCGAGTTATCTTCCGTCAAATAGAGGACGTTCTCTCATAATCCGTCAAATAGAGGACGTCCTCTCATAATCCGTCAAATAGAAGACGTTCTCTGATAATCCGTCAAATAGAGGACGTTCTCTGATAATCCGTCAAATAGAGGACGTCCTCTCATAATCCGTCAAATAGAAGACGTTCTCTGATAATCCGTCAAATACAGGACGTTCTCTGATAATCCGTCAAATAGAGGACGTTCTCTGATAATCCGTCAAATAGAGGACGTTCTCTGATAATCCGTCAAATAGAGGACGTTCTCTGATAATCCGTCAAATAGAGGACGTTCTCTCATAATCCGTCAAATAGAGGACGTTCTCTCATAATCCGAGAAATGAAGAAATATTTAATGCGTAAAAGTATTGCAACGAGAGTTATTCTATGCCGTATCACCCACCCCAGGTAACAGTCAGGTAGAGCGATACATATACGGAACATCACAACAATTTCTTTCTTTTTATCTTTTTCCCATTGAAACCAAGTAGCGTCTCTGATATGTCGTTTCTGTATTTTCACCAAGTAGCGTTTTTTTTTATAAGTCTTTCCACGCAATCGAAATGAGGTATTGACAGGTGACGTTAAACGTTTCATATATCCCCTTCTTGCATTCTTCATTTTTTTCGGTCTTTCATTTTGTCACTGAAACCAAATAGGGATTCTGATATGCCGTTTCCGTTTTTTCCCGTGGTCAAAACGGAATAGTCTGTTATTGATGAGGTATTGGCAGGGCGCAACGGTCGTGCGAACTAAGGAACGCATGGACGAGCAGAATCATAATAGGATTGTTATAATATTGAAAGTTGTGAAGCTAAATATTCTGTCTCAGAGAGTCATTCGTTGTTCTTTTACAACTTCTTTTTCTTCTTCCCTTCATTCTTTTACCTTTATTAACTTTCTTTCCTTCTCCTTCCTTCTTCTCTTTTCCTTCATTATTTTAACTTTATTGCCTTTTTTCTTCTCCATTCCTTCTTCACTTTTCCTTCATTCTTTTACCTTTATTGACTTTTTCATTCCTTCTCTTTCATTTTTTCTTTTCCCCTTCAATCTTTTGCGTTTATTGCTTTTTCTTAACTTCTCCTTTCCTCCTTCTCTTTTCCTTCGTTTTTTTATATTTATTGCCTTTTCTTTCCTTCTCCTTCCTTCTGTTTTCCTTCATTCTGTTACGTTTATTGCCTTTTTCTTTCCTTCTCCTTCCTTCTGTTTTCCTTCATTCTGTTACGTTTATTGCCTTTTTCTTTCCTTCTCCTTCCTTCTGTTTTCCTTCATTTTGTTTTTCTTCATTCTTTTACCTTTATTGCCTTTTTCTTTCCTTCTCCTTTCCTTCTTCTCTTTTCCTTCATTCTTTTACCTTTATTGCCTTTTTCTTTCCTTCTCCTTTCCTTCTTCTCTTTTCCTTCATTCTTTTACCTTTATTGCCTTTTTCTTTCCTTCTCCTTTCCTTCTTCTCTTTTCCTTCATTCTTTTACCATTATTGCCTTTTACTTTCCTCCTTCTTCGTTCTGTTTTCCTTCATTCTGTTACCTTTATTGCCTTTTTCTTTCCTTCTTCTCTTTTCCTTCATTCTTATACCTTTCTTGCCTTTTCTTTCCTTCTCCCTTACTTCTCTTTTCTGTCATTCTTTTGTCTTTATTCCTTTTTTCTTTCCTTCTCCTTTCCTTCTTCTCTCTTCCTTCGTTCATTTACCGCTTATTGCTTTTTCTTTCCTTCTCTTTTCCTTCTTCTCTTTTCCTACGTTCTTGTATCTTTATTGACTTCTTCTTTCTTTCATCTTTCCTTCTTCTCTTTTCCTTTATTCTTTTATCTTTGCTTTTTTCTTTACTTCGCCTTTCCTTCTTTCTCTTTTTCCTTCCTTCTTTTAACTTTGTTGCTTTTTTCTTTCCTTCGCCTCTCTTTCTTCTTTTTCTCATCCATTCTTTTTCTTTCTTATTTTCCTATACTCTATTTTCTGACGTTCCTTTTAAACTGTCTCCTCGCCTTCCAACTTTTGCCCACTCTCCGAAGGCGTCTGACCCTAAACACTTTTTCATTCCTCGCGCTCATTTAACGCCCTGTCCCCGACATGGGCGTGGCAAAGTCACAGCCCCCCAAATCTTTTCAAGTCTTGATTAACGGTTTCACCGCTTAGCAGTATTGTTCTCTAAATACGACAAATTGCAAAATTGAGCCCGCATCATTTATGTTCCAAAACATTTAACCGTAGAATTTGGTTACGCGGACGATAAAATGGCAGGGATAATTCCCAGAATTTTCAAAGTTTAGTGTTAATACGAAAAGACAAGCATATGCAATTACAAATTAAAGAACCTGTCGAGTATTTATCAACGAAAAATAAAAATCACCCAGGTCTCTCCGCTTGTGTTCTCCCTGTTGAAGTGAGTTCGAACCACACTTGGATATCGACAGGTTCTTCTGCCAAGTAGGGATGCCTCATCGAGAAGCTGTTGTTTGATAAGGTTATCTTACAGGACATTAAATAACGTAGTTCATCTGGTTATCACTCCTTAAAGACAAATCTTATTTCCTCTCTTAGAAACGGCGTATTCACATTTAACTTCCGGGTCCCAACCAGAGACCTAAGGTCAGAAATGTCTTCATGACATCTTTCACTGATCATTTTTGTAAAAAAAAAAAAAAGAAAAAAGAAAAAACATCACATAGATATTACATACGTAAAGTTCTTTGTAATGTGTGAACTGTACTTCCGAGTACAACCTTTGGTATTTCTTTAAGGCATGGGCTACCAGGAATCCCTTCAATGAGTCTATTGGAATATTTTCCAATCAATCCGAGGGCTCCAACTACAAAAGGGATTGTTGATGTTCTTATGTGCCACATTTTTGAGATTTCGATTTCAAGGTTGTTGAGTCTTGACTCAATGTTGAATCTCGCCTATTGCATGGAATAATAATGCAACACAAAATGTACTTAGAACAAGAATGTATTATAACAAGAAAGTGTACACAATAAGTACATATAGTATTTCTGTATATTTCTGGGAAGACGTTCCTGGAGAATGTGTTGACTAGTCGCAGTCGATCAGAGTCTCTAGTTGGATCTCGTGATTCCTCTTTTCTCTCGTCTTCCGGTGCCAACCACTATTTATATAGTTGGTAGTCACCTATGCAGATTAGGTGGATCCCACCACAACAAAGGTCTTTGTATTTTGATAGCTTTTTGAAGATCTTCAAAGATACACTGAACTCTGCAGGGACTGTCATATCAATAAGGGGGCAATTATTTTGTTTGTGGTCTTTAATAACAATTATTATTATTATTAAACTTATTATTATTATTATTATTATTATTAATTATTTTTATTTCCTTTGATATGTGGCGTTTACACATTACTTTCCGGGTCCCGCCCAGGGACCTAAGGTTAGAAATGGCATCATGACACTTTCCACTGAAAAAAATAAATAAATAAAAAATAAAATAAAATAAAAAATAATTACATAGATAAAGCCCTTTGTAAAGTGTGGGCTGTACTTGTCAGGACAACTTTTTGTATCTCTTTGAGGCATGGACTTCCAGGGATCCCTTCAATCAGCCTACTGGAATCTTTTCCAACCAGTCCAAGGGCTCCAACTACAACAGGAATTGTTGATGTTCCCATGTGCCACATTTTTGAGATTTCTATTTCAAGGTCCTTGTATTTTGACAGCTTTTCGAATATCTTCAAAGATACATTGCAGTCTCTTATTATTATTATTATTATTATTATTATTATTATTATTATTATTATTATTATTATTATATTTCCTTTGATTTCTGGTGTGTAAACATTTTTTTTCTGTGTCCCCACCAGAGATGTAAGGTCAGAAACGTTATCATTTCCAAAAACAAAACAAAAAATAAAAAATAAAATAAAACATATATTTTACATAGATAATGCCCTTCGTAAGATGTGGGTTGAACATCCGAGCACAATTTTTTGTATTTCTCTCAAGGCATTTAAGGAATGGGCGACCAGGAATCTCTTCAACAACTCTCTTGGAACTATTTCCAATTAATTCGATTAAAGCTAGAGTTATTGATGTCTGGGATTAGTATTTATATTCCTGAAGAAAATACTGGGCTTTCAGTTGAGATCAAGTGGCAGCATACCGCTTTTAGGTTACAGGTCTTCTCCTAGTAGAATCCGAGCTGATTTTCGAGCTGATGTTCAAAGGCTTTCGATTTTTCTTCGAATTTAAATTCATTTCTGGTCCGTCCCCAGTGAACTGATAAAGATGAAGTCAATTGTGACAATTATTATTCGGTTCTCGCACATTCTGCTCTCGTAACATGATCTCAAAAACCTCCTCACGGCAGAAAAAAACCTTTCGAAGACTTCTCTTAAAATAAAGAATGTCAGTTTTGTAGAGGTCTACAATCATGGTCTTAATTCCAATTTTCCATAAGCGCTCTTTTTCTAAGTGTTGTTCCAATCGCACCCATTACTAAAGGAGAATTTTTCCAAAAGCCATGTTCCATAGCTTTTTCAATTCCCTAATCAGGTCCCGGGATCTTTCAAGCATTTTTACTTTCTTTGGAGTTCACTCTTGTATTATATGAATCATTATTATTATTATTATTATTATTATTATTATTTATTTATTTATTTATTTATTTATTTATTTATTTCCCAGTGTGTTTATTATTCAACCTGAGAGAATGCATGATGAGTATTCTCCATGAAGTCGTACGATCTCAAAGAGAGATCACCTTTCGCGGAATATTTACAGTGCCAACGAAGACTTCTGAAGCGATAGGATACTAGACTTTATTCCGATTTTGTTCATGTCAGGTCTTGAGGCTCGTTGGTATCAACCCTAACACCGTAATATTAACTGGGCCAATAGTGGCCTGAACTTTCCACATAAAAGCCACTTCAATCCGGAGTTCAGTTTATAGTTAAGCTTTCCAATTACATTGGCTCCCATATAATGGTCACCAGGGATAGCCACACCAATTAATAATAATAATAATAATAATAATAATAATAATAATAATAATAATAATTATTATTATTATTATTATTATTATTATTATTATTATTATTATTATTATTATTTTCTTTGATATCAGGCGTTTACACATTTCTTTCCGGGTCCCGCCAGGGACCTAAGGTTAGAAATGGCATCATGGCACTTTCCACTGCAAAAAAATAATAATAATTACATAGATAAAGCCCTTCGTAAAGTGTGGGCTGTACTTATCAGAACAATCTTTTGTATCTCTTTAAGGCATGGACTTCCAGGGATCCCTTCAATGAGTGTACTGGAATCTTTTCCAACCAGTCCAAGGGCTCCAACTACAACAGGGATTGTTGATGTTCCTATGTGCCACATTTTTGAGATTTCTATTTCAAGGTCCTTGTATTTTGACAGCTTTTCGAATATCTTCAAAGATACATTGCAGTATTATTATTATTATTATTATTATTATTATTATTATTATTATTATTATTATTATTTCCTTTGGTGTCTGTTGTATGGTCAGAAGGTCAGAAATAATATCATGGCATTTTCGACTGAATATTATTGTACAAAATAAAGTAAAAAATCGAAGAAAACACACATTTTACATTGTTAAGGCCATTCTAAAGGTGTGAGATGTATTTGTGAAAACAATTTTTTTTGTATTTCTTTAAGGCATTGGCTACCAGGGATCCCGTCAATAACTCTATCAGAACCTTTTAAAAACAAACCTACGGCTTCAACTACAACTGGAATTACTTCGCAATCATATCCTTGTATCTTGATAGCTTTTTGAAGATTTTCAAAGATATATTACAGTTTGCAGGTACTGTCATGTCAATAAGAATGCACATAATGTTCTTGTGGTCTTTGACGGTCTGGGCGATTAGCTTTGATTGTTCTCTCTGAGTTTATTGGGAAATTATTATTATTATTATTATTATTATTATTATTATTATTATTATTATTATTATTTCATTTGATTTCTGGTGGGTTCTCATTTCTTTCCGGGTCCCGACCAGAGACCTAAGGTTAGAAATGGCATCTTTGTATTTCTTTAAGGCATGTGCTTCCAGGAATCCCTTCAATGAGTCTATTGGAATCTTTTCCAACCAATCCGAGGGCTCCAACTACAACAGGGATTGTTGATGTTACCATGTGCCACATTTTTTAGATTTAGATTTCAAGGTCCTTGTATTTTGATAGTTTTTGAAGATCTTCAAAGATACATTAAAAACTGCAGGGACTGCTATGTCAATAAGAAAGCACATTCTGTTCTTGTGATCTTTGACCACGATGTCTGGGCGGTTAGCTTTGCTTGTTCTGTCTGTGTGTATTGTAAAGTCCCATAAAATTGTTCCGGGTCCTATCTCTGTAAATCGGGTGTACCTATCAGTTTCTTGCAGTTTTTTCAGTAAAATTTACATACCTTCCAACGCAGATATTCACCCACACTATCATGATGAGTTTATATTCAGTGGGACTCTAACACCGCGAAACCTGATACAAGATGGTTTCTCAATAATTATCACAGAATCTGCATTTCAGATTAACACAAATTTTTAGTTATCAACCACTCTGAAATGGTGTCGAGACACAAAACATTTTCTTAGCTAATTTGAGGGCGCTGAATCTGAAAATGACCTTACATTTTCTTGATTAGCTAGCGTTTTTGGTGCACAGAAACACCTCATTTTTGGGGGGAAAATTAATTTGTTATGTGTATATATGATACTGACCGATGGCAATATGTCTCAAAATAAAATCGTCGAAACCTCTCAATTCGTATTTAAACCAACAAATATTGGTCTGCTTATTTAGAAATCCTATTTGTACAATAACAATCAGACCCTAAGTCTTTAAAAATAACACGATTGAATATAAAAGACCAACAAGTATTTTCATCAAATCATTTAATAAACTAACAGCAGAAATAAAACCTTTGTGAACCCAAGAAGTATGGTAAAAATCTTTTCTTTCTTGATTGTCTGTCATGTTCAATGTTATTTAAGTCCCTTTTGATATTCCAGCAGTATCATGTACAATGGAATAGGTGCATTCAATCGGGATGTCTTTAGTTGGAGTTTCTTTCCAACTGTGAAAACAAATTGCTCTCAATGTGCTTGGTTTCCTTCCGTAGTGATAGGATAAAAGTGATGGGAGGAATTTATGAATATCAAACAGAAGATTTTAGGGTTTCATTTTTTTATGTCATCTTAATTATCAGGTTTACTAAAGTGTATTACTGATAAAATTTATCAGTTAATTTGAATTTTAAAATGTTTGACTCATAATACGTTTTTTTTCCTTATAAAAATAGTTTATTTCAGGTGGCGGACATAAAATTCTCGGCGTACCTGAAAACTGATGGGTTTGTACGACCGTTATTAACTAACTTTTGCGATCCGCCAAGATCTTTTTTTAAAATCTTTTTTTCGAAAAATGAGCAATTTCAGTACAGCACAAACTTGTTTACTTTGCATCCATTCTTATTACTGTTTAATCCATGTGAAAGGGGCATTAGGGACAGGCAGAACAGAAGGGGCGACATGGATCTCCTTGAATGATTCTTCTTCAGATTTTTAAAGAATTAGAAGTGGCAGTAGCTTTGGTTGGTTTGTTTTGTTTTACGGCATATCAACCTCAATGGGTTATTTAATTTCGACAAGATTTTTATTGCTGGTAACATGCTCTTGGATGTAGTTTATCGTCTTACCCAGGACACGGACGGGTTTGGGAATTAACTATTTGCCCATAGCTAGGACCTTAAAAGGCGCTACCACTCCGGGTCAGAGTGGGCCTGGGAACACCAGCAATTAAGAGGTAGTTCTACACTCCCCAAGACCTCCTGATCAGAGGACTTGCTGATGACGTAGTTTATCGTCTTACTCAGGACAAGGATGGTTTTGGTGGTTAACTATTTGCCCATAGCTAGGACCTTAACAGGTACTACGACTCCGGGTCAGAGTGGACCTGGGAACACCAGTAATTAAGAAGTGTAGTTTATCGTCATACCCAGGACGGCCAGTAGCTTTGGTGTGATTTAGGTATAGTTTTCCACAGATCCATGCTATATTTAAGGAAATTTACGATCACCAAGAAGACTTTGTACATTTCGAAAGGTTTAAGGGTCCAAGAGTGTGGCTCACTATCAAAGGCTTTACGGTAATCTATCAAAGCAGTTTCAGGGAAAGAATGTTGTTTTCATCGAGAAAAAAATACGTACAGTTCGTCAGGACAAACGTTATCAAGTTATATGTGTTGGACAGACATGTTATTGGTCTATAATTTTTTTGGATCATCTGATTACTTTTTTTTTGGTAGATGTGATATCTTTAGTGATCCATTCTGGAATTTCATGGAGTTATTAATTAGCATTGATAAATTTTGCGCAAGAGTTTTATGGATTGATGACAGATGATAGAGCCAAAAATTGGGTGTCCAATTATTTCCTGGCAATTTCTATTTTTGGAATTTTATATTTTTCTATTCTTGCACAAGTTTATCCCTCAAACTTTATTGTTCTTTATTGATCCATCCTGCATTGGAATTATATTCTTTTGGGTTGCTTCAAATATTCTCTACAAGTTTTGCACTTCTTCAATATATGGTGTCTTTCTAAGTTCTATAAATGCTTTTCCAATTTCCCTGTAAAATTTCTTGATTTCCGTTTGAAATATCTTATTTTGTCGATCGAAGCCCCAAAGATGTTTAATATCGCCTTGTTCTTTGTGCCATTAATTGCAGTTTCTGTTTAAGTATTTCCTTGATTGGTGGAATTTTATTTATTGCTTTCATTTTATATTTCCGCTTCATCTTCTTGCTTTTCCTTATTGAAACATTTGAATATCTTGAAATCTCACAGAATATCGCTAATTCACGTCTGATTTCCTCAATTTCTCGCTTTAATGTTGCCTTCCAAGTGGGCCCTTTCTGGCTGTTGTTTAATCTTTTGTCTTAACATTACGTTTTCCAGTAGCTGCAAAAGGTGTTGCATATATGACATTATTTACTTCAGTGATGTTTTCCATTGGTGTGTCCCTTACTAATGTTTGCAATGCAGTGTCATGTGTTTGCACAGTATGTTTATTGCGGGAAGGGACAACTCAACACCGTCGATTGAAGAAGAAGAAGAAGGAGGAGGAGGAGGACAAGAAGAAGAAGGAGGAGGAGGCGGAGGACAAGAATAAGGAGGAGGAGGAGGGTGAGTAAGAGAAGGAGGAGGAGGACGAGAAGAAGAAAAAGAGAGGAAGAAAAAGAAGGAAAAAAATAAGTGGTGGGAGGTAGAAGAATGAAATAAATGATGAAGAAGAAGAAATGAAGTGGTAGGAAAAAATGAATGAAATAGATGTAGTGGAGGAACAACAGAAGAAGAAGAAGAAGAAGAAGAAGAAGAAGAAGAAGAAGAAGAAGAAGAAGAAGAAGAAGAAGAAGAAGGGGAGGAGGAGGAGGAGGAGGAGGAGGATGAGGGGGAGGAAAGGAAGAGAAGAAGAAGAAGAAGGAGGAGGAGGAGGAGGAGAAGAAGAAGAAGAAGAAGAAGAAGAGGGAGGACGAGGACGAGGAGGACGAGGAGAAGAAGGAGGGCGAGAAGAAGGAGGGCGAGAAGAAGGAGGGCGAGAAGAAGAAGAAGAAGAAGAAGAAGAAGAAGAAGAAGAAGAAGAAGAAGAAGAAGAAGAAGAAGAAGAAGAAGAAGAAGGAGGAGCAGTAAGAAGAAGAAGAAGAAGAAGAAGAAGAAGAAGAAGAAGAAGAAGAAGAAGAAGACGAAGAAGAAGAAGAAGAAGAAGAAGAAGAAGAAGAAGAAGAACTAGATGAAGAAATAGATGAAGTGATGAGACGAAGAAGACGAAATCATGGACAATATTAATATTTGAAGCAATAAAGCAATTGAAAAACAAGGCAAATTTGATTGTCAGGACGAAATCTGGCGTTATTATAATAATTAGAATGAATGCGAGACAACGCATTGATGCTTCTGAGGGTAACACGATCCACAATTACTGCGAAAAGACGGAGTGAAAAAAGCCAAAGAGAACGCGCCCTCGGTCGGGGTCTGATTACATGAAAGGAGCGGGCGAATAAATGACTGTTAAAAAAGAGATGAGCGGGCAAATGAATGAGCGAATGAGGGAGTGATTGACCAGGTCTCCCCCAACAGAGTCATGGGGGTGATGCAGGGGGGCGGAGGCAAATTGTGGATGAAGAGCTGTAATTATTCGCGCATAATCAAGGGTTAGTTTATACGGAAAATGAGGGGTGATGAGTTCATTTCATTGGTATGGGTAGGTGAGGAGGAGGGACAAAGAAAAAAGAGGGCCAAGAGAATAATCAGAGAAAGAAAGAAAGAAAGAAGGAATATGGGAAAAGAAAGAAGGAATCAAAGAAAGAAAGAAAGAAAGAAAGAAAGAAAGAAAGAAAGAAAGAAAGAAAGAATAGGAGAAAAGATAGAAAGAAAGAAACAGATAAACAAAAAAGAAACAAAGGGAGGAACAAAGGATAAGGGAAAAGATAAAAAAAAAGATAGAAGGAATAGGGGAAAAGAAAGAAAGAAAGAAAGAAACAAACAAACAAACTAACAAAGGATAGGGGAAAAGAAAAGAAAGAAACAAACAAACAAACAAACAAAGGATAGGGGAAAAGAAAGAAAGAAAGAAACAAACAAACAAACAAAGAATAGGGGAATAGAAAGAAAGAAAGAAAGAAACAAACAAACAAAGGATAGGGGAAAATAAATAAATAAAGAAAGAAAGAAAGAAACAAACAAACAAACAAAGGATCGGGGAAAAGAAAGAAAGAAAGAAAGCATGAAAGAAAGAAACAAAAAAGAAACAAACAAACAAAGGATAGGGGAAAAGAAAGAAAGAAAGAAAGAAAGAAAGAAAGAAAGAAAGAAAGAAAGAAAGAAAGAAAGAAAGTAAGCGAGTAAGTAAGTTTTGGTAATACAGAAAATGGTGGAAAAGAGAGAGCAAAATAATAACGGTTATATACAAAAGATAAAGAGAGGCAGATATAAAAAGAAAGAAATTGAAAGAAAGGAGACAACTGAAAGATATTTGAAAGAAGAAAATCTTTGAAAGAAAGGCAGACAATTTTTAAAGGAAAATCTTTAAAAGAAAGAGAGCCTTTGAAAGAATTTTAAGAAAAGTAAGGAAATGATAAAGGAATGGAGAAAGGTAAAAGAATTTGTGAAATCAATAAATTCTTTATGAGATCGAAAGAAAGAAATAAAGAAAAGAAAGAAAGAATAGGGAAAGAGAGAAAGAAAAACAATCAAACAAAGAAAGAAAGAAAGGATGGGGGGGGAATAGAAAAAAAGAAAGAAACAAACAAACAAACAAACAAAACATCGGGGAAAAGAAAGAAGCAAACAAACAAACAAACAGAACATCGGGGGAAAGAAAGAAAGAAAGAATAAGGGAAAAGAAAGAAAGAAAGAATAGGGAAAGAGAGAAAGAAAAACAAACAAACAAAGGAAGGAAGAAACAAAGGATAGGGGAAAAGATAGAAAAAAGAAAGAAACAAACAAACAAACAAACAAACAAGCAAAGAAAACATCGGGGGAAAAGAAAGAAAGAAAGAAAGAAAGAAAGAAAGAAAGAAAGAAAGAAAGAAAGAAAGAAAGAAAGAAAGAAAGAAAGAAAGAAAGAATAAGGGAAAAGAAAGAAAGAAAGAAAGAAATAAAGAAAGAAAGAAAGAAAGAAAAAAGAAAGAAAGAAAGAAAGAATAGAGAAAGAGAAACAAATAAACAAAGGATAGGGGAAAAGATAGAACAAAAGAAAGAAACAAACAGACAGACAAAGAAAACATCTGGGGAAAAGAAAGAAAGAAAGAAAGAAAGAAAGAAAGAAAGAAAGAAAGAAAGAAAGAAAGAAAGAAAGAAAAAGAAAGATTAGGGGAAAGAGAGAAAGAAAAATCAAACAAAGGAAGAAACGAAGGTTAGGGGAACAGATAAAAGAAAGAAAGAAAGAATAAGGGAAAAGAAAGAAAGAAAGAAAGAAAGAAAAAAAGAAAGAAAGAAAGAAAGAAAGAATAGAGAAAGTGAAACAAATAAACAAAGGATAGGGGAAAAGATAGAAAAAAGAAAGAAACAAACAGACAGACAAAGAAAACATCTGGGGAAAAGAAAGAAAAAAGAAAGAAAGAAAGAAAGAATAAGGGAAAAGAAAGAAAGAAAGAAAGAAAGAAAGAAAGAAAGAATAAGGGAAAAGAAAGAAAGAAAGAAAGAAAGAAAGAAAGATTAGGGGAAAGAGAGAAAGAAAAATCAAACAAACAAACAAACAAAGGAAGAAACAAAGGTTAGGGGAACAGATAAAAGAAAGAAAGAAACAAACAAACAAACAAATAATAAGGGACAAGAAAGAATGAAAGAAAGAAAGAAAGAAAGAAAGAAAGAAAGAAAGGTATAAAGAAAGCATAAGGGAAAAGAAAGAAAGAAAAAATGAAAAGAAACAGAGAAAGAAAATAAATTCTTTGAAATAAAGACAGAAAAAAAGAAAGTTAAAAAAAAAGCCAAATCCTTTGAAAGCGCGAAAGAAAAGAACAGATATTCTTTAAAAGAAAGAAAAAATGAAAAGGTATTTTATTATCAACGCTAAATTAAAAGCTTAAGTGAAAATATGGAACGTTAAGACGGGAATAAAAATAGGAAGAAGTGAAAGTAGAAAACAAAAATAGAAAACAGATTTTCTTTTTAAACCAGAGGAAAAAAATATCAGAAAAACTCTAAAGAAACATAATTTCAAGAAAATGTTTTGGAAAAAGAAAAGGAAAATTAAAAGGGAAAAATATCGTCAAACACAAAATAAAAACGAATAAATAAATAAATAAATAAAGCCGAAGACGATGCTGGGATTGAGTGAACAAGAAATTGTAGCTGAAAATGGAAATAAATATAAAGTTGTCTTGTGTGTAATTAAGCTTGCAGTTTTTTATTCCAGAAATTTCTTTTGTGTGGAAGGGGGTTGATCGCCAAAGAGTTTGATGCTAATGAGAAAAGAGTGTTTCTGATTGATATAAGCTTTAGTAGCAAGTAAAGGAAGAATGGTCGAAAAATTAAAGTCTCCGTTTAAAGGAAAAAGAAAGAAAGAATTCTTTAAAAGAGAATTCTTTGAAAGAAAGAAGGGGGATAAAGGGTTTATGAATAGAGAAAAACGAGAGAAAGAGATATAATAGTATTTATATAGAAAAAAGAAAATCGAAAAAAAGAAATTCTCTGAAAAATTCTTTGAAAGAAAGAAACAGAGAAAAATGATTTAGGAATAAAACAAGATACTGATAGCTAGATAGATAGATAGATAGATAGATAGATAGATAGATAGATAGATAGATATGGACAGACTAAGATAGATAGATAGATAGATAGATAGATAGATAGATAGATAGATAGATAGATAGATAGATAGATATGGACAGACTGAGATAGATAGATAGATAGATAGATAGATAGATAGATAGATAGATAGATAGATAGATAATAGCAGTTGAATAGAAAAAAAGAATGAAAGAAAGAAACAAACAAACAAACAAACAAACAAAACAAGCAAACAAACAAACAAAATAAATTCGACACAATTTACATTACTCGGACTGTTGTCCTCATCTTTGTCGCCATATATATTACAACGTTTCGGCCGTTGTACGCTCCAGCCTTCTTCAGGTGGTTGGAATGTTGAACTGAATCCTTTATTTCGCTCACTGCGGTAGACCGTTCTAGTTCCACGTGCCATGTTTAAGGGATGTCAGTTAGTTAGATCCATTGACAGTTCAATACCTGGTTAAGGCAGTGGAGAACTTGGAGAGGGAATTAAGCAGGAGATAACTGATAACTGACATCCATTAGACATGGCATGTGGAACTAGAACAGTCTACCCCAGTGAGCGAAATAAAGATCGACATTCCAACCACCTGAAGAAGACCGGAGCGTATAACGGCCGAAACGTTGTGATAAATGTGGCGACAAAGATGAGGACAATAGTCCGAATAAGGTAAATTGTGTACATAATACCTATTCTCAGAAATATCGACAGATACAAAACAAACTCTTTAAAAGAAAGAAATGATTTAGGTATAAAAGCGAGACGTTGAGAGATAAAGAGGTAGATATATAAAGAAAGAGATATTATAGTTGAACAGAAATAAAGTAACAAATAGATGAAGGAAGGAAGGAAGGAAAGAAAGAAAGAAAGAAAGAAAGAAAGAAAGAAAGAAAGAAAGAAAGAAAGAAATAGTTTTAAAACGAGATACAGAGAGAGGGAGAGAAAAGATATAATAGCAGTTGAATAGAAAGAAAGAAACAAACTAAGGAAGGAAGAAAAAATGATTCCAGAATAAAAGAGAGGGAAATAACACCAGTTCAACAGAATGAAAAAAAGAAAGAAAGAAAGAAAGAAACACATGACAAGAGACATTACTCCATTAATATATTGAAAGAATAAATGAAGGAAAGAAGTAAGAAAGCAAAAAAGAACAAGAAAAGAAAGAAAAAAAACAAGAAAAGAAAGAAAAAAACAAAAGAAAGAAAAAAACAAAAAAAGAAAGAGAAAAAAACAAGAAAAAAAACAAGAAAAAAAACAAGCAAAGAAAGAAAAAAAAAACAAGAAAAGAAATAAAAAAAGAAATAAATAAAAAGGAAATGATAAAAAAAACAATGGATTCTCTTTTCTAACTTATGAACCATATCTTCCTGTTGGTCGGAAAGATTCTAAGATGTATATGTATGGCGTTGATGTTTTCATCCAGAAATGTTTTCTCTTGAGTCCTCATATGATTCTTTCTTGTGCTTTCGACTTTCGTTATTGGACTAGCTTAGCTATCTCGTTTTCCTTTATCCTTCGCCTTATTCTCAGTTCCAGCAGTTCAGACCTTTACAGTTCATATAAGTTAAAATTCTTCCCCGTAGTCGAATCATTTCCTTCGTATTTCAATTTTTATAAGAAAGTTCCTATTATATTATTCTGACGAACTGCAACTTTGTGAAAGACATCGTCGTGAATACTTTCCTGAATACGGCAATCTTAACCTCCTCAAATCAAAGGTCGTTATCTATAATCATAATCTTCACTTCATATCACGTCCTGTTACATTCATATCAGACAGCTTATTCAATATTGCTCTAGCTTGAGTGGCTCTCGAGACTTGTGTTGAGGGAAGTCTAGTATCAATAGAAAGGAATATTTTGTTTCTTTGGAAACATAATGGAGCCGTTCCCTCTTGCCTTTTCCACGGTTTAAAAACGTATCTTCTTATAAACTGGCTGACATGCAAGGCTAGAAATCTCAGTTACTTTGCTATTTAACCCATATCTTGGGAGGGAAGACGAGACATTCCCGCCTTTCCCTTTAAATAATGGATTTTATTTTTGATCTGACATTTTTTCTTATCACACAAAATATTATTTTACATAAGTTTGATTAGAAGCTTAATATTTGTGTCGTTGTTTTGTTGTTGTTGAAGGGGGGGGGGTTAAACAACATGAATTACATCTGCCGGCCTGCACATTCGAGAGACTTAATAAAGAAAAATATGCTCTCCCGTAAGATACTTTCGAATGCACAAGCCGGTAGACATAATTTACACTGATAAAAAAAAGAAAGAAATTAAACAAGAAAAGTGAAGAATTGAATGAAAAAGAAGAAAAAAAAGAGTGAATGTATTAAATAGACGAAATGTGAGAAATTGAATGAAAAATAAGAAGAAAGATCCCAAAAAGAAAAAGCCAAATAAAAAAAAGAAAGAATGAATGAAAAACGAAAGAAAGAAAGAAAGAAAGAAAGAAAGAAAGAAAGAATGTATTAAGCAGAAGAAATGTGAGAAAAAGAATGAAAAATATGAAGAAAAAATTCGAAGAAGAAAAATTCAAATAAACCTAAAGAAAGACAGAAGGGGGGAAAGGAAGATCATATTAAGTAGAAGAAAAGTGATTAATTGAATGAAAAATAAGAAGAAAGATCCCAAGAAGAAAAAGCCAAATAAACTGAAGGAATGAAAGAAAAAAAAAGAATGGATGAGAACAGAATAGAAAAAACAAAATAAACAAGGCACAGTGAAGAAAAATGCAAAGAACAAGAAAGAAAGAAAGAAAGAAAGAAAGAAAGAAAGAAAGAAAGAAAGAAAGAAAGAAAAAGATGAATGAGGAAAGGGAAGAAAAAGAAATAGAAAGAAAGAAAGAAAGAATGGATGGATGAATGAATGAATGAATGAATGAATACAAAAAGAAAGAAACAATAAAAACAAGTTAGAGGGAATAAAAATTAAAGCAAGAAGAAACGAAGAAAGCGGGAAAAAAGAAAGAAAGAAAGAAAGAACGAATGGAAAAATGAATGAAGAAAGCAACAAAAGAAAGAATGAATGAATGTATGTATGAATGAAAAAGATGAATGAAGAAAGGAATGAAAAAGGAATGGAAAGAAAGAAAGAAAGAAAGAATGCATGAAAACAGAAAGAAAGAAACAAAAATAAACAAGGTTCAGTGAAGAAAAATGAAAGGAACAAGAAATGAAGAAAGGGGGACAAAAAAGAAAGAAAGAAAGAAAGAAAGAAAGAAAGAAAGAAAAGAAGAAAGAAATCCAAAGTTTATGGATAGATAATGAATTAACGAAAGAAAGAAAGAAAGAAAGAAAGCAAGATTGACGCACAACAAAAAAGAACTAATGGATCCTTATAGTGGTTAGTGGGGAAGCTCCTAACACAAATAGGAGAAACAAACATCTTTAAAGACGACGATCATTCGTGATAGGAGCGCGGGATGCAAGTGATAAATGTCGCTAGTTGTCCGCCATTATCGTCAATATTTTCTCGGTAATCTATTTTATGCCAAGCGGTGTCAGCTTACACGGCCATCTTGACAACGATGTTCCGCTCACTTTTTCGACTTTACATTTGTCTATTTTATTTATTTGTTTGTTTATTTGATGCTTAAGTAGGGCTTTTTGTTTCCTTTTTGCAATTCTTTATTTTCCTTAAATGTAGTAATGGTTGGTTCAGCCCATCTTGTTCACCCTTGCTCCACGGTCAGGGCTCCCAAAGGGGAACGAACTTGCTAAGTATAGTTTTCACAACGAACATACTAATCGCCTCTGTCAGTCTAGTTTAAGAAGTCCATGTGTAGATACGAATGTCGATCAATAAGTTTGTAGCCTGATAGAGTAATTAGCCGAAATTGGATCTGAAATTTCGATTGCATAATTTTCGGTTTTTGTGTCATCTATGGTGAATTGCTGGGTTAAGTGTATTGGCAAAGAAAAAGCTTACGTTAAAAGTTTTAAGAAATATGGCTTGTAAATTTTAATGAACTAAACTACTCTCATTTAACCGCCAAAAAGAAAATTCCCTGTCCCCCTTCACCACTGTTGATGCTCGACTGCACTTCCTTGGCGTCACGCTTTCCAATAACTTAATGTGAAGCTTAACTACGTTGAATTAATAGCTGCATCTACTGCAAGGAAAGTCGGTTCCCTGTGCCGTGCCACAAGCTTTTTTTCTCATCAGAGTACATCTTACACAGCTACAAATCTACCATTCGTCCATGCACTGAATATTATTGCCATATCTGGTCCGGCGCCCCTATTGTTCATACCAAGGTTCCCGGAAAAATCCAAAGAAGGATCTGCAATGTAAACGCAACGTACTTGACATATCGACTTCAGCCACTTTCTCATAGACGTGACATGGCTTCCCTCTGTCTTTTCTACAAATATTTTTATGGCTACTGTTCTGACGAGCTATCTTCCCTGATGACCCGACTACATGAATTTCAGCGTGCTACTAGATTGGCATCTTGATCTCATCATTTTATTGTTGAAATAGTTTATTATTACCGCCACTTCTACTCCATCAGATTCTTTTTTTCGCACTTCCCAACATTAGAACTCCCTTCCGCTTACTTCATTCCTTGAAAAATACAATCTTCAAAAATTTAAATGCAACGTCAATCGCCATCTCCTATTGCTTTGATTCCCATTCTTCTTTAATCATCTCTTCATCCCCACCTATATATAGTTTTCCCCCCTCATTTTCACTCTCTGTAAACCCCAGCCTGTTAGTAGCACTCCCGCCTTGATTGATGTGAAATGCTTAAAAACATAAAATAAAATAAAGAATGCGTTCGCATAGCAAGATTTGATATTCAGCTATGTTGTTTCCGGTAGCTTAAACGATCGAGCAGCTGTCGTTCGTGAAGTTAAAAAGAAATTAGATTTCGAATTCTTTCTTATTACTAATCTGTATTAATTACTAGCGTCAGTAGAGTAACAGCAGGGGTAGTTGCAATGAAAAGCAACGGAAATTAAGACGAAAGAAATGCTAGTCAAAATTTAACATTTTTGACAATGCTTTAATCTAATAATAATATAAAACATCCTAGTGTTTAGAAAACAACTAAAATTAAAATGAAAGGAACAAACATTAATGTCCTCTTCTTTGTTGATATTAACACGACGTTTCATTTTGGTGGACCCTTCGACCTTCTTCAAGGGTCTGTTGATCCGAGTAATCTAGTGGATGAGAGTGATGTTGTTTTTTTAATTTAGTAACTGTTGTGGCTTTGTAGGGGCCAGAAATAGAGACACAAAGAGAGGAATTGAAGTAAACAAATATATTAACAGAAAAAGTAATACAAGCATATACAAACAAGCGTGTTACAGCAAGAATGTTTGGTCCGACTGTCAGAGCTGATTGCTGGAAACTTCACACTCCAAAAAGGCAGTACCTGCTCCTATTTATAGCTGGGAGAGTCCATGCGTGCGTGGGTAAAGTACCATAGAAGTAACTTACTAATTGTATACATTACTTGTTATCCTCATTCTCATTGCCATGTTCACAACGTTTCGGGCGTAGTAAGCTATGGCCTTCTTCAGGTGAGTGGAATTTCGAACAGAACCGTTTATTTCGTCCACCGGAGAATTGTGAGTTCAATACCAGGCTACAGCAGTGGTGAAACTTGGAGAGTTGAGACAAAGGGAAATAATTTAAACATCCGGAAGAGGCATGGCACGTGGAACTAGAACAATCTACTCCGGTGGACGAAATAAAGGGTTTGATTGGAAATTCCAATCACTTGAAGAAGGAAGGCGCGTACAACGGCTGAAACGTTGTGAACATGGCAATGAAGATTAGGATAACAATCCGAATAATGTAAATGATCATAATACCCCATTTCTGGGATATAGACGGTTACTAATTGTACGTTTAATCCTTGGGCTCGGTAATAAAGACTTTGACTAAGTGGAAACAATGCAAGCAATAAAACTACACATTGAGAACAGAATAAGAATAATATACCCACGTAGCTTAAATAAAGGATTCCATTCGATATTCTCTTACGGTTACCTATATCATCCTGAGGAAAAACCCAAAGATCGAAACGCCTCAACAAAGAAAAAGAAGAATGAACAGAATGACAGGAGAGTTTCCCAAGATTTACACTAAGCTGTTTGATTAATTCCTCTTAGTAGCTATTCAACTAACGGAAAAATCCACCATCATATTATGCACGTTTCAGCTGCATGCTTTCACGCTGGCGGCCTTTCATTCGTTTTGACGCGTTGGTTACCATTACATCCGTTTTTCCATTACAAGACGTTTGTACAAAGATTTACAATTTTTGCAGATTTTTATATTTTTATACTTGAAAACATTTTATAATGTTACTTGAAAACAGACTTTCTGTTGAGATATTGTTTAAATTGTGAAACACTGTTTTTCTTTGCTTTTTCTTTTTTGTAAATCGCGCTCTTCTCTTAACTGTTAATAATAATAATAATAATAATAGTAATAACAATAATAATAATAATAGTAATGATAATAATAGTAGTAGTAATACTACTACTAATAGTAGTAATAATAATAATAATAATAGTAATAATAATAATAATAATAATAATAGTAATAATAATAATAATAATAATAATAGTAATAATAATAATAATAATAGTAATAATAATAATAGTAATAATAATAATAATAATAATAATAATAGTAATAATAATAATAATAATAATAATAGTAATAATAATAATAATAATAATAGTAATAATAATAATAATAATAGTAATAATAATAATAATAGTAATAATAATAATAGTAATAATAATAATAATAATAATAATAGTAATAATAATAATAATAGTAATAATAGTAATAATAATAATAATAATAGTAATAATAATAATAATAATAATAATAATAATAGTAATAATAATAATAATAATAATATTAATAATAATAATAATAATAATAATAATAATAATAATAATAATAGTAATAATAATTTCACAACACAGACAGAACAATCAAAGCTAACCGCCCAGACATCGCGATTAGCAACCGCAAACAAACAAAAAATGCCTCCTTCTTGATATGGCAATATTCTTCAAAAAGCTATCAAAATATAAGGACCTTGAAATCGAATTCTCAAACATGTGGCACATGAGAACATCAACCATTCCTGTTGTAGTTGGAGCCTTCGGATTAATTGGAAATGATTTCAATAGACCCACTGAAGGGATTCCTGGAAGCCTTCAAGAAATACAAGAAATTGTACTCATCACAAGTACAGCTCTCCCATTACCAAGAGCTTCATCTATGTGAGTGATCTGAGGTTTTTATTTTTATTTTTTTTTATAAAAATGACCAGCAGAATATCATGGAGCCATTTCTGACCTTAGATCTCTGTTTGGGACCCGGAAGAATATGTCTATACACCAGAAATCAAAGGAAATAATAATAATAATAATAATAATAATAATAATAATAATAATAATAATAATAATAATAATAATAATAATAATAATAATAATAATGTTTAAAATGAATAAAGATCTTGATAATTTTACAACTAATAATATTATGAGTCTATATAAATTCACTAAAATTATTTTTCTGTAAATTGTTCTTTCAGCTTTACGCACCGAGTGTAAATAATTTATTTAAGCACACTCATACACATATGTGTATCAATAAATCAGTTAGTCCGAAGAAGTCCTTTCGTGGGACGAAACTCGTAACAAAACTTTGTTGATCAGCTTATCATTCAGTTAGTCTGGTATAAAGATTTGTATATCATATTTTCCACACACAACATATATATATATATATATATATATATATATATATATATATATATATATAGATAGATAGATAGATAGATAGATAGATAGATAGATAGAGAGAGAGATAGACAGACAGAGAAAAGAAAGATTCCTTTCGTTATTCTTTCATTTCCACTTTTTATTCCTTGCATCGTTATATTTCCTTTTTATTTATTTCCATTTTCTTTCTTTTCTTCTTTCTTTCTTTTCTTCTTTCTTTCTTTCCTTCTTTCTTTCTTTCTTTCTTTCTTTCTTTCTTTCTTTCTTTACCAGATTACATATTCCTTGCATCATCTCTTCTTTTTCTTTCCGAACCAGTCTAGATGTTGCTATCAATACCTTTTCTTTCTTTCACTCATTGTTTCTTTCTTTAATACCGCATTTTCCTGTATTTCTTCCTTTCTTTATTTCATTCATTCTGTCTTTCTATTTCTTTCTTTCTTTTGTTTTTTTTTTTCCAGCTGACATATTTCTTACAATTTTTCTTTCTTTCTTAACCTGTCTAGATGTTGACATCAACGCCTTGTCTTTCTTTCTTTCTCTTGTTTCTTTTTTAAAGGTTTGCATATTTCTTGTAACATCTTTCTATTTTTTCTTTCTTTTTTTTTTTGTTTGTTTCTTTCTTTTGTATCTTTTTTCCAGTTGATATATTTCTTATAACATTTTTCTTTCTTTTTTTAACCTGACTAGATTTTCACATCATCGCCTTTTCTTTCTTTCTTTCTTTCTTTCTTTCTTTCTTTCTTTCTTAACGGTTTACATATTTCTTGTAACATCTTTCGTTTCTTTTTGTTTCTTTCTTAATCTGGCAACATTTTGACACCAACGCTTTGTCTTTCTTTCTTTCTTTCTTTCTTTCTTTTGTTTCTTTTTTAACCGTTTGCATATTTATTGTAACATCTTTCTATTTTTACTTTCTTTCTTTTGTTTGTTTGTTTCTTTTGTTTGTTTGTTTCTTTTGTTTCTTTTTTTCAGTTGATATATTTCTTATAACATTTTTCTATCTTTTTTATCCTGACTAGATTTTGACATCAACGCCTTTTCTTTCTTTCTTTCTTTCTTTCTTTCTTTCTTTCTTTTGTTTCTTTTTTACCGGTTTACATATTTCTTGTAACATCTTTCTTTTTTGTTTCTTTCTTAACTAGTCTAGATGTTGACATCAACGCCTTGTCTGTCTTTCTTTATTTCTTTCTTTCTTTTTCCATATTCTTTCTTTCTTTCTTTCTTTCTTTCTTTATTTATTTATTTATTTACACTATTCACCCGGTGCCATTGCATTCCGTCCCTTTCCCGATTTCTAATTGCTGTTCTTCTCTACACTAATTAGAACTAACTTGAAACATTTAAAGACGTGAAATTCACCAGCCGGTGCTAAGTGTAACAATCACCACATTATGAACACGGGCAGCCGGTGTCAAGGGACTAGCCGTCACCGAAGATGATGTCCGACATGAAAAGGCTGTCTCCAGGCACACAAGAGTTCACCTTTTCTCTCCTAATAAGGCATGATGTCAAAAGCGAGGAATCGAACGAGGGTGACTTTTCTTTTTTCTTCCTTTTTTAAATCACGATGAGCTGCAACAAGATTTGACGGCTTAAGACAAGAAAGAAAAATGACCGTTTATTCGACACAAGACAAAAACCACAAACACAAAACGCGCTCTTTTCTTTCTTCGGCCTTCTTTAAATGGTTAGCAATCTTTTCTTTCTTCTTCCGGCTCTCATTTGTCTTCGTTTTTTCTACTTCTTTATCACCTTTTTCTTAATTTTATTTTTTTGTTTCTTCTCCTTTATTTACTCTTTTCTTTTTATCTATCTTTATTTTTTCTCTCTTTTGTTTAGCTTTTGTATGTTTTTATTTTTTATTTTTTGCTTATTACTTCTTCATTTTATAATTTGGTTTCTCTTTCTGTCTGTCGCCTTTTCCCTTCTTTCTTTCTTGTTTTTCTTTCTTCTTTGCTTTCTTACTTTCTTTCTTTCTTTCTTTCTTAATAACCATGATTTCTTTCTTTTTTCATAATAACATTCCTGCTTTCTTTTTTCTTAATAATGATGTTTTTTTCTTTTTTCTTAATAACATTCCTTCCTTCTTTCTTTCTTTCATTCTTTCTTTCTTTCTTAATAACCATGCTTTCTTTCTTTTTTCTTAATAACATTCCTGCTTTCTTTCTTTCTTTCTTTCTTTCTTTCTTTCTTAATAACGATGCCTTCTTTCTTTTTCTTAATAACATTCCTTCCTTCTTTCTTTCTTTCTTTCTTTCTCAATAACCATGTTTTCTTTCTTTTTTCTTAATAACATTCCTGCTTTCTTTCTTTCTTTCTTTCTCTCTTGACGAGACCGTGGTTGACGCCAATGGCGATTTTATTGAATAAATTTACTCTTTAGTATTTTTGTGTCATTTTGGTAAATATATCTGTTAAAATGAGATATTCGAATTATTTTCATCTTTTCGTAACTTAGACGACAATTTATCCATCGCACATTTCCAACAAAACATATTTCGGAGTACATCTTAACTTTCGTTGTCCTGTTATTACCTGGATGTAAAAAAGACATATCTATTTCTATACCTGACGATGATTGTATGAACAATCGAAAGCTTGTAGTAAAAAAAAGACCTTATACAACTGGAATTTATAAAGAGTGATCATAACATTCATCAACGGGTTCGAGGTTAATGTATTTTATTAAGAATTGTTTGCGAGCTTGATTCTTGCCATTTATATCATTAACTTCACTATCTGCTTTTTGTATGAATGATTCATGTAATGTAAATTGAACTGCACCACATACTTGATATTAAAATAACTGATCCGACGTGCAAATTTCTCATAATAACGGTGACATTCCTCTATTTACTGAACAATTTAGTTCATGCCATATTGACAGGAAAAACCTACCTATATATATATATATATATATATATATATATATATATATATATATATATATATATATATATATATATATATATATTTGTGATGTCAACGAACACTCCTTGTCACTTTTGGTGATGTCAAAGAATAATCGCAAATACAACTTATCGTAACGCCGTTGAACAATACTGGTGTCAGACGCCTTCGAATAGCATTCGCACTAATAGTACTTACACGATAATACTCTCGCGACAAGTAACCACCGAACAGTGATCCTAATAGAGAAATAGTATAGTGAATAGAGTCGAGAGTAGCGGTTCGTATCGTAATAGAGGATAGACTAGAAATAGTGATCCAAATAGAAATAAAGGATAGAATAGAAATGGCGTTCATTTAGGCACCAAGCTAATTCCTAATTATGCGTATATTGGTCACGTGGTCAACTTAATTCAATAATGGGACCGCCTGTGTTTGCTCACTGGCGATCTATGTTCAAACTCACGTGTCGGCAGCGACACTTTATTCCTATATAACATATAGGTGCTGGGGCACCTCGGCGTGGCGTAATGGTTAGAAAGCTTGTCTCGCTAAAACAGTTACGACTGAGTAGTGAGTTCGTTTCTCACTGGGTGCCTCATACTTTCGGTCTTGTGCTACGCTTAGACAATCATTTATCGCACCTCGAGGCGGTGTAATGGTTAGCAAGATTGTCTCGCTAGAACAATTACAACTGTTCGATCCTCACCGGGTGCTCCCTACTTTCGGCCTTGTGCCACATCTAAGCTACGCTTAATTACTATATATCTCCAGTGTCTCCAAAGAGCGCCCCAAGGCGGTGTAATGGTTAGCAAGCTTGTCTTGCTAGATCAATTACGACTGAGTAGTGAGTTCGATCCTCACTGGGTGCCCCATGCTTTCGGCCTTGTGCCACGTCTAAGCTACGCTTGGGAAATCACTATAACATATAGGTACACACCACACACACAGAATGAGGGGAAAGAGAGACGATACGCATAAGATCAAACATCATAAGTAAATTTATGAATATACAAGTGCCTGCTCCGTTTCATTTTCTTTGCTTCCGAAGTCGCAGATTATGAGGGGCTAATTAACGTAGGCAATTAAACAGCTGTCAAAAATTGGGATAAAATGATGAAGATAAGAGTAAGATCGAATTTCAAATTAGCCTTTGTATGATGTACGCGCATGCGTCGCTCTTCTGATTTCCGCTTCTTTTCGGCACATCGGCCCGACAAAAAGAGCGGTCTCTACGCTGATTATTATTTTCGTAGAATCGGATATTTCTTTCTCGTATTTTGAGATTTTACACACCTAGTAACTGTTGCACGCAGTGGATATTAAGTGACAGCGGGTTTCAAAATTCATCAGGCCTCTCAGTATTATAAATAATCAGGAATTGCTGGTTGATTTTAGTACTTTCAAAACGAAACTGTTATTTGTTAATCGTCTCAGCGAACCTTTTTGTCTTCCATCAGCATAGCTAGCCTCCAGAAGAGTGACTCATTGTGTTTTCTCGGGCTCACGTTCTCTGCTGGTATGTAGTGTAAGGATTAAATTGATTCAAGTGCATTATGAATGTAAGCGCAGTACTAGATTGGCGGCAAGGTCTCATCATTTTACAGCTCAAATACCTCGATGTAACCGTTAATTCTATGCCAAAAGTTTCTTCTATCGCACTTCTCACTCGTGGAACTCTCTTCCGGCTCCCTGCTTTCAAGTCAGCTTTGATCTTCAAAAATGTTAAATGCAATGTCAATCGTTATCTTCTGTCTTCTTAATTCCTGTTCTTTTAATATTCTCTCTCTTTAATAATCTTTTTTATCTCTCATATTCTCTCAGTAGCCCTTTGCGTCTTTATTGCCTTACTTGGGGTGAAACGGTTAACAGAAATAGATTTAGCTAGTGATACTGCAATTAAACATGTTTTTCAAGCATTTTGCTGTGTTCCTCCAGCTTTCGAATTAGTCGTTTGATATCAACTGGTCACGTGTAAAGTAATTTTTCGTAACTGTTTGTTATGTCCCGAGGATAGAATTGCACAATAGACAATCCCACCAGTAATACTATTAGTACAAAGGTCTGATAATTTTACTGTTGAAAGGGTTATATATAACCGTAAGTTCTATGCTAACATTTTCTTCTTTTGAACTTCTCGCTTGTAGAACTATATCCCAGCTTTTTGCCTCCCTGTAAACATTGATCTTAAAGAATTTAAATGCAGTGTCAATCGTTATCTTCTGTCTTAATACTTGTTTTTTTTTTATTGTACTCTCTCATTAATTGTTCCCTTTCTTTAATAGTATTTTTTATATTCTCTAAAACTCAGTAAGGCCTTTCGTCTTAGTGGCTTTATTGCCTTGCTTAGAGGAAATAAAAAAAAATACATAAATTATCGAATTGTTTATAGCAGTACGACACTGTTATGTTCAGTTATTATGGGCTATTTTGGAAAGAATCTACGATTTTTATGTGTCATATAGGAATAAAGTGTCGCCGCCGACACTTGGGTTTGAACATGGATCGCCAGAGAGCAATCACAGTCGACCTCATCTTGGAATAATTAGATCACGTGATGGGTAAAGAAAAAAATTATATGGGAATTAGCGGCGTCTGACCGAGTATTGTTCGAAGACGTTACTATTATTGGATCTGTGATTTACAAAGTCTTTCCCTCAAATGGGCATTACAAAATTATGAAATTCAGCCAACTTGTCTGCATTGCGTAATGCTTGGCAAATCTCCTCCCACAGTATTCAAAATGATTCGGTCAACTGCTGGCTAAAGCTCTCACATATTTTTAAGCGGCATTTCCGTTTCAAGGCCGATTGAGTGTCCGTTCAAGGTGACGAGTGTTCAAGACGACCAATCACCAACTGAATGCCAAGAACTGCGCGGAGAGAAATTCGTGAACTCATCGTCGAGGAATATCGCCAAACAATCAATCAAAAGTGCGTCTTAGTGGCTTTATTGCCTTGCTTGAGATGAAATGATTAAATAAAAAATTTCAAAGTCAGCTCATAGAAATTTGGTTCATTGTGATTTTCTCGACATTTTTGATCGCCAAAATCTATCTTGCATTTTTGTAAGGCTACCATTCGTGGCACGGTGGAGTAATGGGTAGCGGAGAGCCGAGTTCGAATTCCAGTCGAATCCGTTACATTCACTTATGTGCTAACACCCTTGGGAAAGGTCTGAATCTTGTTCTTCTCCCCCCAGCTATGGGTAAATAGCAGGACAGACCGGGTTCTATAGCTTGATGTAATGGATAGCGGCTCGGATTGAGGAATCGGAGAGCCGAGTTCGAATTCCAGTCAAATCCATTACATTCACTTACGTGCTTATACCCTTGGGTAAGGTATGAATCCTCTTCTACTCCCCCCAAGCTATGGGTAAATAGCAGGACAGATCGGGTTCTATAGCCTGACGTAATGGATAGCGGCTCGGATTGAGGAATCAGAGAGCCGATATCGAATTCCAGTCAAATCCATTACATGACATACTGATACCCTTGGGAAAGGTATATCGTCTCCCCCCACCCAGCTATGGGTAAATAGCAGGTCAGATAGGGTTCTATAGCGTTGGATGGCAACTTGTCTACCGCAGAAAGAAATGGCAACCTACTGCGGGAAAAAATCTGCCTCGTCAATCATGTATCAAAAGATTCATGATCGCTTAAGCACAGCACATAACTGACTGACCATTTGTCCGTGTATGGAATTTTACTCGGCATTACTGCTATGTATCTAGTGATTCTTAATAAAATTTGAAAAAAATCTGCAATGTCATTGGTCTTGACCTAGCATCTAGGGTTCAGTCAAGTCTCCACCGGCGTAACGTACTTGTATGGCAACTGTTCTGATGCGCTTTCCACTTTGGCACCTCGAATTGACGAATTTAAGCGCGGTACTCGACTGGCAGATATGTCTCATAATTTCACTATTGAAATTGCAAGTTGTAACCGTAAGTCATATGCAAATAGTCTCTTCTATTGCACTTCTCGTCTGTGGAAATCTATTCTGGCTTCTTTCTTCCCTGTTAGCTACGACTTTCAAAACATTTAAATGCAATGTCAATCGTTTTATGTGGGTTGCACAACAGATAAATTAAACAAAAGATTTAATTGATATAATGATGATGTCCGACACAACACCTCAGCATCGACATAACTCCCGCTGTATTTTACCATGAACGACTGCGACCTTGGCTAACCCCTTCGGATAGACATTATGAAAAACTATCTACCGTCTTTTCAACACTTAAAAAGTAAAGAGATAGTTAAATAGAATGTCTGAAGACCAACTTCTCGAGAGCTCCTCTCTGCGGCTGCTCGGTCTCACGCTGTCCGCTCACCTGAGATGGAACAAATACATCGAGTCAACTGCTTCAACCACCGCAAGGAAAGTTGGCTCCCTGTGCCGAGCTAGGAAATTTTTCTCCCTGGAATCGATCCTCCAAATCTATGAATCAACCATTCGCCCTTGCATGGAGTATTGCTGCCATATATGGTCTGGAGCCCCTGCTATTTGCCTCAGGGTTCTTGATAAGATCCAGAGACGGATATGCAATGTAATTGGCCCTGATCTATCATCTCATCTGCAGTCGCTCTCTCACAGACACGCCTTTGCCTCGCTCTGTCTTCTTTACAAATACTTTCACGGTAATTACTCCGATGAGCTGCTTTCGCTGGTTCCCAGGCCTCATGAATCTAAGCGTCCTACGAGGTTGGCATCCCGTTCCCACCCCTTCATTGTTGAGACTGTTAGATGTAGACGTCTCTTCTACTCCAATAGCTTCATGTCTCGCACATCTCGCCTGTGGAACTCCCTTCCTTATTCCTGTTTCCCTGACAAATACAAGCTCCAACTATTTAAGTGTAACGTCAATCGACATCTCCAGTTGCCTTGATCTATCCACTTCCCTTCTCCACATCCTTTCACCTTTCATTCCTATCTGCTCTCGCTCCAAATCTTCTGTAACCCCTTTGCCTTGATCGATCCACTATCTTTCTCCACATCCTCTCCTTTACCACTCCTATCTGCTCTTCCTCCAAGCCTGAAGAGTGAAAAGCTTAAAATACATATATATATATATATATATATATATATATATATATATATATATATATATATATATATATATAGGTTTCTTTCAGACTCAATGAATTACTTAATTATAATTAAGACAATGGTCTATCAGTGGCAGCCATCAGCAATTCTGGTAGTCATACCTGTCCATTTTTTGATATTGTCCAACCAGTTTTTGCATTGTCGTCCTCTCCTATTTCCACCTTCTACGGCGCGTTGCGTGATGGTCTTGCACAGGCTGTCGTGCCTTGTAATGTGTCCAAACCACGCCATTTTCCTCCGTTTGACAGTGGCGAGAAGAGGTTCCTGGTGTCGCATAAAACTTTCAATCTTTTCCCTCGTTGTTAATTTTATTTTTTTTTTGTTCTCAAAAGAAAATGCCAAGGAGTTTTCTCATGCGTTTGCTCTCAAACGATTGCATCCTCCTCTTTGTAGCTGACAAATGTGTGCACGTTTATCATGCCTTTCGGAGAATGGAGACTACCGTCGTTTTGCAGAGCCTGTACCTCTTTTTAAAAACTGATGTTGCTCCTACAAACTCTTCCCAATTTGGCCATGGCTGCGGCAATCCGTGTGCGGATTTCCGAGTTGCAGGTACCATCTTTAGACAAGATTGCTCCCAAGTATTTAAAACTGGACACTTCCTGCAGTGAATTCCCATTCAGGGTAATGTTGGCACAGGTTTTACTTATTGTGCTATTCACCATTACTTTGCATTTCTTGGAGTGAACTCCATTCCATATGCTCCTGCTCTTTCATTCTGGAGCTCACTGTTACTACCTGCTATGAGGTCAATGTCATCTTCAAAACGTAAGTTACAGACGGGGCTGCCACCAACAGAGATTGAAGGATTATCGTCGTTCAGGGTTTCTTGCTTTCTTCTCTCCAGAAATAGTTTGAACAATGTGGATGAAAGTACACATCCCTGTCTCATGCCGACACTTGTCCGGAAGAATCTTCACATTTGTTTTCCCAGAACTGCACTGATGGCATCTTTATATAGGGCCTGATTGACTTACGATAATTCCGTTATCTACATTGAATACCTAAAGGATTTGCCAAAGACCGTCATACCAAACACGACCAAAAGTTTTTATATATATATATATATATAAATATGAAAACTGCATGGAAATTAGTTAAAAGCTAATTTCTATAATGATAGATATAAACCAAAGAAAAAGTGAATCAGTTTCTGTGAACCAGTTTTTATTTTGCACGCTAATGTATATCTTGTTCTTGTAAAATCCTTAGTTAATAGCACCGCGCCAAATATTTCAGAGAGGCGTTAGCTGTTTTACTATTTTGTTTATTCAGTTTCATCCCATGTAAGGCAGAAAAACCACTACGATACAAAGGGGTACCTGGGCGTGGAAGAATTTCGGGCAGAAACATTGATAATAAGCGGGAAGAGAAAAAAGTAATCAGGAGAACAGTAGATAGCGATTGACATTGCATTTAAATGTTTGCAGATTAAACTTGGCTGGAAAGCATGGAGCTGGATTAAAGTGCCACAAGTGAGAAGTGCAAGAAAAAAAAATCTCGCAATAAAAAATCTTGTCGGCATAAAATAACCCATTGAGGTGTTGATATACCATAAAACGAACGTAACCAAACCAAGCCAAAAGAATTTCACAGAATCGAAATATTCGCAGATTAAAGTTGGCTGGAAAGCATGTAGCCGGAAGGGAGTTCCACAAGCAAGAAGTGCGAGAACAGAAACTGTTAGCATAGAACTTACGGCTACATCTAGCCAAATCAAATGTAAATTGATGAGATCTCGACGCCTGTCGAGTACTGTTTAAATTCAAAAAGTTTAGGTATTGTGGCGAAGAGCGATATTTATTCTGTTTAAATTACAGAAATGTGGCACATGGCCGAAGGGGGGATTGGGGAAAAAGGACAGTCTTCTTCTGTCTTAAATATAACTAAGCTAGCCGCAAACACTGACCCAATCGTACGAACAATATTCCTTACACCAAAACACCACATTTATACGTACCATTCTTACTACAACCACCATAATACCTCACTGTCTCTATGAAAATACTAACTAGTCCCCATATTTACAATTCAATATCTGTGGGGGGGATAAAATAACAATTCTAAAGAACTAACCCCAATGAGTATTTAAAAAATGAATTGTGGCGAAGAGCTCGCCCGAACAATTAATATGAACGTATTTATAGAAAAGACACTGTGAGACAACCTTATGACAGTCGGAAAGTGAGAGAAGCCGAGCCGCCATATCAGGACGGATAATATTATTGAATCTTCTTTGGATGTAGCTAAAATCTTAAATTCGAAAGCCCTCTGATTACTCTCGGCCTGCAGGAAAGATTAGGCAAAAGGATTTAAAGATTTGTAAAACCTTTATGCAGTAATGGGTCACATTCGTTATGGTCAGTAGTTTAACATCGCCTGAAGATGAAACATAATTGTAATTGTGTAGCGATTTTTAACAGGTTTTAATGTCCTAAAATAAGTAATATTTAACTCTACTTTGTATTGAGCCGTCTTTTAAATTACATGTTACGTACAGTGCAATCATACTCCATTTGTTCTCATTTTACCTGTATATATATATATATATATATATATATATATATATATATATATATATATATATTGACAAATAATATTATATAAATATATATATATCCATATATATATATATATATATATATATATATATCCATAATGTATAATATTATTTGTCAATATATATATATATATATATATATATATATATATATATATATATATATATATATATATTTATATATATCATATTAGTGGTCAATATATATATATATATATATATATATATATATATATATATATTTACCGAACTTTGCTTTTAGATTAGTTTTCAGGCGATTCTTTCAAATCCAAGCGAGGGAAAAATATTTGGAATATATATATATATATATATATATATATATATATATATATATATATATATATATATGTATATATATATATATATGTTAAATTAATGCAACGAATGTTTGCATTTATATTCTTTTCGTTTACATTATATATATATATATATAAATATATATGTGTGTGTGTTTGCGCGCGCGCGCGTGTGTGCGTGTTTGTGTTTGTTTGTCTGTTTGTCTGTTCGTAATGTACAAGCGAGTTATGAATACAGTAAAGAAAACAAGTTTCGTGTTTTCGGAAGCCCTGAACCGGAATTCTTGAAAATAAACCAACATTCGTTAGTGTTGATTTTGAACTCTCGTGGTTTTTGTCTTTACATTTTTGAAGCATTCATGACAAACGAACGATCAAAGCTCGGAAATACTCACGAGCCGCCTAGCGTAAGCACAATACCAAAACTATGATGCTCACTATACATACATATATATATATATATATATATATATATATATATATATATATATATGAAAGTATGCCTCCATTCGGATTTGTTTTCATACAAGTGGATTCTTGTACGTCTACATTTATGTTGTGTCTAAAGGTGCCCTGAACTCTTCTCAGTCCGATTGAGTAACCCTTCTCGGTCACATTCTGATATTTGGTAATATAGCCATAATTATGGGAAGTAGGTCGACCCAGAGTTTGAGCGTACTTGCCTGTTGATTCTCACAGCTTATGCGGTCTCTCCCAGAAGAGTTGCAGTATACATCTCAGGCTGACTATGCGTTGCAGAAACATGAATGTGGCAAGGCAGGAGTCTGCAACTGGAATTAGAAATCAGAAATAATTAAAAAAAAAACCCAGAAAAACCAACACTTAATAATATCAGCAACGAACACGGCCACAACGTGCTGAACGTGTTTGGAAAAAAAATAAAAAGTAACGGTAAGAATAAAGTTATGCTATATTTATATTCAATATCCTGAATGGAGCGCATCTAAATGTAAAAAAGAAACTGAGGTCAACACCGACAGTCTGTTTCCTGCTTGTCCTGTAATCTTAAGGTCATTGCTTTCAAACATAACACCGAATTTCGCCACCCAGTGTTGACCTCAGTATCTACTTATATATACTTTTTGTTTATATATGTTAAAGTGAAGTGATAAGCCGCAAACTATTTTGATTATAATGCGGATTTTTTAAAAAATATATTATAATTTATTTTCCATATTTTTGCTACACAGGTTTCCACTCTCGTGACCTTCATCAGACAAAAAGTGGTTATTTCCACATATTATTAAAAGGAATTAATTTTCTTTATGTTCAGATAACACAAAACATTTTTCTCCGGCAACAATGGATACTATAACATTCATTTAAAAATATTTGTGGAGTATTCATAATTGAAACCAAACCTTAATATATATATATATATATATATATATATATATATATATATATATATATAAGAAAGAACAGTAAGATATAAAATCCGGTGTTCTTATAGATATTTCTATTTTTACAAAATAGTGCTCAATGTAAATTTACAGAGTATTAATATTATAAATTAACTGATTTAAAATATAGTTTGTTCGCTACACAGTAATAACCATGTTTCAAAAATGGCAGCTAAAAGCTTCGAATTTAATTTTGTAAGTAAATTAAAAACATTAGTTCCATTTCATCCTCAAGCGAATTTTGGAGTAACTTTTGTTAAAATTTACTGAGTTTTAAAGGCACGGCAAAAATACATAATTCGCTGTTTCGAAGGATACAGAGAAATCCATTCATCCAGACAAGGGGTGGTAGCGTGTTCATTTTTTAAAAACTTTTGTTGTATCAGTTATTAAATACGTTCGAAAAAGGGGTTATGTTTAGGGATGGTTAGGGATGTATTTTTCAACGAATTCTGACATCCGTTAAATGCATGTTGTCTAGGGTTTTTTTTAAATTTTATTGTTAACGGCAAAATATTCATACGGCATTTTTTCTATTTGTATATTTAAAGATTTTTGGGGGGTGTTTAGGTTAGAATACGTTTTATTTAACTACAATTATTAAAAAAAATTCACTTTTAATTTTTAATAGACTATATTTCTTTTTAAAAACAAGTAAATGTATTAGAATTACTTACAGTATGTAAAATTATTTTATTCATATCAAGTATAAGTATGTATATTACCAAGTCACATTTTTTTAAAATTTTATATATAAATATTATTTAAGTAAAATTTATGTCAATGACGGCAAAAAATAGCTAATTTATTTCTCTGATTCAGTAAACTTTTATTTTTATAAACTTAGTAATATATAGTTTCTCATGCATGCACAAAGGACATGGGTCATTTAATGGCCTACATATTCTAGCTTTTCTTATTAACTTCCATTTTACTGTAGGTGTTTTATTGGATTCTTTTAGGTGCCAGAAGTACTTTGAGAGAGAGGTTTTATTTTTATATTTATTTATCCTAAATGAACTTTGATGTTGGTTGAATCTTTTTTTGAACTCATGGCTTGTGCATCCTATATATATTTTTATGTTTTCAGTATTTTCAATAGAAGATATATTGCATTGGTATACTAATGATTCCGTGCGACATATATTTTGTAGAGGACAGTTATGAGGGTTTCTACAGTTCCAGATTTTTTTGTTTATGCTCATCAGTTTTTACTTTTATTTTTCCATTGTCTAATTTCTTTTAGTTCTGGTATAAGTGTTTATTTAAGATATTAGCATTATGTTTCTTAATAAGTTTTCAGTACAGCTGTAACTTAATTTTAGTGTATTTTTATTGAAAATAGTACTTAGTTTACTTTCACTAAGAAAATGCTTGACTATTAATGCGAGGAGTTTTTGTCCTAATTTGTTCTTTACCATTTGGTTGTATGGGGGTGTATACCAAATTATTTTTCTACTTCTGTTTTTTCTATGCTTTCCATTCTCATTTTTCATATAAGTTAGTTGTGGGTTTTTGTAGCCACTATCTTTTAAGGCTTTATTATAGAAATTAATATGTTCATCAAAAATCTTGTCATTTGCTGAATATGTACTTATTCTTTTTCCGATGGATAAAGGTATATGCTTAATTATAGATGGGGTGATTTGATTTATGGTGTATATATAAAGGATTGGTATTGGGTTTTTTATAAGGTGTGTATGTATTTTTCTTTAAATCTAATGTTATATCAAGGAAGTTAACTTTTTAAAAAATTTTGTGCAAACCGTAATTTTTAAGTTCATGCTTTTAAATTCTTTATATAATACCTTTCTAATTTTATCTATTTTGAAGGTAGTAGAGTTTCTAATAATCTTAAGACCATCGTCTCTGTATAAACCAATGCCAGTTATATTATAATATTAAAAGACCTATGAGATCAGAAGACTCAGCTGAGTCTAGTGATCCCATTGTGATGTCAATGTGGTCATATTAATTTTTTATCCATTGCTCACCTTTATTTAACAGTACTGATTTTTTCGCATTTATAATAATGTTCTTTTCTTCTTCTGCAATATCCGTGAACTGGATGCCAAAGTCCAACGCATTCATAAACAATTCTTTAGATATTGATTGGTAATAATTTTCAATATCAAACTGCATTAGTTTACAGTTGTCTTTTTCCTTTATACAAGTAAGCCATTAGGCCTGAAACTTTGGATTAATACCAAAGACGTGATAAACTGTACGTTTGGAGTAGTCAATGATTTTTTACAGGATCGTAACTGATGATTGATCAAAGTAATTAATCTGGAAGTCTTGGATTAAGTGCATTGACAAAGAACGAATCTAAACTGAAAAATAAGTATTTGTTTTGGAAAAAATACATTTTACATCATTATAACTGATTATCTATATATATATATATATATATATATATATATATATATATATATATATATATATACATATATATATATATAGATAGATAGATAGATAGATAGATAGATAGATATTTATATATTTCAGCAGCAATTTTTCATTAATGCATGTTTCATTAATATAGACAGGTTTTGTCTATTTATTTGAAGTAAGTTCCTTTCATATTGTCTGTTAAGCTTAATCACATTATCGTTGAAAGGAAAACACCATATTGATACATGTTTAAATACAATCTAAGCTTTCGGCTTACATACTCAATTCCCAAAAATACTTGTTGACAACACAACTAGACTTAAACATGAAAACAATAAACAAAAATTAAAAATCCTGGAAGGTATATACATAAAACAGTTGAAACCTAACCCGAACGAAATAAACTAAGAAATCTCCACAAATATTCTTAAATGCCTATAATTTATAACAGAAGCCATTGATTTATACCAACGGCTTCCAATACTTAATACTTCTCGTTTTTCACTCTCGCGTGGTCATGTTTGACGTCACGAGCTGCGACGCGATTTCGCTTCCTCGTCTCGTATATACGAGTCGGAGGATACTTTGAGCTTATTCAAGCAGCAAGGTCTATCATTATTGTTTCGTCTGTGAATTGTTTGATTTATTGAAATTGTCATTTTTGATAATGGCTTACGTAAGTCGAAAGCTTCATTAGCTATACAAAGGGCAATACGATTTTGCAGTTCACGGAAAACATTTGCCAACTGATTTACGGTAATGCCTGAAATCACATTAGTTATTTTAGCTATACTTAAAACTAGGTACATTTAACTTTATAACATTTTGTACATTTTGTACCTTGCTCCCAGTAAAATGTATTATTTTTATATGCTTTAAATTTTTTTTTTCTCGTGGGTGGAATTTTCTTTTTGGTACGCACGACTGTTATTTGCTTTGTCTGTTTTGGTAGCAATTTATCAAATACAGATCTGATTTTTCTAGCGAACATCACTATGGCGTAGCAATATTTGGCGTAATTCTATATACCTGTAGAAATTGTTGTAATGCTTTTTCCGTAGCGATATCATATGCTTTTCGTAACGCTCTTTTGAGTGTATCAACAAATCTCTCCGCTTGCCCATTTGATCTTGGGTGATATGGCGGGGATTTTATATGTTTGACTTGATAAATTTCGCAAAACTCTTGGAAGTCCGCTGATGTGAATTGCGTTCCATTATCAGTGACTAGGCAATCCACTACTCCAAACCGAGTAAATAGCTCGTGGAGGCAATTTATGGTAGTTTCCGAAGTAGGAGTAGCAACGAAACACCTCCGGCCACTTACTATAACTATCCACTATGATCAAATAGTAGAAACCATCAATTGAATCTGCATAATCTGCGTGTATTCTTGACCACGGACGATCTGTCTCTGGCCATGGCTTATGGATGATTGGCGGTGCTTTGGCTGCTAAGGAACAACCCTAGCATTTTTCCACCGTCTGTATAATATCCTGGTCCATGTTTTTCCAATATACATAGCTTCGCATCAGCGATTTCATTCTATTTTTTCCTGGATGGCCCCTCTGGAAATCTTTTAGGATTCGCTTTTGTAATGTTTTGACAATTACAACCCTTTCGTTATAAAGTAGCACATTATCGCATAAAGAAAAGCTGTCCGATATTTGCTTATTTTTTCTGCTATTTTTACTTTTGTTTCTTTTATGAATTCATCATTTATAGCTTCATTTTTTATCTCTTGTAGTGTGACGGGGAGGTTTCGAACTGTACAACATAGTACTGTCCTGATATCTTCCTCATGTCGTAGGGCTGCGATTACAGAATTTTCCAATGGCTCTGTTTTCGTTGGTATAAGTCTCGACAGTCCATCCGCATGCCTGATTTTTTTCGTTGGTAGATACTCCAATCTGAAATTGTAGTTCAGAAGAATTGTACCCCATCTTAGTAACCTATTTGCAGTGTAAACCGGTAGACCTTTTTCGAACCAAATATTGTTAATAACGGTTTGTGATCCGTCTGTAGAGTAAAAAATCTACCATAGATATATTTATGAAATCTTGTGACTGCGAAAATAATTTTCAGAACTTCTTTCTCTATTTGTGAGTAATTTTTCTCTGCTGGTATCAGAATTCGAGAAGCATGCGCGATAGGTTTTATTGTCCCATCCGGCATTTTATGCAGTATACACGCCCCGACTCCATTGGCGCTCGCGTCACTTGCTACAATTATTTCTAATTTAGGATCGTAGTGAGCCAAAAATAAATCCGAAGTTAACGTCTTAATTATTTTGTCAAACGTTTACTGGCATTCATTTGTCCACTGCCAAACTTTTTCTTTCCTCAGAAGTTCGTTTAGTGGTGCGCGAAGTTTATGCATGTGAGGAATGAATTCCTGGTAGTAATTCACTAAGCCTAGAAAACTTTGTAATTCTGTTATGTTCTTAGGAACCGGCATTTTTTTATTGCCGTTGCCCTTTCAGAGTCTGGTCGTCTTCCTTCTTGATCGATGATATGGACCAGGTATTTAATTTCCTTCATGAAAAAATCGCATTTGTTTTCTTTTACCTTGAATCCATAGCTTTGTATTCTCTTAAACACCTCTTGTACATGTTCCCAGTGTTGTTCAACGCTTTCGCTATTTATCAATACGTAATCCAGGTATGCAATCGTGTACTCTAGTCCGGCGGGCATAGTATCAATTGTCTGTTGGAATATAGCCGGTGCGACCTTAATCCGAAATGGTAATCTTTGGTATTTGTACAATCCTTTGGGTGTGTTTATGCACAGTAATTTTGACCTTTCCTCATCGACTGGAATTTGTAGGTACGCTTCACTTAAATCTATTTTTGAAAAAATTTTCCGCCGTTTAATTTTGTGAATAATTCTTCTGGACTGGGTAGAGGATAGTGGTCAGTCTTTTATCGCTGCGTTCAAACCCGTTGAGAAACCAGCGCATACTCGAATCTCCACTGATTTCTTTTTGACGTAAACCGTAGGTGCGGCCCATTGACTGCTTTCTACTTTTGTCAATATGCCAGTGTTTTCGAGTCTAGCCAATTCTTGATCTATTTTTTCTATTGACGCAAACGGCACACTCCTTTTTTTCTTGAAGTTAGGTTGAACGTTTTCTTTTATTTCGATATTTGCTGCCATTTTTTTACATCTTCCGAGACCTGCTGAAAATACTTCGGGGAAACTCTCTTTTAGTTTCTCTTTTAATTTGTCTGCCTCGGTTGATAAACTTTTTATATTTTGGCAGAACGTACTTATTGGTAAATCCCAAAGTTCGAATTTTTGCATCCAGTCCGTTCCGAATAAGTTTTCTGTATTTCTTAACACGTACATTTTTAATTTTTTCGTCATTCCATTAAATGTCACGTTTGTAATCACTTCACCCTCAAATTTTATTTTTTTCCCCGTTACCGATCTAGCAATTTTATCGGTTTTTAACATGGCAGGTTTGTTCAGTTTTCTCCATATTTGAACGTTAATAATAGTTAAGTCCGAGCCGGAATCCAACTGTAGTCTGACTTTTCTGTTTTGCATTTCTACTTGTACGTATTTTCTTATGTTAGTCTCATCCGCTTGGTCAGTCCTCGTGATTCTTATTCTGCTTTTGCTTTCTCTTCTAGTCCAACAATGAGAACTTTTATGTCCTATTTTTTTTGCATGATAGACAAGATTTAAAACGGTATGGAGAGTCTTTATACCAATGCCAAGTCCCACAGCGATAGCATGGACTGGGTGGTAGTTTTTTTGATATTGACTTTTAGAAGTAGAAAAAATTGTTTTACCTGTTTTTGAGGAGGGAAAATTGGTTTGGTTTGTTTCTGAGGAGGAAAAGTTGGTTTGTCTTCGTACTTTACGTATGTACGCGATGCCAGATTCTTCTATATCTTTTGAGTCTTTCTTCACACTGATGCATCTCTGGCAGTCTTCGGCTAGTTTTTGAAGTGTCAAATCTTGTTCACTCTCCAATTTTGTAAGGATTCTGCGTCTAATTTCCGCGTCTTTAGTTGAAAGCAGGCCTTGGACGTATATTAAGAATTTGAAATTGTCCGCGCTGAGTTCCGATAATTAAAATCATCACAATATTTGTTTACAATGGAAGCGAAAGTTATGTAATCTTTGCTGTCCTTTTTTGTTAGGTTCAGACATTTCCATCTTTTGTGGAATAATGAGGTATTAGGGCTGAAAAGTTTTGTTAGCAGTTTTATGGCTTCTTTGAAAGTTAATTTATTTGTTTTCCTCGGTGGGATATAATCTACGAATTTGGTATATTCGCATGTGCCTAATTTCCTTAGTAATAGACGTACTTTTCGTGCGTCTGACCAATCTCTGCAGTCAAATTCATATAGATCTTCTTACCTTCGGAAGTAAGTTGCAAAGGTTTTGACTTCGTCGGGTGCATACGTGAAATCTTCGATAGTGCTCCAAATAGCGTCTTGTGAGAGAACTGTTTCATTCTCGGAATTTTGCCCTTTATTTGACATTACATGTAGCAATAATTCTTGTAATTCAAGAGGTTTCTGTTCGTTTTTTTGTTGCTGTTCAAATTGGATTTTGATAACTTCCACAATGGTTGACTTAAAATCTTCCATGTTAACGTAATTTTGTGTATGTATTTTACCTTAGTGTAACCTGATATTCTGAAACCTGTGTACGGCAAAAAAAATTCCTTTTGAGATCAACAGTAAAACTGATGTCCAAAAAGAAAATTCTTTTTTTTTTATGTTCGCGTAGAACTTGTTTTTTTTTAGAAACCTCCAAGTAGAACTTGTTTCTTACAGTTTACTCGTCGACACTGTTATGTGCGACGGATAGCAAAAAGGTTTGCCCTCCACGTAGAGAGTTGGTTTTTCTTTTGGGTTACCTCGTCGCCACTTGTAATGTGCGACGGATAGCAAAAAAAAGTATGTCCTCCGCGTAGAGAGTTCGTTTTTTGGAGTTTCTTCGTTGCCACTTGTCATGGTCCAAGTTCCTTGTACCACGGTGATGGTCCAAGGTAGAACCAATGAAGAATAACTCGAACACAGGTATGGAATAACATAGATATATTACAAACAGAAATATATACAAAGAAGTAGAAGTATTAGTAATGACTATCAGATTTGGTTAGAGTGAACTATTTTGTCTCGACAAGTATCACTATTCCAATGTTCATACAATAATCCTCTCTGCTCCCTCTTGAGGCGCAGTATTTATAATGTCCGGAATAGTCCATTATTATTATGGGTAAGTTCCCATAACACACACACACAAACAAACACACACACACACACACACACACACACACATATATATATATATATATATATATATATATATGCATATATATTTCACGGTGTTTAATATATGGTCATAGAGGTTTTCTGTTTATATGTAATTCAGATATATATATCTATCATAAAGTCTATACAGATGATACACACACACACACACACACATACACACATATATATATATTTATATATATATATATGTGTGTGTGTGTGTGTGTGTGTGTGTGTGTGTGTGTGTGGTACTTAATGTAAGGTGCTCAGTATCTGTGATAGAGCTACGATATTCAGTTGCATAGATATGAGTTTGTAAATTCTGTCGGATTCCAATCCATATTTGATGTGCATTTCATCTTTAACTCATATATATATATATATATATATATATATATATATATATATATATATATATATATATTTCACAGTGTTTAAGATATGCTCACAGAACCTTTCTGTTTATATGCATTTCAGACATAGATATGTATCATAAAGTATATAGGGATGATACACACACACACACACACACACACATATATATATATATATATATATATATATATATATATATGTGTGTGTGTGTGTGTGTGTGTGGTACTTAGTGTAAACTGCTCAGTATCTGTGATAGAGCTAAAATATTCAGTTGCATGAATATGAGTTTGTAATCGGGGCTTTCCCGCTTCTGAGATCATCAGACAAACAGGTTTAATTTTAGATCCATTTAAAAAACAAAATAAACCACTCTGTCTGACGATCGCCAAATTTTCTACTGCGGATCAGTTTTTATACATATATTAAATGGTGCAGTATATATAATATTATAAAAAAACTAATCATACAAAGATTTGCTGAATAATTCTTTGTATCATTATTTCTTTATAATATATATATAAATATAAAAGTGAACATAGATGTCAACACTATGAGGCGACAGTCTGTTTCATGCTAGATGCAATCGTCATCTCTGACGATTTAGTCTAACATGAAACAGACTGTCGCCTCTAAGTGTTGACTTCTATGTTCACTTTTATATTTACACACGCTCTATCTCTGATATTGATCACTTTATCCCATAAATATAGCACATTTTAAGACTATATGTCTTCATAATATATATATATATATATATATATATATATATATATATATATGAGCGCATGCATATGGTTTTACAAATATTTAGATGTGAATATTTACATTTTATTTTCTTGAAGTAAATAATTTGTATGGATGCGTGTGTTTTTTTTAATTTTATTTTACATATAAAATTCATAATTTTCTATTAGTTACGTTTATTTTAAATACAAATGAAAAAAAAATAACAATCCACGTATAAAATGCGGTCTGCAATGTTATGTGTCCTAACCTGGCATCTCCGATTCAGTCAATTTCCCATCGTCGTAACGTAGCTTCCGTCTGCGTTTTCTATAAATACTTTCATGGCAATTGAGGAACATTCCACTATGGTATCTAGATTTTATGAATTTCAGCGCAGTACTAGATTGGCGGCAAGTGCTGTAACCGTAGGTTCTATGCTAACAGTTTCTTCCATCGCAATTCTTCTTGCGTCCCAGTTATCTTTTATGTTCAAAAATTTAAATGCAATGTCAATCGTTACCTTCTGTCATCTTAATTCCAGTTCTTTTATTGTCCCCTGTCATTAATAGTAGTTTTTCTCATATTCACTAACACTCAGTAACCTCTTGCGTCCTAGTAGTTTTATTGTCTTTGATCTTCAAAAATTTAAATGCAATGTCAATTGCTATCTTCTGTCTTCTTAATTCCAGTTCTTTTATTGTCCTCTCTCATTAGTAGTAGTTTTTCTTATATTCTCTAACACTCAGTAACCCCTTGCGTCCTAGTAGCTTTATTCCCTTTGCTCTACAGAAAATTAAATGCAATGTCAATCGTTATCTTCTGTCTTCTTAATTCCTGTTCTTTTATTGCCCTCTCTCCTGAATAGTAGTTTTTCTCATATTCTCTAGCACACACTAATCCCTTGCGTCATAATCGCTTTATTGCCTTGCTTGGGGTGAAATGATTAAAAAAAAAATTAAATTATTTAATTCTGAATACCAGAACGAGAGTTTTATTTTCAGTTATTATGGGATGTTTTAAAATGATTTTTGGAACGACTCTGAGGATTTTACGAAATTCAACCAATTTTCCTGCAATTCATTTTGCGTAATGCTTGGCACTCTTCCCCACCCCGGCCGCATGGTCTTCAAAATGCCCGGTAAGCTTTCGGTAACCATTCTCTCAGTCGAGCACAGGTTGTTAAGTGGCATATCCGTTTCAAGGCCGGTCGAGTGTCGGTTCAAGGCGACGAGTGCTCAAGCCGAATAATCATCAGCTAAATTCCAGGAACTGTGAGGAAACAAATTCGTGAACTCATCGACAATGAGGATCGCCAAACAATCCATCAAATTTGTCACCTGATTCGCATCAGTTCTGACATCTGACACGAAGTACTTGTCCGGGAACTTTCCGATAGCACATCGTGATTGCACGTTGTTTACAAATATTTTCCGTCTACTTGTTGAAATCTCAGTGCTTAGCAGTCGGTTTTTATTATACACACTCATGACGAAAAGTTAAAACATCGCCCATATGAATCACTCTTCTCTTTCTTTGCTCTTCGTCCGTAACATCTGTGAGATATTAAACAACATTTCCTATAGCAAATACGAATCCGCCACGCTCCTGTTAAAATGTGGATATTTATGTAAAATATGATTTTATCAATACTCAGATCGGAAAGAGAATGCCTGAAACTGCTGAAATAAAACTTTCAAAACGGAACAAAGTATATTAATCTATATATATATATATATATATATATATATATATATATATATATATATATATATATATATATATATTAGAATTGGACATAGTCCGACAATTTATTTAAAGACATTTATATTATGTTTAACGTTCTTTTTATAGATACAAGTATTTAAGCAAATGCTCTGTTTTATAATAAACAGTATTAAATAACATTTACTGGCCTGAATGTCCGAGAAATTTTCATAGAAAATTTTCGCTCTCCGTTGAAAATTTCTCGGACATTCAGGCCGGTAAATGTTATTTAATACTGTTTATTATAAAACAGAGCCTTTGCTTAAATACTTGTATCTATAAAAAGAACGTTAAATCGGAGAGCGAAAATTTTCTATGAAAATTCCTCGGACATTCAGGCCGGTAAATGTTATTTAATACTGTTTATTATAAAACAGAGCATTTGCTTAAATACTTGTATCTATAAAAAAGAACGTTAAACATAATACAGTCTTTACATATATATATATATATATATAAAACAGAGGATGTCTGTGTTTGTCTGTCTGTCTGTGTAATACCTTTTTCACTCAAAATCCATTCAACCGATTTTGACCAATATTGACACATACATTGTACAATGTAAGAGATAGGTTCTTAACGTAAAAAATCGATAATTTAAAAAAAAATCAATAATCGATAAAGCCGATCAAAAATCGATAAACACATCTTTTTCACCCCGCTTTCGTTCAATCTCGGTATGTAGATTACTTGCATGACGAACTCAACGATACCTCATTTTTATTTCTACGACACTGCGTTTAGCAAAAAACCGCGATAAACGAAAATCGATTTCAACAAAAATTTAAACTAAAAACTCCCTCAGTTTTCAAGTAATCTAATACAAACTCACTCAATTGTAGCCAACAATAAATTGATTGTTTAACAGTCATTTAACTTGACAACTGAGTTCACCCTGAAAACCGGCGTAAATAGCGAAAAATTGCGATTTTTACTGGTTTCTTTCTTATTTTTCGTTGATCTTTCAACTAAATTTTCATCAAACTTTAACAATTGCTTTAAAAATGTATCCTCTTTTAGATCCCTGGTAGCACACTGACAATTTAAATTTCAAAAACTGCAAAATGATTATGGTCTGAAGTGGGTCTTCATGTCTTTTTTACCCCTTCATGTCCTCGGCTAACTTCGATTGAAAAAATACAGACTATTTCTGTTATACCAGTAACTGCATTAATTCAAATTGTTTTTTTAATGAAAAGTACTTTAAAATAATTGAAGAAGATAGACTCTGTTACATCTTTACAAGATGGTATTTTTGCTCCATTCTAATTGAACACTTTTTTTGATCGACCAGCTGGCTATGGCTGCTAGTAGATTAATTTATATATATATATATATATATATATACATTCTATATAAATTTTATATACAATCTATATGTACATGTATACTTAGATCCATATATAAATTCTATATATACATTCTCTCTCTCTCTCTCTCTCTCTCTATATATATATATATATATATATATATATATATATATATACATACATTCTATGTAAATTATAAAGAGATTTGTAATCAGTTTCTTCTTGCTTGTAATAAAGTTCCCTAATTCGCTGTCCTCCTTTACGGCAGCGAATATTGGACGGTCGCCTCAAAGATGAAGAAGAGACTCGAGACAACAGAAAAATGGTTCTACAGAAGGATACTAAGGATGTAATGGCCCCAACATGTGAGCAACGATGAGAGTTTGGAGAGGATGCAAACAAAGAGGAAACTTATAATTAAGAGGCAGATGAAATTTCTGGGACACGTAATGAGAAAGGAAGTCTTGGAAAATCTGATACTCACAGGACGAATAGAGGGAAAGAGAGACAAGGGAAAGCAACTCATGAAAGGGAAAGCAACTCATGACATATTTAGTGGGCTTAAGCAAGTGGGTGGCAGAACAGGGTATGGGAGAAGTAAAAAAAAAGTAAAACTGTAGAATAACAACACTTACCGGCGTAAGGGTCCCAGCTAGCGTCCAGCTGGCAGACAAAAACAAAGCAGGTTGTAACTCAATACAAAGCCTGTAAACTGACTGATGAATCAAGCTGGTATTTATACAGAAATACCTCCACTCGTGTACCAGCAGCCAATCACAGCCCAAGCAATGGACTATCCCACTTGAGCACAATGAGATGCTCCATGGCACCATAAATAGCTCTCTTTCTCAAGGTGGATTATTCTCTTCTCAGCTTGTTCCACAACTGAGTGCTTATTTTGACAACGTGATTGTTCTACAAAAACATTGAGAAGAGAGATAGGAGGAAGTGGAGAGCCATGATCATCTACGTCCTGAAAGGTTGCGGCACGTAAAAGAACCGAGTAGCGTAAGTCGAACAATCCAACAACAGGCAGGCCAGTGGAAGTATCATCGAACTATGGTATCAGCTTCAAGTTGAATCGGTCCTTGAGTGTAAAGTGCCGAAATAACTTGTAGTCATTTTGTTATTGCTTGTAATTCGTTTCCTTCAACCAAGTAGAGATCAAACAAGATTATTTAAATATTGTATAATTATATAATTGTTGTGGGGCAGACCCATTTACACGAGATGGACTCGTCCAAACTATACTTATACTGACAGAGAGAATACCTGCAGGTAGAGATACCTTGAGTCAGGGTTAGAGATACAGAGACAGTACACAGGGTGTTCACAGAGAGTTATACGAGAGTCCAGAGAGAGATAATTACGGCTTCACTTACAGAGACTTGTACATATACTTTCTACTAACCCGCATTCCTGGACTACTAATCTTCACTTCAAGTCTGTATTCTTACGTTTAATACACTTATTTTTATATCTCAATTACTGGCGTTGTTTATTTATTTGTGCAGGATTCCATTCCCGGAATCCACAACAATAATAATAATATAATATAATATAATCTTATAATAATAAGAATGTATAAAACTAGAACAGAATTTGCTACACATATCTCTCAGAGAGTGCTACTTTTGTTATTTTCCTGTCAGTCTCGATTTTACTTACCCAACCTATGGGGAAATCCATTCGTAAAGATGTTCTGCCCATCCATCATGTTAGTTGGGTGATATAATTTTATAAACGTTAGTGCGGTGCTGGATACATTGACAGAACTAATAAGAGCTTGGAGGTGGTACTCGATCAGGGAAGTATTAATATTTGCATACGCTTGCCAATACATCCGGATCTGCGATTGCAGACGACTTAATAAAGTAATCCAATTCAAATTTCATTAGCAGGGCACAGTAAGACTGCCATTTGAGAGTGTCTGAGACTCTGAATATTAACTCCTAGCAAACGTCCCGCTGTAATCTGAAGGAATGGTTGCTGTGCTTTTAATGTGCTTAATCTGTCTGTAATCCATAGATAATCAGTATTTAATCCATATTAAAAATTTAATTAAACAAATAAGTAATCCACAAGAGAAATATTAATACCATGACTTCCTAGATACGGGGCACTAATTTGGACTAAGTATAAATAGATAGATAGATAGATAGATAGATATGCTTTAAACGAAAGAGATAGATAGATAGAAAGCAAGTACTGAGATAGATAGATAGATAGATAGATAGATAGATAGATAGGGAGACAGACTGGTATATATATTCAGAGATATGCATAAAACGAAGGAGATAGATTGATAGGAAGTACTGAGATAGATAGATAGATAGATAGATATACAGACAGAAACTGTCACCATGATAGAGAGAGACACACACATCATGAAATACACACTCACGCATGAACAAACACACACTTACACACATAGAAATATATATTTAAAGACATTTATGATATGTTTAACGTTCTTTTTATAGATAAAAGTATTTAAGCAAATGCCCTGTTTTATAATAAACAGTATTAAACAACATTACCGGCCTGAATGTCCGAGAAATTTTCATAGAAAATTTTCGTTCTCCGACAGGAATCGAACCTGTATCCTATACGGAACCGTCATTTCGCGTGACGTGCCTTAACCGTTCGTCCACAGAGAAGCGTCTGGTTAGCATATATATATATATATATATATATATATATATATATATATATATATATATATATATATATATATATATATATATATATATATATATATATATATATATATATATATATATATATATATATATATATATATATATATATATATATATATATATATATATATATATATATATATATATATATATATATATATATATATATATATATATATATATATATATATATATATATATATATATATATGCTAACCAGATGCTTCTCTGTGGCCGATATTATATATATTTTTGCTTTTATTTATACAATTTCTCATACGATATAATATTTTTTTCTTTTCAGATGATAAATTATATAAAACCGCCCGAATATTCTTTTATTCCGAGCGCCTTCGTCTATACATTTAGTCATTTTCAAGGATGAAATATTTTAACTCTTAAATAAGAAATAGTTTGTTGCATGTATGTACTTATAAAATGTTTTCATTTTTTCAAAACACGGTCAAGATGTTGTGTCCATGTTCATAGTTGATATTACTTAGTGTTGTTTTTTTTGTTTTTATTAATAAGGCTTCCATTATTTTTAGCCTATTTTTGCATGTAGATGATGCTATTATATTAGTGTTGTCAACAAGTACGTTACGAATAGTAGGTCTCCATGAATATTTAAATGAGATTTAATTGAGCTATGGTCAGAAAGTTGTAGTGTGAGTGTTCATGTCAAACAGGTTGTAGTGTGGCTTATATAATTATTTACGAATTTTACATGCAAAAAAGGCTAAAAATTCGGTTGGCTTGAGTGGCTCCCGAGTCTTGTATTGGATGAACATTTACTAAAAATAAATATATAACATAAAATAAACACATGCCAAATATTCTTTCCACAAATATATTATGTATTTCATTCCTTGTTTCTTTTTTGTGTTTCTTATTCTTTGAATTGTTTCTTTTTCTGTCTGTCTCTTTCTTATTTTATCGATTTCTATACGACTATGTCAACCTTTTATAGCTAATAATTACTTTTTTTACTCCGACATCTTTATTTTCATTCTTCCATCAACTTTTCACTGTTTTTTCCGCCAATTTTTTTCTTCTCTGTCCTTCTTCTTACGCTCAGAACCATTCATCTTTCTTTGCCAATCACGATTTTTAACGTCAAGACCTAATAATGTCGGTTAGCGTTCATTACGAGGGCGCGAAATTTGAGACGACACAAGGATGGAGCCCAAAAAGAAACGATGGAATAAGCTGACAGCTCAGAAATTTGATAGCTACAAATTATTAAAAAAAAAAAAAAAAAAAAATTAAAAATATCTTTATAAAATGAAGTTACTGTCTGTCTGTTTGTCCGGATTCAACTTAGAGAATAAATAGCTATATAAAAAAATATAACAAAGAATAAATTAAAATAACAAAACAAATTAGAGAAATGAATGTCTTCTTTTTCTTAATTATTTTTATATCCGTCTATCGTAATGAACGTTTGGCGTAGACATCTTGAATGTAACACTAAATAGCGGTTCTTATTTGTCGATTTACTTCACTTTACCTCGTAACATGCGTCACTTTATACTAGGTTACATGGTGCTGGCAGAAGTAGATTTATGATTTTCCAAAGACCAAAATGAATTACCTAATCCCGAATTAGAACTCAACCTGCTTGCTCCATTTCCCGAAATGATAACCATTAGTATAGCTACACACATCTAGCGCTATATCTTTCGATATTTCTCTACTCTATGATGATGATGATCTTCTTCTTCTTCTTCTTCTTCTTCTTCTTCTTCTTCTTCTTCTTCTTCTTCTTCTTCTTGTCATCCTCTTCTTCTTTTTCTCCTCCCCACTTCTTCTTCTTCTCTTCCTCGTCATCTTCTTTTCCTCCTCCTTCTCTTCATCTTCTTCTCCTCATCCTCTTCCTCATCCACTTCTTCTTCTCCTCCTCCTCCTCATTCTCCTCCTACTACTTCTCTTCTTCTTCTTCTTCTTCTCCTCCTCCTCCTCCTCCTCATTCTCCTCCTACTTCTTCTTCTTCTTCTTGTAATCCTCTTCTTCTTTTTCTCCTCCCCCACTTCTTCTTCTTCTCTTC
>OZ038507.1:75964346-76011846 GCA_964036315.1 Acanthosepion esculentum
TGGTAATGGCCGGCAAACTGCAATCGCGTTTTTGTTTCAGCTTAAGATAGATTGATCCCAGTTCTCCGTAAATTTCCGAAGCGTTGCATGGGATCTCCAACTGATGTTCTGGATTTTTCGAAGTAGATCTGTATATGTTCCATCCACTTGTCTTCTGGTGGAATTTACACCAATTTAAATCGTGCGAACATTTGCCATGGAAATAGCGACAGATTAACGGGAGGTTAACAAAGTTTCGTCTGCGGAAAAGAAGTTGCATGGTGGGAAAGATTTCATCAAATCTAAAACCGTGTAAGCGTTTTTTGAATTCTGTCAATGCGGGAAAGTGATAATCGGATATTTCTAATCCAGATATTTCGAAATTATTCCATGAGTCCCCGAAGATGTTCGAGGCAAGGAACCCCATTCAGAGCACATTTCCAGATATCTCAGAATTATTCCATTTTTTTTTTTCTTATCTGATCTGACTCTTGTAATGGAAAAAGGAGTGAAGAATTTTCTAGAGCTGTACAAGGTGCCGACCATTTTCCAATCTCAAGGTGACCGTTTGTGAATGGTCATTACTTTCTTTTAACCGTTGAAAGAATGAAATAACAAATATCCTACAATATGTATCGCACAATTACATATTAATTGACAACCGAGAATAAGAAATAACATTTGGCAAGAAATGGTTAATGAATTGGCAGAAAGCGCTTGGAACAATAGACACTACGAAGAATTGGAGTCAGTTTTAGTCTCCAAAGACGTTAGAGGCAAGGAACCCCATTGCGAGTAAATTTCCATATATCTTAGAATTATTCCATTTTTAAAAAAAATCTTATCTGACTCTTGTAATGGAAGGAGTCGGGAATTTTCTGGTATCTGTACAAGGTGCCGACTATTTTCCAATCATGTTTAGCGATGATACGAATATCAGAGTTTCGCTTGAGGTCTCGAGTCAGTTTTAGTCCCCAAAGAGGTTCGGGGTAAGAAAACTCATTAAGAGTACAATCATTCCTCAGGACTGGAGTAAATTTAGTACCCGCTTGGTGGTGCTTAAACGTTAGAAGCTTTTTTTTTATTAAAACTTGTTATGTTTATTCACCGCAACTATTTCCTAGGCAGCGTTCAGATGAATTACAACCCTTAGTTCCACCAGTCCTAACATTCACCACTAGGAACCGCCATGCCACGCCCATTGTAACGAATCCCACCCTCATTCTCTTTGTATCCCTTTGGCAAAATGTAAGTTCCACTCGTTCAAATTCTTCCCACAAAGAACCTATTCCAAGAGATTACTTCCCCGATCACTACAATTTTAATATTTTCAAGTCTTTGCTTAACCGTTATCTTCCACACATATCCGCATAAGCTCCGGCTGTTAATCTGTAACACTCTACCTTGAGTGTCTCCCGGGACTTGTAAAATGTGAACAATATTGTAATAAAAAAAACGGATTTTCCAAAAGTTTTCCTCGACCTCAATTTGTCTCTGGATTCTGGAAGAGACCCTGGGTTTGGGCTTGTGCAACGCTTTTCCTCGTTAAAAATGTACGCTGTCTCCTCTTGAAAGGAATCTTGATGGGGGTACAGTGATATTGATAATCCATCATGGAATTTCTTAGAGATAACTGCTTGACAAATGCTGCTAAATGCTAAAGACATTTCGGTTATCAGACAGACATTGTTATCACAACCTAGAAAAAAATTCCCACTCTGTTTCTGTCTTCAACTCCTTCTTCGACACTGTCCGAGGTTAAGGCACTTCGTTTCACTTTTATCAACATCATTATATATATATATATATATATATATATATATATATATATATATATATATATATATATATATATATATGATACGTCTCTTTCTTTACTCTCGTTGACGTCGATTTCATGGGGTAGGAGAATTCGCTAACAAACATTAATGTTGTGGCGTAAGATATACCCCATGTTTTATATAAACACTGATAGTGTTCTATAAACGAAGACTGACAAATAAAAAAAAGCAGTTCTTATCAAATTTTTTTTTTTTTTTTTTTTTACTTACACAAATCTGAATTCAGCATTTTTTTTCTTGTTTTCTGCACAAGAAACAAGACTGAGACATTCATCTAAATATGCGTTTTTGGGGTTTTTTTTACAGTAAGATTCACTCTGTACAAGTCTTGGGGGTCACTCGAAATAGAGACTTAAGGGGTAGTTTAAAAGTGGAAAATAACAGTTACTCCTAGACTTCAACAGCGTAAGATTGTAGTGATTGGGGAAACATCCTCTTGGGAGCTGGTTCCACAGAACAGTGGTTCGCTAGAAGCCGAATGATTTGTTACAATGTAAATGGCATGACGAGTGCTTGCAGGAAATTCAGACTATAATCATTTTTATTCTTACTAAGTGACTGACTGGCAACAAATCGCCTGCATACGGATATATTGATTGGCTGATTCGGTTTACGGCTTACCAAACCTGTGCAGGTTATTTAAAGCCAGAACATATTCTGAGAGTGTCAGTATAATACTTTTGCAGATAATAATTATTTAGTGATAAAGGTTTTACAAATTAACCTATATCTAGGGTGAAGAGCTGGATCAAGACCTTTCCCAAGGATATTTGCGCGTCAATGAATATAAAGAACACAACGGATATTGGATCTCGGCCATCTGATTTCCATTTCGTAACCATTATCCATCACACCACCTTATAATACCTGGCATCCGCAAGCGGTCATATATATATATATATATATATATATATATATATATATATATATATATATATATATATATATATATATTATATGTATATAAGAGGCTCAAACACTAATATTCCATGGTTATAATTTATTACATTGGAATCGCAATCACGATCCAATTCATCAGACCTACAAATTCCATGTCTAATGAATTGGATCGTGATTACGATTCCAATGTGATAAATCATAACCATGGAATATTAGTGTTTGAGCCTTTTATATTCTATTCTTGCTCTGTCTTGGACATTGAGTTCTACCTGGATTCTCTCCTCTTGGGAATTTAAATATATATATATATATATATATATATATATATATATATATGATTCGGACACCAACTCAGTGTATACCGGGGTTGAATAAAAATGACGAAGTTTTCGTCGGCCTATTCCCTATATAAGGTAATTTTGGATTTTATTCTGCACTAATCATCTGCTCTGTAATAATAAATACATTTAGCTCTTTTTTGGGATCAATTTTAATATTTTATATTACTAGGATCCACTTGTATCATATAGCAACGGATTTATTGCCTTTACTATATAGAGGCAACAGGACGTCTAGCCACATTGATGAGTTGTGATACAGCGAAACAGTCTGTCTGTGAATGACTATATATATATATATATATATATATATATATATATATATACGCACACACACACACACACACACATATATATATATATTAACCAATGATGACGTCATGAGCTGCGGTGCGATTTTCGCTTCCAGCGTCTTGTATGCACGTGTTTGTCATTGCTTGGAAATCTTCCATGTAAACATAAACAGACTATCATTATTGTTTTGTCCGTGTATTGGTTAATATATTGTACTGTAATTGTCATCTTCGATAATGGCTTATGTAAGCCGAAAGCTTAGATAGGATTAAAAAATATGTATCAATATTGTGATTTTCTTTCTTCGTTTAATGACAATGTTATTAAGCTTATCAGACGATATGAAATTTACATAAAATATATAGACAAAAATTGTCTATATTATTTAATGAAATATGAATCAATATATATATATATATATATATATATATATATATATATATATATATTTTAAATAAAAATAAACTATTTAAATAAAAATAAAAATAGAACACTTTAAGGTTCCATGTAATAAATTATTTCACCACAGCCCTTTTAAAGAACCGCGGATCATCAGACTTTACTTCCAAAGGTTGAAACGAAAAATGAAAAGAAATTTACACATTTTTGACGGGCAGTACTAAGCATATGTAAATTAACGAAGTTAGGAAATGAGGGGGGTGAGAGAGACATGATTGAGTTAGATGTAATTTAAAATTTCTATTCTTTCAAATTTAATATTGTTTGAGGAAGTCCAGACATTGACATAATCATTTTTTTTTATTTTTTCGACCGTTTATTTTGTATTAGCTTTCATAGTTAAATGAAATCAATGCATACTGGAGTTGATAAGACAGACGACATACATTTTCGTATGTCGAAATAAGCTTATTCCTCATATGACGTGATTTGGTGTTTTATTGTTTATTAATTATTTACTCTGTATTAATGAATACATTGAGGGCTTTTTGTGGATCATTATATCTTCTAATACTAGGATCCATTTGGATTATATACCAACGAATTTGCTACCTTTTCTCTCTCTCTCTCTCTCTCTCTCTCACTATATATATATATATATATATATATATATATATATATATATATATATATATATATATATATATAGGAAAGAGAGAGCGAGAGAAAGTGTGTCTGCCAATTCTTACATCACTTAGTATTTTCGATGGTTTCACTTCACCCAATCAGTGTTTGGGGCGAGTTGTTTGGTTTAGCCGACCCAGATGTACTCCATATGGGAAGGCGTAGACGAGGGACTGCTAGGTTGTCCTATTTTAAGGAATAAACAAATCAAACAAAAAAGTAAAAGGATTTCAGATTTCGAAGTCCTAGAAATCAGGAGACAAAACAAAAACAGAAAAAAACGGGTTGGCAGGAAGAAAACTAGAACGAATCTCGTGGAAATGGCATGCTCTAAGCGCAGACCGGGCGAAAAAAAAAATCTCGGAAAAAATAAAAACAAGATGGCCGATTGTTATGACGAAGAGCGGAAGTTGATTCTGACTTCCGGATATTTCGCTCATTTGAAAATTGTCTATTTGGAGAGAGAGAAAAATAATTAGGGAGAGACAGATGATGTGAAAGAAGCTAAAAAAAAAAAGAGAGAGAATGTGTTTAGAGAACGGAACATTAACAGGAAAGAATAAAAAAATACATTTCAGTTTTATATTTAAACCGTTTAAGGAAATATAAAGGAAAGTGAATCCAGGCATTATACTAAATCCAGATTTTATAATAAATCTCAAACATTATAAGGCTCAAGGATCCCTCAATTAGAGAGATGGTGTTAAAGCCATTATGCTACACGATGGTTATGACATGAATGAAAACTAATTTGCTAGAAAGTGATGACCCTTAAGTGCTTAAGTTTGTAGTTTTCAGGTTAGGGTTGCCATATTAGAAAATTAGAAACACGAGACACTCTGAAATCTCCTTGTCTCTCCCTACCTCTCATATATATATATATATATATATATATATATATATATATATAGATAGATAGATAGATAGATAGATAGATAGATAGATAGATAATGAAGAAACAGAAATAGATTGATAGATAGAATAGACTGAGATAGATAGGTAGATAGATTGTGAAGAGACACACACATATATATATATATATATATATATATATATATATTTGAAGGTACAAAATTTTATCACAGCAATAAAAGTATGAAGCTTGATATTACTAGACATATTAAAAACGGGCGAAGCAACCGGGTTCGCTCCCGCTCTTCAGGCTTCCAACGGGAGATTAAATTTAAATTAAAAAACACAGAAAATGTACAATGAAAAGGAAATGTGGAGGAGGAGAAAAAAATTATAGCAAAAGGAGCTAGAGGCAAATGACAGGGATCCGCAACAAACACTCACGTTGTTTGCACAAGGAAGGCTTGCGGGACCCGATGTAAAGTGCCTCCAGCACCTTAAGGTGAAATAAGGAGTGTGACCGGTACAACACGGTGAACCGGTCGACACTAAAATTAGCTGCACAAAATCTGCTCTTTAATATGTTTAATTTGTTTTTCATATGTCTAGTAATATCAAGCTTCATACTTTTATTGCTGTGATATATATATATATATATATATATATATATATATATATATATATATATATATATATATAGATAGATAGATAGATATGGTAAAATAAAGAACAAATGGGAAACGTTATATTAAAGATTCAATCAGAGATTGAGAGAAAACACAGAAACTCTGGTATTTTCAATATAATTCTATACGTATATAAGTTTGTGAAGAATCTTGTATGTCTAAGTGGACATCGAATGGTAATGTGTATTCGTAATTGTGTATGTGTGTCTGTCAAATGGAAGTTCTAATGTCTTCACCTTTGTGCAGTCCGCCAGCGCCGCGGGCTGTCACATCATTCTAATTTATGGCTTCCGTTTAAGTATTTATTCTTTTTATTAGATAGATAAGTTAGATTCTTTAAGAACAGATTCAAAGAAAGATGGCGATGTAATGTAATGTGTGTGCTTATATCCAGCCTCGTTTCGATGCGAAAGGGTTATATCGTTTGCATAATTTTAATAATTCTAGTCTAGTTTCATCTGACCATAAAACAGAGTTCTAATATTTACTACCTTGGCTTCTAGCATAAGAAGTCTGCATTTTAGCTGATTAGCGTTAAACGTGGGCGATTTCCTTGGGACGCAATCTTGAAGTCCTGTATGGAGGACATTTTTTAGTTTGTGAGCTACATTCACTTTCCTCCATGCATAACAGGATTCCACGTGACCAAATAATTCTACTTTGGTTTCATCTGACCATAAAACAGAGTTCCGGTAATTACTCCCACGTTCAAGATGGCTTCTAGCATAAACTAATTTGAATTTTAGTTGTTCAACCTTAAGCAAGAGATTTTTCCTTGAGCGACAATCTCGAAATCCTGCTCGCTGAAAGCATCTAGTGACTGTCTTCATCGATTCATTCAACCCTGATGTCGTTACATTATTGACAATGTCTTTTGTCATTAAGTGAGGTTTCTTCGAGACATCTCTAACTATTTCCATTTCCATTCTCTCATAAATTAACCATTTTTTTTGCCAGTCCTTAATTTATTCTCAACACAATGAGTCTCGTTGTACTAATTGATAATTCTACAAATTGTCGATCTATGAACATTTAAATGCTTGGAAAATGTTGTATATCCGTCACTTTGTTTGTCTGCATCAACTAGCTTCATTCGGGGCTTCTTGTCAAGTTGAGCCGTCTTCGCCATGATTGCAGAACGAATGAGTCATCGCGGTACATGGCACTCACATACAATAGCCGAAACGTCGTGAATATGACAGCAAAGATGAGGACAACCGTTCGAACAATTTAAATATTGTAAATAGTTACAATACCGCATCTCAAAAATATAGACAGATCCTGAAGAAGACCGGAGCGTACAATAGCTGAAACGTCGTGAATATGACAACAAAGATGAGAACAACAGTGTGAACACTGTAAATAATGTAAATCGTTACAATACCTCACCTGAGAAATACAGACAGAAATACGGGTCATGTCCAGTACATGAGGGTAGTCTGGCAACCCTTGTTCAGGGAAGCATCCACGTGAGAGTATTTTCCAGAATGTAATAGCCCATGCGATAAAGTTAAGTAGAACTTTCTCTTTGCATTTGGAATTAGGTAGAGCATGACAGCGGGGGGCGTGGTCGCCTCCCTCTGGAAGCAAGATGGTGTAAAGTCCTGACGTAATGGAGCTGAAGGATTCACCTTGGAAACATTCACCTTGGAAATAATATCGACAGAACTGCAATGTTGCGTCGTGGAGAAAGAGACTGCAGCGTGGGAAATCTTCTCTCACAAGAGCACAAAAATGACGTCGAAGTCGATCATGTTTAGAAAGATATGAACGAGTAGCTGCTGAACTATTTTTGTTCTAATCCGTCTCTTGTAAAGATAAAGAATGCCAGGTGAAACCAGGTAGTTCCCCGAACGATAGAACGAAACCGCCGTTTACTTCATGTTTAGCAATGAATCGCGCGTTTATGCCCCACTCGACGTCTGTAGTTAATTGAAGTACCATAAAACGTTCAAATCAAGGGACCTCATCGAGAATGCAACGGTTTATGGTGATCGGAGATAACTCAGAGTCTGATTTTTAATGATGAAAGAACTCTAGCTTGTTCTTTGAGGTACTGAATTTTACAAGCAAGTTTTTTTCCCATTGAGCTCTAAGACTGTTTATATAGGAATAAAATGTCGCTTCCAACACTTGAGTTTGAACATCGATCGCCAGTGAGCAAACACAGGCGATCCCATTATTGAAATAAGTAAACCACGTGATAAAAGAGGAAACGCATAAGTAAAAAGTATAATGTAAAAGCAAAATTCTCCAAATCGTTTAACGGTATAATTTTCCATCCCACAAAATGCTTGATATCTAAAAATCGTCTAAACTAATTGACTTTCTTCTTTGCCGGTTTTCAGATAAGACGCTTAGCCATCTTGACATCATTTGTCGTAAGAATCACCGAAAAACCTTTTGAGTTATTCAAATAGAAATAGAACAGGTTAAAATCGTTTTGTGTCAGGCCCACTGTCTTCCCAAATGAATAAGTCCGACAATTATTTTAAGACATTTTTTTTATGTTTATACATTCTTTTCTTATAGGTACAAATATTTAAGTAAATGCTCTGTTTATAATAATGACAATTTATAAATTATTTATAAATTTATTGATAAATTATGACAATTTCTCGGACATTCAGGTCGGTAAATGTCGTTTGTACTGTTTATTATAAACAGAGCATTTACTTAAATATTTGTATCTAGATAAATGTATAAACATATATATATATATATATATATATATATATATATATATATATATGAACATTGAAGTCAACACTCCGAGGCGACAAATTGTTTCGTGCTAGACGCAACAGATTGCGTTTATCATAAAACTGTCGCCTCTAAAATTTGATTTCAATGTTCACTTTTATATTTACATATGCTCTATATCTGATATTGAGCACTTTACTCCATAAATATAGAACACCTTAAAACTATATTTCTTCATATATATATATATATATATATATATATATATATATATATATGAAGAAATATAGTCTTAAAGTGTGCTATATTTATGGGATAAAGTGCTCAATATCAGAGATAGAGCGTGTGTAAATATAAATATAAAAGTGAACATAGAAGTCAACACTTAGAGGCGACAGGCTGTTTCATGCTAGTGCAATCGTCAGGCAGAGTTGCCTGACGATTGCACTAGCATAAAACAGACTGTCGCCTCTAAGTGTTGACTTCTATGTTCACTTTTATATTTATATATATATATATATATATATATATATTTATATATATATATATATATATATATATATATATATGATAGCACACTGTGACTGCTTGTGGTAATAAAACTGTGCTCGATATAAAATAGAAGAGCTAAAATTTATACTTATAATAAATATATATTTTCTTCACTGTTTGGAGTAACTCTGAGATTCATGCACGTGGGAATCGTTATTCGCGCATTGAAAACATTTCTATAGTCTATTTGAACGCTTTCCAAATTATGGCGGCAACAGAAGGCCACTTGAAGATAAGTCTGGAGTCTACGTGAGTTGAAACGAGTAATTAATAAAGCAAGGCTATAGAATATCTACTTAATTCCTCATGACCCACATCAGAGTTTCAAATATAGAACGGTCAGTTTAACTCCAGTGTCAATCTAATCGTATCCCGCCTATTTTCCGTTTCGTCACGGATCAGTAAACCGTACAAACAACGCAAGAGGCACGTACGCCATTAAGTATTACAGGGCTCTTCTGGAGTACGCTTGGTTGGGCAAATCTAACGCTTGACAGGACGACATGTATCAATGGCTTAAAACTTACGTCAAGGTAAATATATTGAGCATAAAAAAACAGACAAAAAATTATGCCTAGTTTTTCTTGTTTTGTTTCCCTTTTCCGGTCCAAAATACGATTTCCCGGTTTTTGTGCACGCACGGGAAATGACTTGATTTACAGCGACGTCTAAATTCAGAACTTAGACACGCCACCCTTTTTAATATCGGCTTTAATATAGAATGAGGACAAAATTAGGATTAATTTGGATTAACTGCTGTTTCATGGCGATCTTATTCTGAGAAATGCATCAGAATTAGCCGACAAGAGTAAAGGTTTTCATGACATCGATGAATCTTTTCACAACGCAATTCTTAAGGACCCTGATACTAGAATACGCACACTGTATACTTTTCAGAGGCGTAAAAAACCACTAAAATCAAATGAGGCCACACGCCAAGTAAATCCTTAGAAACTCATATATATATATATTTATATAAGTAATTGATTTGGGGATTTAGGCTAATTTTATAGTAATTCGTCGAGCTTAGAATTCTCAACAGAATGCAGAATCTGGGACTCATCAGCAGTACGCATGCACTACCGAGAATCGAACCCAGATCGCTTCGATGCAACGCGAACGTCATACCAACTGTACCACGGGACTCGGTGACGAGGTTATTCGGGGTTTCTGGATAACTCTGTATACTTGGATGGGTATCGGTGAACGGAACTGAGTAGCGGCGCTATATCGAGTCTAGTTTATGCCTTCTTCGTCTGCATTCTGTTGAGGATTCTAAGCTCGACCAATTACTATAATATATATATATATATATATATATATATATATATATATATATATATATATATATATATATATATATATATATATATATATATATAGCATAATAAGAAGCCACGTATACTTTCTTGATATGTATATAATACAGAAAAAACAACTGAAAAGTTTCAAATTAAAAAAAATTGAATGTTTTTTTTGTGAAAGTATTTATTTATATTTATATATATATATATATATTTGATATTTCAGATCGGCCACGATCTTTCATCAGAAATGACTGTTTTCAGAAGTTTGTTTACATTAAGTAGCGTCCGTCGTGAGACACGGACGTCACGTGATATGGAATGCAACTGTGTTTGAATATTTCTAACGTGAATCTAACTGTAGCAATATTTTAGATGTTGTTTAAAAATTTTTTTAATTTTATCTAAAAAAATTTTTTTGTTTAACTATTGAAATATTTATAAAGATTTAAAATACCCAAGTCTTTATTTAACCCTAGTTTATATGTATTTAATTTTAAAATCCAGTATTTTTCTTTTTTTCTGCGTGTGTATGTGGAACTGAAATATATATATATATATGAAGAAATATAGTCTTAAAGTGTGCTATATTTATGGGATAAAGTGCTCAATATCAGGGATAGAGCGTGTGTAAATATATATATATATATATATATATATATATATATATATATATATATATATATATATATATATAGACAGAGGCGGGGAGAGAGAAATTATTAAGAGGATTTGAATAATCATAATGAAGTAATTCGAGTGGTGAAGAATCCTAAACTGAATGCAGAAAGAACTGGACGGCCGTTTCTTCCTATTTAGTAGTCATCAGCAATGCGCATCCACTACCGAGAATCGAACCCGGACCGTTACGATAGGACACATGGCACAGTGGATAAAGGCTATATATATATATATATATATATATATATATATATATATATATATATATATATATATATATATATATATATATATATATATATATATATATATATATATATATATATATATATATTTACCTATATCCGGACGAAATAAATGCCTATATCTACTAACTAAAGGTTCTTGCCTGAAAGTTTTTATAATAAATGAAAGATTATTTGTCTTCTTATTACAAGAAAAAGAAAAAGAAAAGAAAAGAAACGCCATATTTAATGGTTGCACACGTTTGAGTGGTGATAAAATTATTAAAGTTAATATCATTCATCTAACTTAAGACACTGAAATAACCATTTTACGATACTTCGTAGGACGGGAAATAAAACCACTACGGCATTTTTACGCAAAGAAATTTGTAAATATTGTGCCCAGTAGTTGAGCTACTGTACAACCAACTAGCAGGAAACAGACTATCTCCATAGAGTGTTAAACTCTGCTTTATACGACACACACACACACACACACACACACACACACACACACACACACACACATATATATATATATATTTATATATATATATATATTGTAACATAGGGAAGGTTACTGAATAGAATAATCACACGAAGGTTGGTAATGAACGATAATACTTAGGACAAGAACAACGCATATAAGATTCGCCAGCGGCGCGTAGAAGTAGTAGTCAACTGCTTGAAGTGAGTCAAGTTCCACAATGAATCTCCGATTTCAGAATATGTGCTAAGCGGCCCACGCGGTCAAATGTGAGACAAGGCCGAATTTAATGTGGGATTTCCGAGCCCGTAGACTCGGTCAAAAATCCCGCGTGGACTCCGCATAAAACGGGGTCAGGTAACTTTTTCTCGAGACGAGACTCTGCCATTCGACACAGCGATGTTTGGAGTATCCTCTCTGCCCGAAGGCAGACATTTTTTACCAGCACAGCTGGAGACGAATCACCAACTGCAGAAAATCTACTAACCGCTCCCAATGGTTAGATGTGGCACAAAGCCGAATTTAATATGGGGTATCCGAGCCAGTAGGCTCGGCCAAAAATCCCCTATATTAAAGGGGGTTTGGTAGCAGTTTCCGGAGACGAGACTCTCCCTTTCGACATACCCTCGTTTGGGGATCCTCTCTGCCCGGATGCATAGAGTTTGAAAGCACAGCTGAAAACGAATCTGCAATTTCAGGATATCTACCAACAACCCCACGCTCTCAGATGTGGCACAAGGCCGAATTTGATGTGAGCTATCCAAGGCCGTAGGCTCGGCCCAACTTCTCCTTAGACCCCGTATAAAACGGTGCCGGGTAGCTATTTCCGAGAGACGAGACTCTTCATTTCAACATAGGTTCGTCTGGAGATTTTCTCTACCCAGAAGCAGAGTGTTTGGCCAACACAGCTGGAGACAAATCTCTAACTGCAGGATATCTACCAACCGCCCAACGTGGTCAGATGTGGCACCAGGCCGGATTTAATGTGGGGTATCCGAGCCCGTATTAAACTGTGTCGGGTAGCTGATTCACGAGACGAGACTCTGACCTTCGACACGGAGGCAGAGAGTTTGACCAGCACACCTGGAGATGAATCTGTAACTGCAGACGAACATACATTATTTACTACATACCCATTCTCGTCCGTAGGTATGCCACAACAATATATATATATATATATATATATATATATATATATATATATATATTATGAAAAATATATTATGAAAAGTCCGACAATTATCTTAAGACATTTTTATGTTTAAGTATTTAAGTAAATGCTCTGCCTATAATAAACCGTATCGAATAACATTTACCCTGCATGAATGTCCGAGAAATTTTCACAGAAAATATTCGTTCTTCGGTTAAAGCACGTCAAGCTAAATGACGGTTCCGTATAGGATAGAGGTTCGAATCCTGTCGGAGGACAAACTTTTTTTGTGAAAATTTCTCGGACATTCAGGCCGGTAAAAGTTGTTTAATACTGTTTATTATAAACAGAGCATTTACTTAAATATTTGTATCTATAAAAAGAATGTATAAACATAAAAATGTCTTACTATATATATCTCTATCTATAAAAGGCAGGTGTGTGTATGTGTGTGTGTGTGTGTGTAACGAATGCACGGCCGCAATTTTCGACGGATTTGCACCAAAATTTAAATGCACATGCTCCAAGTTAGTGACAAGGCCAAGACCGACTTTGCATTTCCCAACTCCCATTGATAGTGGAAATAATCGATTTTTTCATGCTTCTACGGCAGTTTTCATGTAGTTTGCGGACATTTTCTACTGCCCAGAGTGAGAGCCTATAGCTGGCTGCGACGAATAGGCAGGAAGATTCTATTGGCCAGCGTGAGAACCAACAGCTGACTGACACGAACTTTAACTAGCATGTTAGCATGCGAAAAAAATCGATAGCTGCATTCGTCACAAGTGGGAAAAATTTAAATCTTCATGGCACTTTACTCCAATTGGTTCATTCGCTTGCTTAAACTTAACGTTGATTCTGATTCCGGATAACTGGGTTGGGTGTGAAAAAATATTTGTTGTTAACATTCTTTTTTCATTCGGTTGCGAGTCCTTTTTTAAAGCTGATCGTTCTGTGTTCATTTTGTTTAGTTCTTTTTTCGTAACACATTTAATGTTTAGTATAGAGCTTAAAAATAATTCGCAGTGTGAGATCGGCAAGAAGTAAGGCATGTAGCAACATCAGCACGGCAAAGGGCACTCCTTTAAAGGAAAGGAAGTGCAAAAATATTTTAAGTCAAGTGATAGCGATTGCTGTATGAGTCGTACGATTTTTGAATCAAGCACGGGCAACGCCGGGCCATGATGCTAGTATATATATATATAATGAAATGGATTATGTCCGACAATTATTTAATATATTTTTTATTATTGATATAATTTATTTAAGTAAATGCTGTGTATTTTAATAAAAAAGAATAATTTACATTTATTTTCTCGAATCTTCGAGAAATTCCGTAGAAAGTATGCGTTCTCTGATAGGAATCGAACCTGTGACCCTAGTGGGAACCGTAATTTGATGTGACGAGCTGTTAATCCTTCAGCCACAGAGAAGAGTTTAATTAAACAAACGAGCATTTAATTAAATCATATCTATAAAAAAATAACTTGTCAACAGTATATATATATATATATATATATATATATATATATATATATATATATATATATATATATATATATATATATATATATATATATATATATATATTAGTAGTAGTATTAGTAGTATTATTATTAGTATTATCAGAGGTTATAATAGAAAACATTTTTCAATTGATACACAAAAGTTTTCATGTTTAAATAGTATGGCTTTCAGGCACTTTGCAATGGTGACCCACGCTAGGAAATTCCCCCTCAGACCGATAACGTCAGGATGTCTCCTTCCTGGTAAATCAACGTAACCGGGTTTTATGACCAGAAAGCGAACGTTCTGACCACTCGGGACGTGCGTCGACAGCTGTGCTAGCACGAAGTTACACGTCATCGTGACCGAGAAACTGAGTGTGCTGGCGTTGTTCAGATTGTTGATCATGCTAGATAACACGCTCTCTCCCAGAAACTGTAACTAAGGTCTGCTTAGCGTAGTTGCAGTATAAACCACAAATTGGCTCTGTGGGTGTTGAACAAACACAAATGTTCCTGGGCAAGTGTCTAGTAGACGGTTACCATTGGATTTGAGTGGCCAGCTATTAATATACTTCTTTCACATTCAGTAAACCCTTCTGTCTTTATGACAGTTATCCGGTGAAATGTTAAAAAATTAATCTAATCTGCTGACATTAATCCCATATTATGTATTTAATGAATCCATGAAGGGAAGCAGATAATCCAAATAACATGGTGGCAGAGATTCAATGGGAGATAAGCGAGGAAACCGGAAGATTTAGAAAATATTAGGCTTCTCAAGCCTGGATCTCTAGTTATTTTAATCTGGTTAAAGAACAGGAAAATGCCTTCAGAAAAAAAAAGAAAAAGAAAAATGTACTGTACAGTTACGAAATATCAGTCCTCCGATATGGTAGATGAAGAAGAGACTTGAAACAAAGAAAAGCATCCTGGCCTGTTATGTAATATCTAATCTCTTATATGGCAGTGAATGATGGACAATCTCTTCACAGATGAAGAAGAGACTTGAATCAACAGAGATGTGGTTCTACTGATGAATGTCATTGAAACAAAGAAAAACATCCTGGCCTGTTATGTAATATCTAATCTCTTAAATGGCAATGAATGCTGGACAATCTCTTCACAGATGAAGAAGAGACTTGAATCAACAGAGATGTGGTTCTACTGATGAATGTCCTTAGAAACAAAGAAAAGCATCCTGGCCTGTTATGTAATATCTAATCTCTTATATGGCAGTGAATGCTGGACAATCTCTTCACAGATGAAGAAGAGACTTGAATCAACAGAGATGTGGTTCTACTGATGGATGTCCTTAGAAACAAAGAAAAGCATCCTGGTCTGTTATGTAATATCTAATCTCTTATATGGCAGTGAATGATGGACAATCTCTTCACAGATGAAGAAGAGACTTGAATCAACAGAGATGTGGTTCTACTGATGAATGTCCTTAGAAACAAAGAAAAACATCCTGGCCTGCTATGTAATATCTAATCTCTTATATGGCAATGAATGCTGGATAATCTCTTCACAGATTAAGAAGAGACTTGAATCAACAGAGATGTCGTTCTACTGAGGAATGTCCTTAGAAACAAAGAAAAGCATCTTGGCCTGTTATGTAATATCTAATCTCTTATATGGCAGTGAATGCTGGACAATCTCTTCACAGATGAAGAAGAGACTTGAATCAACAGAGATGTCGTTCTACTGATGAATGTCCTTAGAAACAAAGAAAAGCATCCTGGCCTGTTATGTAATATCTAATCTCTTATATGGCAGTGAATGCTGGACAATCTCTTCACAGATGAAGAAGAGACTTGAATCAACAGAGATGTCGTTCTACTGATGAATGTCCTTAGAAACAAAGAAAAACATCCTGGCCTGCTATGTAATATCTAATCTCTTATATGGCAATGAATGCTGGATAATCTCTTCACAGATTAAGAAGAGACTTGAATCAACAGAGATGTGGTTCTACTGGTGAATGTCCTTAGAAACAAATAAAAGCATCCTGCCCTGTTATGTAATATCTAATCTCTTAAATGGCAGTGAATGATGGACAATCTCTTCACAGATGAAGAAGAGACTTGAATCAACAGAGATGTGGTTCTACTGATGAATGTCCTTAGAGACAAAGAAAAGCATCCTGGCCTGTTATGTAATATCTAATCTCTTATATGGCAATGAATGCTGGATAATCTCTTCACAGATGAAGAAGAGACTTGAATCAACAGAGATGTGGTTCTACTGATGAATGTCCTTAGAAACAAAGAAAAGCATCCTGGCCTGTTATGTAATATCTAATCTCTTATATGGCAGTGAATGCTGGACAATCTCTTCACAGATGAAGAAGAGACTTGAATCAACAGAGATGTGGTTCTACTGATGAATGTCCTTAGAAACAAAGAAAAGCATCCTGGCCTGTTATGTAATATCTAATCTCTTAAATGGCAGTGAATGATGGACAATCTCTTCACAGATGAAGAAGAGACTTGAATCAACAGAGATGTCGTTCTACTGATGAATGTCCTTAGAAACAAAGAAAAACATCCTGGCCTGCTATGTAATATCTAATCTCTTATATGGCAATGAATGCTGGATAATCTCTTCACAGATTAAGAAGAGACTTGAATCAACAGAGATGTGGTTCTACTGGTGAATGTCCTTAGAAACAAATAAAAGCATCCTGCCCTGTTATGTAATATCTAATCTCTTAAATGGCAGTGAATGATGGACAATCTCTTCACAGATGAAGAAGAGACTTGAATCAACAGAGATGTGGTTCTACTGATGAATGTCCTTAGAGACAAAGAAAAGCATCCTGGCCTGTTATGTAATATCTAATCTCTTATATGGCAATGAATGCTGGATAATCTCTTCACAGATGAAGAAGAGACTTGAATCAACAGAGATGTCGTTCTACTGATGAATGTCCTTAGAAACAAAGAAAAGCATCCTGGCCTGTTATGTAATATCTAATCTCTTATATGGCAATGAATGATGGACAGTCTCTTCACAGATGAAGAAGAGACTTGAATCAACAGAGATGTGGATCTACTGAGGAATGTCACAGATGAAAAAGAGACTTGCGACAACAGATATGTTGTTCTGCAGAAGGATGCTGAGAATACCATGGACCAAACACGTGAGAAACGATGAAGTGTTAAAGAAAATGGAATAAAAAGGGACACTTTTGCTGAGAATCAGAAAAATATACTTTAAAATTTCTAGGGCACATAAACGAGGAAGGAGGGCCTAGAATATTCGATACTCATAGAATATATTTATGGCAAGGACAGATGAAACAGCGAGTAACCAACGTAAGAAATAGAAATGGGATAAGAAGAGATAGCAAAAAGGAAAGGAAGTTGTGGAGAGCACTCATCGCCCAAGTCTTGAAGAAAAATTTTACCTAGGAGAAAAAGTGTACGACATCACCACTTCAGATATAAAACAAAGTATTGCGAGAATCTCGTTATATTGCCTGATATCTGAGATTATGGCCAAGTACGAATTTATTTTACTTAGCTCTTTTTTACTTACATACTTAAAGGTCGTATGGTGAGTATATCCTTTGATTCGAATTTTTTATCACGTTAAGATAGAGACAGATAGTGCTTCTGTCGTTTTTATTTGAGCTGGCATCTCTCGCTTTGTAACGTGCGCCACCCACCGTCGGTTTATTGTATGTAGCAATGTCGAGGCGGGCCGGTGTTTTCGCCATAAACCGGGGAAAGCGCTTTAGATGTGGTATGGCTTGTTTTTTAATGGACTTCTCATTACCACCTTGTTAAGCATCTCAGAGGAAGCTGTATTTTTTTTTAAAACCTCGTTACATTCGACCAGGGCCCCAGCCAGCATTCTTTTTACGCCATTTTGTTTCCTTACTTTCTCTGCTTATTTATCTATTATATTTTCTTTCTTTCTTTCTTTCTTTCTTTCTTCATCTTAATTTTATTCCCGCCTTGCTCTTTCCTCTTCGTGTGCTGTTTTTTTGTTTTTTGTTTAAACTTCCGGTTTTCTCGCTTATATCTCTTTGGATGTCTGCTACCATATTATTTGGATAATCATCTTTTTTCCGTAGGTAATTGTGACCATTTTCTTTGCTTTTATTGCAAAGCTGGGGCATATTTATTGGTTATTCTGTTTTGTTGTTTATTTATTATTGCATTTGAAGTTTTGAAACGCTATTAAGGCCATTAATTTTTAGGCTTCGGGCGCAGATTCTGAATTACGTGTGTCCATAGCAGGATACGTCCATTTGTGGGTGCTAGATACGAGCCTCGAATCCGGAAAAAGACACTCGGGATACAGCCAGCATTCTAAGTCTTCACAATTATTATTATTATTATTATTATTATTATTATTATTATTTTTATTATTATTATTACTACTATTTCCCTTGATTTCCGGTGTATACTCATTTCCTTCTGGGTCCCGCCCAGCGACCTAAGGTTAGAAATTGCATCATGACGTTTACCACTGCAAAAAAAAAAATGCATAGACAAAGCCCTTCGTAAGGTGTGGGTTGTACTCGTGAGAACAATAGAGTCGGGTCCAAACTATGGTACTTAGGCCATATAGGAGAATTGTCATTTAATTGATAGCACTTTTCTTAGTATATAGGATGTTAGTAGGGTGATCTTCTGGACAACTTGTATGTTGATGTTACCTGCGAAACTGTTAGTAAAATTGTCCATTCCTTTTCTCACGAGGCTCTGATTATTATTGGTACAGTTCCAGTCTTCATTCTCTGCATACTCTTAATCTCGATCTCCAGATCCTTGTGTTTGGACAATTTCTCGATAATTTCCATTATTATTATTATTATTATTATTATTATTATTATTATTATTACTAGTACTACTACTACGTCCTGGGTATGACGATAAACTACATCCGCGTCCTGGGTATGACGATAAACTACATCCGCGTCCTGGGTATGACGATAAACTACGTCCGCGTCCTGGGTATGACGATAAACTACATCCGCGTCCTGGGTATGACGATAAACTACATCCGCGTCCTGGGTATGACGATAAACTACGTCCGCGTCCTGGGTATGACGATAATCTACGTCCAACCAAAAAGCCGTCGATCCGATCAATCGGCTGGTCATGTCATGCCCCATCACATCTAACCCATCCCAAAACAACTACAACTTACAATTAACTTTCCCACCCAAACCCTACACTAAATATACTAACACCTTACCCCTAAAATGTGATGGGAAACGATGATGTTGCCAGCTATACGTTTTTGAAACAATGATGTTGCCAGCTATACGTTTTTGATATCTAGTAAATACTGGATCTGGCATTAAATAACCCATAGTGGTTGATATGCCATAAAACCCCAAACAAACAAACAAACTACTACTACTATTTCCCTTGATTTCCGGTGTATACTCATTTCCTCCCGGGTCCCAAACAAAGACCTATGGTCAGAAATGGCTTCATGATATTTCCCACTGAAACTGTTTTTGTAAAAAAAAAAAAGCGAAAAAGAAACAAAGTAAAAAACTAAAATCACACACATTTTACATAGATAAAGGTCACACCTTGCGAAGGGCTTCATCTATGCAAAATATGTGTCATCTGAGGAGTTTTTCTTTTCTTGAGTAGCGCTCTTCTCTCAACTGTTAATAACAACAATAATAATGATAATTTCACAATGCACACAGAGAGAACAATCAAAGCTAATCGTCCACACATCGTTATTAGAGACCACAAACCAAAAAATAATAGCCTATAAAACAGACCCGGTTACGGAGATGAGACAATTTTACGGGACTACATAATACGCACAGACAGAACAATCAACGCTAACAGCCAAACATTGTTATTAGAGACCGCAAACACAAAAATTGCCTCCTTATCGATATGGCAGACCCTGCAGACTGCAATGTATCTTTGAAGATCTTCAAAAAGCTATCAAAATACAAGGACCTTGAAATAGAAATCTCAAAAATGTGGCACATAAGAACATCAGCAATTCCTGTTGTAGTTGGAGCCCTTGGACTGGTTGGAAAAGATTCCAATAGGCTGATTGAAGGGATCCCTGGAAATCCATGCCGCAAAGAGATACAACAAATTGTTCTGACAAGTACAGCCCACACTTTACGAAGGGCGTTATCTATGTAATTTTTTTTTTATTTTTTTTATTTTTTTATTTTTTTTATTTTATTTATTTATTTATTTTTTTTTCAGTGGAAAGTGTCATGATGCCATTTCTAACCTTAGGTCCCTGGGCAGGACCCGGAAAGAAATGTGTAAACGCCAGATATCAAAGGAAATATAAATAATTAATAATAATAATAATTTCACAATAAACACGGACTTAACAATGAAAGCTAATCGCCCAGACCACAAACAAAATAAGTGCCTCCTTATTGATATGGCACTCCCTGCAGACTTCGGTGTATCTTTGAAGATCTTCAAAAAGCTGTCAAAATACAAGGACCTTGAAATCGAAATCTCAAAAATGTGGCACATAAGAACATCAACAATACCCGTTGTAGTTGGAGCCCTCGGGTCGGTTGGAAAAGATTCCAGTAGACTCATTGAAGGGATTCCTGGAAGCCCATGCCTTAAAGAAATACAAACAAATGTTCTCACGATTACAGCCCACACCATATCTATGTAATATATATATATATATATATATATATATATATGTGTGTGTGTGTGTGTGTGTGTGTGTGTGTGTGTGTGTGTGTGTGTGTGTTTTCTCAGTGGAAAATGTCATGATGCCATTTTTAACCTTAGGTCTCTGGTTGGGACCCGGAATGAAATGAGTACACACCAGAAATCTAAGGCAATAAAATAATAATAATATTCTCCGTTAAACCATAACAAAAATGACACCACGTCAAACTTACATACAGAAAACAATAATTATAATCACTCTTCCCCCCCCCACCACCACTTGACAGTCTGTGGTCGGATGGTCACTACACAGCTGAGCACCTTCTTGTGGTTCCCGCTAATATATTCCGGTGTCGCTCAAATGTCTGAGATTCTGTGAAGGATCTTCAGGTAATTTTCCTCTCTTTACCTTTTCTTTTGTCTAAGGTTGTATCTTTATAGTGATTGAGTTGTTTGTTTTTTACGGCTTATCGACCCCTTGTGGGTTATGTAAAGCCGAATCATATTTCGGGTTGTAAGAATTTTTTTTTTTTTTTTGCGAAGGAATATTACAATAATAGGTTTAAATGATAATACGTTAATAAACATTGGGTATGACAAAGAAAGGTACCGGTAATCATGTGAGTACCGGTAATCATGTGATTAAAATTCCTGGACATGCTCAGCATCCCAGAGCTACAAAAGATTACTTTGTGTGGAATTGCATATACCATCTGCAAAAACCTCTCCCTATAAAAGAAATGTTCAAAATCGTTATAGATAGCTCTCCTACAGTGCCCTCGGAAGGGACTTGGTAAGTAAGCACTTAAAATTACTGTCTATAAAACCAGAGAGTTATGTGCCATGCGTGATACATTCGTAGGCGATCATATAACTTTCGATACATGACTGACGAGACAGATTTTTTTCCCGCAGTAGGTTGCCACTTCTGTCTGCGTTAGACCTGTTCCCATCCAAGGCTATAGAACCCGGTCTGTCCTGCTATTTGCCCATAGCTGGCGGGAAGGGAGAAGAAGAGGATTCACACCTTTCCCACGAGTATTAGCACGTAAGTGAATGTAATGGATTCGGCTGGAATTCGAACTCGGCTCTCCGATTCCTCAGTTCGAGCCGCTATCCATTAACACACTGTGCCTCCAAAGCACAGAGAAGAAGAAGAAGAAGAAGAAGAAGAAGAAGAAGAAGAAGAAGAAGAAGAAGAAGAAGAAGAAGAAGAAGAAGAAGAAGAAGAAGAAGAAGAAGAATGTATTGTACAATATTAGGTGAATAGGTCAAATGCATAATAGTAATTTCCACCCCACCCCCTATTTTCGCCCCCATCACCCTCCCCCCAAATAAAATGAAGTTTGACTATTTGGTGGTGGTGGTGGTGGTAGAGAATCTTTTAAAGTTGTGCTCGTATACATTTCTAGTCCTCCTGATACATTAATTGATATTTTACGGTTTATCAAGCCTTTGTGGATTATTTAAATGCGAAATATATTTTGAGATGTAAGAATACCGTATTTGACGGCATGTAAGACGCACTTTTTTTTTTACGAAAAATATCTTTTAAAATTCCCCTGCGTCTTATATGCCGTATGTAGGTTTCAAACTAACGCTTTTGTTGTCGTCGAAATCAGCTAGCTGGCAACCCCTAATTGCTTAGACTTAAGCATGAAGGAGCAATGGCAAACGTGGATTACTCTTCATTTGTTGGCCTCTCTCCTGGGTGCTGATTTTTCTCAGATTCTGGCGTCTTAGTGACTTCTTCACTTTATTTGGAGTGGAATGATTTAAAAAAATAATAATTCATACATGTGCGTCACAAAAATACATTTATTTGATTAAAATTATATAAAAAATAAATTACCGTATTTGACGGCGTATAAGGCGCACTTTTCTTTTACTAAAAATATCTTTTAAAATTCCCCTGCGTCTTATATACCATATGTAGGTTTAAAATACGCGATAGTCGGCCGAAATTAACTACCTGGCAACTCCTGTCAGCTTAGACTCAAACTTGAGCAATGGAACACGTGGATGGCAACGCCTGGTCACAACCTTACACTTACAGGAAGAATAAAAAGACCCAGCATTGCACATGTCTGCCAATGGGTGAAGCAAGCTTGGGATAATATTAGACCAGAAATTGTTGTGAAATCATTTAAAAACTGTGGCATTAGCAATGCTCTCAATGGAACGGAAGATGACGCATTATTTAACGACCATAATAGTAGTATTGAAAATGAGTCTCAGAGTTTTGATGACGAAGACGACGAATTTTATGGATTTGAAGATGAATAAAATTTTAATTGTAACTCTACTGTTTTGCTCAATTGTAATAATTGCTTGATTTTTATTTTTATTTTTTTTTTTACCTTTGGATATAATAAAGTTTTTATAGGCTCGTGTTCTTTTTTTCCTATTATTTTTAGTTTAATTGTAATCATGGCTTGTTTAACAAAAATAATACCTCATAAATATAGTCTAGGGTGTACCATTTACTAATAATTTAACTAATTTTATTAATTTTGCTAAATCCTAATTTTTTCTTGATTTGCTGAAATTGGAGTGCGTCTTATACACCCGCGCGTCTTATATGCCGTCAGATACGGTAATTACATTATAACTTTGTTACATTCAATGGGTGCATTTCATATTAATAGAATAAAAAGCTTTCCGATTATTATTATTATTATTATTATTATTATTATTATATAAATGTATTTACCTTTTTCTTTTTTTCCCTAAATTCATAATTTCCTAATATTCATATTTAATTTAAAATTAAACATTTAGTGGTCCATGAAGTTCAAAAGCTTGGCGACCGCTGCTCTAAAAATAAAGTTTAAATAAAAAAAAATATAGGTCTACTATTTAATAAATAGCTTCAATTTGATAAATGCCTTTAATTTAATAAATACCTTTTCCGTGTCCCCTCGCTATTTTTAAACGTTACCCCTAACATCAAGATAGTTTCAAATTTCAGCTTTAATTACTAATTTTTTCTTGATTTGCCTTGCTGAAATTAGGGTGCGTCTTATATACACGTGCGTCGTATATGCCGTCAATACGGTAATTCTTTTGCTAATGAATATTTTAAGACTCAATTCTGTTATTTAACCCATAGCTGTGGAGATGATGCATTCATACGTTTTCACGGGTCGCATAAAGATTATGACGTGGTCACGCCATTCTAACTTCCTTTACTTGACGGTGCTTATGAGGTTGTCCAGCAGTCCTGATGGTGTCTCACGCTGCTGCCTCATTTGTGATGCAGTCTACGGGAAAGATGATTAGGATGGTTCGGTAGCGTCTCTTTTCTAATGTTTAGATTCTTTGCTTCAGTTCTGCAGCTAATGTCCTAAATTCGCAGGCAGAGAGAAAGACAGTGAAAAGCAAAGCAAACAACAACCTGGCCTTTGATTTCAGGCAGATGGCCCTCTCTCTCTTTACACATGTTCCTTAGATTGCAACAGCTGCCACTGTTTGCGCTGCTCTTGAAAATATCTCTCCTCTGGAGCCCTCTTCGATGATAATCGAGCCAATAAAATAATACATTCATTCTTTCTCTCACCTCTAACTAAAGAAAGGGCGCCTTACGACGAACGTTGATAAGAACGACTGTCTCGCGTAACACATCGCTATTCCTAACTGCCCTGTTGATCGGAATTTGGATCAGAAAAACAAAATTTAGCTGATCCGAGCTAAGCGGAGAGCAATGGTTACAATAGTGACAGACAGATACTTCAGATGAGAGCGCATTTCATCATCAATTTAATATGACATAACTCAGTAATCTGAGTAAAGATAGAATTAACTTCGTTAGCATTCTTCATGCATTAACATCTCAGACGATGCTCACAAATAATACCTCGGTTAGCGTAGTTGATGTACTAATAGCTCGGTTAGAGCTCTCAAATACAGTATTACCCCGGTTAGAGTTTTTCATCCAGTAATAGTTAGGTTAGTGCTCTCAAATACAGTAATACCTCGGTTAGCGTACATGATTCACCAACAGCTCGGTTAGTGCTCTCAAATACAGTAATGTCTCACTTAGCGTATATGACGTACTAATATCCCGGTTCGTATTGTCAAATACAGTTTTACTTCATTTAAAAAAAAAACAACAAATTCGTACATTCTAGTTTTAAATAGAATTTTAGGCCTATTCAATAAAGACGCAAAAGCCCTTTACGAAAACATCTACAACCCTCAACGTAGCAAACAACTAGCGCAAAATTAGTAGATCTCATCACCAGGCGGAAAAAGTGCAACTTAATTTTTATTTCTTTTTGGTTGAGAAACAACAACGGACGTGTCCAAAAATTCCGATTTTTAACATTTTTTTTCTCATCGTGGTTTTATCTGGTCAAAAGTTCTACAAGTGAACAATAAATATTATTCAACCTTATTATCAATATTATACTAACCCAAAGACATGCATGCATGCACATATATATATATATATATATATATATATATATATATATATATATATATATATATATATATATATATATATATATATATATATATATATATATATATATATATTCGCGTACTAATATCCCGGTTAGTGTTGTCAAATACAGTTTCACTTCATTTTAAAAAAATGTATATATATATTTGTTTAAAGACATTTTTATGTTTAACATTGTTTTTATAGATACAAGTATTTAAGTAAATGCTCTGTTTATAATAAACAGAATTAAATAACATTTACGGGCCTGAATGTCCGAGAAATTTTTCATAGAAAATATTCGTCCTCCGACAGGATTCGAACCTGTAACCGTCATATAACCGATTGGACCACTAAGGATCGTTCGGTTGGCAAGGTCGAATTTACTGCTTATAAACTTCAATCTTCCATGATTTTAAATAATTGTCGGACTTTGTCCATTTCATACATTTGTTTACATTTGATACGCCATGAGTAGTTATGAATGTACGTGAGGGATTCATGGTGAGGGGGTATCAGGGATTGATCTCCCCTGATTGGGTCGATTTGCTGATGGGGAGTATGATGGTGAAAGACCCAAAACTCCCTGATGCACCATGTCAAAACATCACTGACGACCCCCTCGGGCGCCTACTTAAAAGCGTATTTTGAATTAATTATATATATGTATATATATATATATATATATATATATATATATATATATATATATATATATATATATATATATATATATATATATATATATATGAAATGAAGGTGTTAAGCTTAATATTACTAGACATATTAAAATACAAAGCAAGGAATATAAAGGGAAGCAACCGGTTTCGCTCCCTTTCTTCAGGCTTCTACGGGAGATTTTAATGTAATTAAAAACAGAATATGCAATGAAAAGAAAATGAGTATGAGGGGAAAAAAAATTAATTACATTAAAATCTCCCGTAGAAGCCTGAAGAGCGGGAGCGAAACCGGTTGCTTCCCTTTTTATTCTTTGCTTTAGTATTTTAATATGTCTAGTAATATTAAGCTTAACACCTTCATTTCAGTTATAATATTTTGTACCTACAAAAATATCTTTAAATATATATATATATATATATATATATATATATATATATATATATATATTATAAATTAATTGATTTAAAATATGTTTTTTTCGCTACTCAGTGATAACCATATTTCAGAAATGGAAGCTAAAGCCCCTGAATTTAATTTTGTTATTAAACCAAAGACATTAGTTCCATTTCTTCGTCAAGCGAATGTCTTTGTTTTAATAACAAAATTAAATTCAGGGGCTTTAGCTTCCATTTCTGAAACATGGTTATCACTGAGTAGCGAAACCATATTTTAAATCAATCAATTTATAATATTAATGCTCTGTAAATTTACATTGAGCACTATTGTGTAAAAATTAAAATATCTATAAGAACACCGGATTTTATATCTTACTGTTCTTTCTTTTTATTTATATATATATATATATATATATATATATATATATAATTATATATATATTAATTATAATTAAAATTAATTACTAAAAATGAATTGTAATTTCAGTCAAACAAATATTTTCAATTAAATACAGATTAAATACAAAATTGCAAAGTGATTCTAACAAAATAATATAGAAAGAAGGAGAACAGAAAATCTATCCTAACCATTTGAAGATAAGATCTAATATTATGAAAAGGACAAAGTTCGACAATTATTTTTAAGACATTTTTTATGGTCATACGTTCTTTTTATACATACAAATATTTAAGTAAATGCTCTGCTTATAATAAACACTATTAACGACATTTACCGGCCTGAATGTCCGAGAAATTTTCATAGAAAATACGTACTAATACCCTTGCGAAAGGTATGACTCCTCTTCTTCTCCACCCCCCCCAGCTATGAGTAAATAGCAGGACAGAACCGGTTCTATAGACTTGGATGGCAACTGGTCTCCCGCAGAAAGAAATGGCAACCTACCGCGGAAAAAATCCGCCTCGTCAGTCATGTATCGAAAGATACATGATCGTCTAAGCGTGTATCATGTATGGCACATAACTGACTGATCCTCTTCTTCTCCCCCAGCTATGGATGAATAGCAGGACAGATCGGGTTCTATAGCCTTGGATGGTAAATGGTCTACAGTTGAAAGAAATGGTAACCTACTGCGAAAAAATCTGCCTCATCAGTCATATATCGAAAGATACATGATCGCCTAAGCGTGTATCACGTATGACACATAACCGACTGACTTGGTGATGAAAAACTTGATGCTCTTGTATTTAAAAAGAAACAGACATGACACACAAAGATGAATAGATTGATGTCTATTAGCTGATATGAAATTCCCCTGAGCGATATGAAATCACTCTATCTCAATTGAATAAATAAAGTGTTCGGTTTAAAATTAGAATGTTATTTAGTGCGGCAGCACTTATATGAAAGAGTCTAAAACAGGGGTGGGCAAACTACGGCCCGCGCGCCACATGCAACCCGCCAAATGATTTCGGCCCGCTTTAAAATGTTATTTATTAAAACTATATTTTTCCTTTAAAAGCCCTTTATTTTGCCAATTTTAAATATCAATTATTTTGGTTTATATATATATACTATGCGGCCCCGTAAAACTATAAATTTTTAGAATGCGGCCCTTGTACTAAAAAGTTTGCCCACCCCTGGTCTAAAACGTACAGCGCTCGAGAAAATGGGAGTATAATAGCCAAGATAAGAATGTTGGCATGAAAAAACGAGTGTTATAATTGATAATTCCTCTTCTCGAAAATTCCGACATTAAGTTGTTATGTTTTCGAAAACCGTGTCACGTAAAAAAAAATCTTGACAACGCAACCAAACTTGGATTTCGAATGAAATACCCTCCACCTAAACGTAATAAGAACAACTGGAGAAAAAAAAAAAAAAAAAAAAAAGCAGACGAGAAAAACATTGAAAAATTTTTCCTCTTGGCTTTTCTATATCCGAAAGGCAACTTTCCTCTACCCTCCCTAAGTCCAACATCAGTCTATTACAGGGTCATTATTCCAAATAACATTTACTGAAAATTGAACTATCGTAAATGCCAACATGTCAAACCGTAAGCACACTAATTAATAATGATACAATCATTGCAAATTGGCCACCAACCCTGGCGCGATGGTTAGCAAGCATGTGCCGCTGACCAATTCCCTTGTTTAGGCGAACCAAGCGCCACTAGGTCCTCACAGCGCCAAAAAATGATCGAAAAATTGCCGGGTTATTCTATGACTCCAGAAACTACCATACCCATTTCCAAGAGTCTGATTAAACAAATGTTTATCGCTTCCATATTTGAGCTGGATCTGCTCAATTCTCAACTTTCCCGCCTTGATATAGTTTAAAATAGTTCACGGGGTCTTCTGGTTGGTGGGGATGACTCAAACTCAACGCTGCTGCCCTACAGTCACAAGGTCGTCAGCCAACCGCTATTTCCTTCTTTATTTCCATCAGCTCAGACCTTTACACCAAAGACCCGATATGCTACCCCAAAAGAGTCAAATCACCCTCATTATTCCCGTATTCCAATTGTAAATCTAAGAAGTAAGTTCCACTCGTTCGACAATGATCAGGAGGATTTGAAGAGCGTGGTACCACATCTTAATTGCTGGTGTTCCCAGGTCCACCCTGACCCGGGGTGGAAGCACCTGTTAGGGTCCCAGCTAAGGGCAAATAGTTAACCTCAAAACTAGGGTGAAAATGCTATGAAAGTGTAAAAAATAGGTTTTAATATCAGCAATAGATTTTTGTAAAAAAAATTGCCACAGACCCGACATGCTACTTCCAAGGAGTCGAATCAGCCTCATTATTCCCGTATTCCAATTGTAAATCTTAGGAAGTTCCACTCAGAAATGATCCAAGATCTGCTACTTATGGAACAAAAACTTGTGTTTTGTATCCCTGAACACTTCCAACTTAATCTGTTCAAGGGTCAATTTTTATCTATCCCTCCTATCACCATCCTTACTTCTTACTATCCTCTCATAGATTCCTATCATATGACTTATTCAGTAGAACTCTACCTTGAGTGGTCATCGAGACGTCTACTGGGTGATATTCAGTAAAAAAAAAGTCTCTTAGACCGATTCGCTTGAAAAGTCGAGCCAAATATTACTGGATATGTATATCGCCGTAACTCTGCTGGTTCAGTTTTCTCACCCGAATCCGCCTTTATAGGTCTACCAATCGCACGTCAGTATAATTTTGTTGTCACATATTGTCTGGAGCTTCTGTTGTATATATATATATATATATATATATATATATATATATATATATATATATATATATATATATATATATATATATATATATATATATATATATATTCTTGGCACAATCCAAAGTGTACTGGGTAAGACGATAAAATACTTTCGACAATGATCAAGAGGATTTGAAGAGCGTGGAACCACATCTTAATTGCTGGTGTTCCCAGGTCCACCCTGACCCGGGGTGGTAGCACCTGTTAGGGTCCCGGCTGTGGGCAAATAGTTAACGCCCAAACTAGGGTCAAAATGCAATGAAAGTGTAAAAATAGATTTTAATATCAGCAATACATTTCTGTAAAAAATTACCATCAATAATTTTTTGAAGAAAAAAATTATTACCAGCAATACATTTTCCAAAGAAATATATAACCAACAATATGCTTTTGAAGAAAAATATTACCAGCAATTCATTTTTGACAAAAAAAAAATTGCAAGCAATATATTTTTGAAAAAAAATATTACAAGCAATACAATTTTGAAAAAAAAATATATAACCAGCAATAAATTTAAAAAAAAATAATACCAGTAATACATGAATGAAAAAATATTACCAGCAATACATATTTGACAAAAATATTACCAGCAATACATTTAAGAAACAAATACTACCAACAATACTTTTTTGGAAAAAAATACCAGCAATAAATTTTTGACAAAAAATATTACCAGCAATATCTTGCCGTAAAAAAACCCAAAGCAAACCAATATATACTGAGATAGATAGATAGATAGATAGATAGATAGAAAAAGACTGCAATGGATAAATAGATAGATATGAAACGACTAAAATAGATAGATAGATAGATAGTCGAGGCTATCCCGAAGTGCAGAGTCTCGTCTGGTTAGGAATACAAACCCGATCTCGTCTAGCTCTCGTTTGTGACCGGTTGAAGTCTCGTCTCGTACGCGACATTTTTTTCTGACCTGCTGTTGTCTTTTGTGGATACATTTTTTTATTTATCTATTTTTTTTGCATTTGCATTTGCCTGTTTTATAGGAACTTTAGATTTCCCAACTTCTTAAGTTTGATTTTAATTTTATTAATTTGACAAGATCTTTGTTTGTATGGGATATATTTTTAATTTTTTCTTTTCAGTTAATTTTCCACCATCGCGGTAGTAAGCCGTTTTTATTTTCTCTAGTGTTACACAAGACTATTGTTTAATTTTTTCCTTGTCTTTTATTTACTTTTTCAGAGGCCTTGCTGTTGGATGTAGTTTATCGTCTTACCCTGGATGCAGATGTAGTTTATCGTCCTACACGGGACGCGGTTTTGGAGGAATCTTTCCTTTAAGTGGAAGGCGGAAGTATGTGTGTCGCATATCTGCCCAATTCTCCTTTACCGATTCTCCGTGCTTCCACTCCCGTATGCCATACTAATGCAATTAGTTAGGGTCTTGTTATCCTTTCTTTTCTTTTTTTGAGAGGTAAGGCTCCCAAGGTATGTCGGGAGATCTGTTACATGCACCCTTCTAAAGGCTGTCTGGGTATGCTTAGCGTTGAAATTCGTCAATATACGCTTCACGTCGCGTTCCTAGACCGAATGTGTTCACAAGTGGATGGAAATGGCGAATTCTGGAAGGAAAATGTCATTAAGAACTTCCCGTCCCTGACCAGTGTGCCCTCGTGCATTTACCCCAAGACGAGTGCTCTTTCTATCATGAATGCCGGTTAGCTCTCAAGTTACGGTCGACGGATGGCCTCTCCGACGTAAAGGCGTTGTCCCGTAAGGCATTATATCAAGCGTCAGTGAGGGGGTCCGTTCTAGATAGTCTCATTGGTGAGCTCGGTTTAACGAACCAGGAAGCTCGTTCCATACGGCCTTGGACACCTGGGTTGAAATACCTCATTAACAATAAGGTGGTTGACGAAGTCGGCAAAAGGAACACAGAGTACGAGACGGGGACAGGGGCCAAGATCAACCACGATAAATTTGTTGGCTTGAGGGTTGGACGCATGGAAGGGAGTTTCTCTTCCCTGGCCTTTCCTCCCGACGGACGTGCCGGTCAAGATACCCGGCGTCTGGTTCGGTCCTGATCTCTTGCTGGAAATCAATTGGTCGGAGATGCGAAGAGAACGTCGAGGGCACAGTTCGTCTGTGGTCTTGGAGGAATCTTTCCTTTAAGTGGAAAGCGGAAGTATGTGTTTCGTATATCTACCCAATTCTCCTTTACCGATTCTCTGTGATTCCCCTCCCATATGCCATACTAAATGTAATTGTTCTCCGACTTGTGGGAGGCAAGACTCCCAAGGTATGTCGGGAGATCTGTTACCTCCACCATTCTGAAGGCGGTCTGGGTATGCCTATTGTTGAGAATATACCCTTCGCATCGGGTCCCTAGACCGAATGTGTCCACAGGTGGATGGAGGTGGCTAATTCTTGACAGAAGATGCCCGTAAGAACTTCCTATCCCTGAGAAGTATGCACTCGTACGAAGAGGAGGACCGCCGTTTACCCTCAGGCGAGTTCTTCTATCGTGAATGTCGGATTGCTCTCAAGACAGACGGCCTCTCTGGCATCCCGTAAGGCATTATGTGAGTAAGGGTTTCCTTTCAAGAGCACGGTTTAACGAAGCAGGAGGCTCACTTCATATGGTCTTGGGCGCCTGGGTTGAAATGCCTCACTAACAATGAGGTATTCTATGGAGACAAGAAGTTTACCTTTTCCCAGGTAATATAATTCTTTAGGTATCAGCTTAAAGTCAAGATTAGGACGGAAAGGAAACGACTGCCTCCATCAGAATTTGGCAAATGGTGGGTGAGTCTTCTGCCTCTGTGTCAGTTAGACATCAGGATATTGTGAACACTGTATTAAATACGAGGGTCATTCAATAAATAAGTTTTATTTTTTCGGTATAAGTACATCTAATACAGATAGAAGCTTACTCTTTTTTATTTTCTTTTGTTTTACTTCTTTTTCCCATGGATTTAATTCACTTTTGCAGATTAAAAAAAAACTTTGAGAGTTTTGGCAATTAACAAAGATGGCCGACCAAGAAGAATGCTCCAGGATTGAACAGCGGTCAGTTATCAAGTTTTTGGTTGCTGAAGGGTGCAAACCAGTTGAAATTCATAGGAGAATGTCAACTGTGTATGGTGCCACATGTTTCAGACAAAAAATGTCTACAAGTGGGCTAAATTGTTTAAAGAAGGACGGAGCAGTGTTGAGGATGAAGACAGGCCTGGGAGGCCTACAGAAGTGAGATCTCCTGAGGTGATCGAATCAGTCAATGACCTCATTCAGTCTGACAGAAGGGTGACAGTGGATGACATTGCAAGGACTTTGAGCTTATCTGTTGGGACAAACGCAGGGGTCATCAGTCAGAAGCAGTCATCTTGCATCATGACAACGCAAGGCCTCACACAGCAGCCCAAACGGTGCAGACCATCAACTAGCTGGGCTGGGAACTGCTCCCTCATCCCCCTTACAGCCCAGACCTTGCCCCTTCAGACTTTCACCTGTTTGGTCCCTTGAAAGCGTTCACGAGAGGTACGAAGTTTAAAAGTGACGAGGAAGTCAAAAGTGTTGTGAGCGACTGGCTGAGACATCAGTCCAAAGATTTTTACGCTGAGGGAATACGGAATCCTGTGCACAGGTGGGAAAAGTGTGTGACAGTGATGGGAGACTACGTTGAAAAAATAAAAATAGACGTAAGCTTCTATCTGTATTAGAAGTGCTTATACCGAAAAATTCACCTTATTTATTGAATGACCCTCGTATTAGGAACCCAGCCCAAAATTGATTAGTTTAGGCTTGTTTTTTTAATTACATTTTTACTCCAAGCTAACTTAGTGTGTGAGAATTAGTCGGAAGTACACACAGAAAAAAAAACTATATATAAGTCCTTGTGGTACACTTTCTGATAGGGAAAATCAATTCCACAAATGCTATCACCGTTCCTCAATCTCAGGTAAGAAACTCCTCTCGCCAAAAACGAGAAAACTTTTGAATGATCGTACCGTGCTTTTATGCACCTGACATTGGTCAGCCAATGAGCGTCCAGAATTAGCCAATAAAAATGGATATAAAGGAAACCGCCACTTGACATTCACACGAAGTGCTGCCCGATTCACCTTCAGTCCGAAGCTAGCCAATTCGCCGACCCCACGCTCCACTGCAAAACATACACGCGATTCTGGCCCTTCTGGGTCGCCGAGGTAATTTTCCGCTACACTTAGCTACGGTATGTATGCTCATTTATTTTTGACCCCACTTTTTTTAGTTTAATTCCCCCATCCTCTTCCCTGTTAGGTGACTAAAAATGTCAGTTCTCTGGTTATTGTGGGACACTTTTCGTTTTTTTGAGGATGTTCTTTCGTATTTTTTGTTGTGTCTGAATAAGTGAGGTGTTGTGTGTATGTGTTGATCGAATGATTAGTTTTAAATTCATCCAACCCCAACATAAATTTTGTCCACTTAACTGATATTTCTGCCACAACTAAGGATTGTTTTTTTTATTACTAACACCATTTTGTCTAGTTTCTTGTATATATAATATTATGCATATTGTAAATATTCATTGGGGTGTTCACTTTTAAATGTTGTTAATTTATTTAGATTTTCTTTCCGTTACTTGACTAAGAGTTATTTCCCTTGGTATCTTTCGTTGTTAAGCTTATGGCCGCCATTAATTAGGACTTTCAATAGTCTTAGTATCATCTCGTTGTATTGGTTGAATAAATCTGGCGAGAATCTTCATTCTTGTTTTATTCCTCTTTCTACAACAAAAGGTTTTCTAAAAATAAAAAAATAAATAAAAAGAGGGGGAATTTAAATAAAAGCTGGTAAGTATATAAATTATGGTGTTGAAATACAATTGTGGTGGAGGAAAGTCAAAGATGTGGAAATGCGGATTTTTGTTTGGCATAATCACGAACGGAACGCCCAGTCTTACGTCTCTGCTTCTCCGGGGCCTTTTATTATGGCGTTCACAGTGACAGCAGCGATTTAGCTGCTAAGTAATGAAGACATCTTTTTTTTTTCACCTGACTTTTACTCTTTCTTCTACATAGAAAGCGAATGAATAAAAAGAGAAATAAACATTTCCATGCGGTGAAAACCCATAAACACACACACACACACACACACACACACACTCACATAAATATATATATGCACATTTCATTAAAAACGACTGACAAGGTGCTTTTATTTAGTTTTTATATAATTTCTTGTGCGATCTAATAATGTTTTTCTTTTCAGATGATAAATTATATAAAAACTGTCCGAATGTTCTTTTTATCCGAGCGCTTTCGGCTATACATTTAGCCATTTTCAAGGATTATATTTCAACTGTTAGAATTTGAAATAGTTTGTTATATGTAAGAGCAAATATTATTTACGAATTCAAATGCCCATTAAGGAATTGTATTCCTCAGATAAAAAGAACATTTGTCAGTCGTTTTTAATGAAATGTGCATGAAAGAAGGATTGCTGCCTAAATACATAAATATATATATATATATATATATATATATATATATATACAGGGTGACCCAAAAAAACGGGAACTTTTTAACAATCCAATAAAACCAAGAGTGATGGAAGAAAAATACGAATGCATTCTTGAAATCTGCTGTTGAGATTCCTCATTGACTGCTGCAACATCTCTGCTGGGATACTGTGAATTTCATTCTCGTTACTAAAATGGCGAAATGTTTACTTTCTCTAGGTCACTGTCTCGCACTGTTGCCACTTTCATATAGATATAATATAGCGTTCATTAATTTTTTCATATAAAGCGTTCATTATTGTAGCATTCATATATACCGTTCATTATTGTTTTCATATAAATATAATATAGCTTTCATTAGTTTAAAAAATAAAGCGTTAAGAGGTCATTTGAGAAAAATCGCCTGAAAATGCCTTAAGACTGAAACCAAGGTAGCGCATTCGACTGACCTCCTGATTTTAAAGTTCAATTTTTTTTTTTTTTCACACGTCTATTGAGCAATTTTCTTACCACTGTTTCCTGGTATGATTCAGCTCTGACCATTACGTTTAGCGTGAAACAGCCTCTCACCCCTGACTGTTGATTCAATGTTCACTTTTATACATATACGCTCTGTCTCTGATATTGAGGACTTTATCCCATAAATATAGCACACTTTAAAGCTCTATTTCTTCGTACATATATATATATATATATATATATATATATATATATATATATATATATATATATATATATTATGTGGTGCGGGTTCAATTTATATTATGCGAATCATTCACAGTAAAAAAAAGACCTGATAACACCGGAATTTATAAACAAGGAACATACCATTCATTAACGGATTCGAGGTTAATGTATTGTATTATTAAAAATTGTTTGCGTTTGTGACTCTTGCCATTTATATCATTAACTTCATTATCTGCTTTTCGTATGAATGATTCGCATAATATATATATATATATATATATATATATATATATATATATATATATATATATATATATAACTAGAAGCAAAGGAAAAGGTTTTAAGAAATTCTCTCCTCAGAGGTGGGGCGTAAACTAAAGTTATAGCGAAACAACCCCTTTGAACAGGCTGGAATTGAGGGAATCAATAAGGAGAAAAGGTACAGAATACTCCGCAAATTGGGTTCTGACAAGAAATATCCCTGGAAAACCCTCCCTACCCGGAAGATGAAATATTTTAAAGCGTCAAAAGTGGACCAAGAATTACATGGAAACTGGCATTTCTAAAGTAATTTTCCCGGACGAATCTCGGGTGACACTCGATGAAGCTGATTGATTTAATGATGGATTTTATCCGATGCAGATGCAGACTGTGTCTAAAAAAAGGCAGCAAGGATGTTCCAGTGTGATGATACGGTCTGGAATTGTCGACCATAGACCATTCAAAATTAATGAAAGAATTAAACTGTCCTGATTTCATAGACAAGGCTTTCTTCGAATTGTACAAGTCCGAACCTCATAGTTTCAACGTGAATTGTGTAATCATGCATGACAATGTTCATTCTCATGTATCTACGGTTACCTGTGAATTTTTTGAGCATAAAAGTTTTACAGGGGAGAAGATAATGAAATGGTAACCACCAAGGCCTTTACCGAGTATTTATACGGGTTGCTTTTATTTTGTACGCGTATTAAATATGAATATAGCGTGTCCATTAATAACATGAATAACTCAACAGTCTATTAATAAATGTCGGTTAAAAAGCTTGGATAAGGAATGTTTTCTTATTTTATTTATTTATTTTTGAGCTTTTCTTGTTTACGCACAGGTGAATGCAGATCTGGGATCAGTAATTAAATGTGAATCAGCAACCAAACTTTTAGAGTAAGATTAACCGGATCTTATTCAATTTAGAAATAAGGATTTTAAATGAATTTAACCAGTGACAAACACATTAAAAAGAGAAACGCTTATCTGCGCGGAAAACGAAATTGGCGTACCGAGTTCTAATTTTAGCTGAAGCAATTTGTTTTCACTTTAAACTTATTCCCGTGGGAAAAGCATAAATCTACCTTTTCATCCTCAGGAAAGTTTTACATTTCAACGTTTTCTTTCAATTTTTGAACCTTTTTCATAGTCATGTAGGCGTTTCATCTGCACAATATAAGATATGCAGATGACACTGATAGTAGACATGGAAAGGAAAATCATAACAGCTCATACAGAACGTAGCGAAGGAAAGCGAGAAAAAAGGACTAAGTATAAACTACAAGAAGACGGAATGCATGGCTATCAGCAAAAGGGTGAGCCCAATATGGCAATTTCAAATCGGTGATAATAAAATCAAAGAAGGACAGAAATTTAAATATCTGGGAGCTATTCTAACAGAGGACAGAAAGTGCAACACTCAGATCCGAAAACGAATTGGGATGACCAAGTTTTTTTTTTAGCATATCACCCCAAGCAAGGCGGCACAGAGAGTGAAAGTAAGAATAAAGAGGGGTGTTTGAGGAAAGGATAAAGAGAAGGACGGGGCTCAAGATCAAGACATCAAAAGATGTCGATTGGCATTACATTTGAATATTTGAAGATTAAAGCTATCACACACACACACACACACACACACACACACATATATATATATATATATATATATATATATATATAAACATTTCACTCTCCACTCCAAACAAGGCGGGAATACTAGCACGCAGGGGGGTACAGAGAATGAGAGCAAGGGTAAAGTGAGGTGTTTGAGGAAAGGATATATAGAATAACAGGGGTTAAGATAAAGGCATCAGAAGATGACGATTGACATTACATTTGAATATTGAAGATTATAGCTATCAGGGAAACACAGACACACACACATACATATATATATATATATATATATATATATATATATATATATAAGTGAACATAGACGTCAACACTTAGAGGCGACAGTCTGTTTCATGCTAGATGCAATCGTCAGGCATCTCTAGCATGAAACAGACTGTCGCCTCTAAGTGTTGACTTCTATGTTCACTTTTATATTTACACACGCTCTATCTCTGATATTGAGCACTTTATCCCATAAATATAGCACACTTTAAGACTATATTTCTTCATATATATATATATATATATATATATATATATATATATATATATATATATATATATATAAGCATTTCACTCCAAACAAATAAGGAGTGCCATTAGCATGCATGGGGGTAAAATAGAATGAGAGCAAGAGTAAAGAAGGAGTGTTTGTGGAAAAGATATAGAGCAGGATGGAGATGAGGATGAAGGCATCAAAAGATGTCGATTGACATTACATTTGAATATCTGAAGGTTATAGCTATCAGGGAAGCAAGAGGGTTCCACTGTCGGGAATTGCGAGAGAAGCTTTTGGAGTAAAAGAGACGGCTATATTTAACCGTTGTGGCAATGAAAGGGTGGGACCGATCTGCCAACCTAGTAACACGCTTATATACATGCAGTTTTGGTACCAGTGAAAGTAGCTCGTCAGAGCAGTTGCCATGAAAATATTTGTAGATGCATTCCAAAATCTCAAAATTACTATAAGTAATTTGCGCATTATTTATCATCTCTCAGTTGCGCCACTGTCCTTGGACAGAGTGCGCCCAGGGGCTTCTCGGTCAAAGGGCAGAGGGGCAACTGAGAAAATAATACTGAGAGGTGCCCAGCCCTGGGGAACAGCTGCCTGAGGCCCCGCCCTCCCATTGCACAAGAGGGGAGGATCGGTGCTCGCACCGAGGCCAGCGCAACCGACGGTTGCGGGGGCAGTGGGCAATTTTTGTCCCTGCCCTGGTGCACGCGCTCGGGGCCCCACTTTAAAAAGACCTTGTGTCACATCCCATTCTCGTGGGGGAATGAGTAAACACCGTGTATTACGATACAGAAAAATTTCATTAGAAAAATGTACGGAACTGCTACATGATATATGTCCTATTGTATGGGAGTGAGTGCCGGACAATTATCTCAAAGATGAAGAAGAGACTTGAGGCAACAGAAATGTTCTTCCACAGAAAGTTGCTGAAGTTACCATGAGCCGAAAATTGTGAGCAACGATGAAGTTTTGGAGAAAATAGAAACTAAAAGGAAATTAATACTTAACATCAGGAAGAGACAGTTGAGATATCTGGGGCACGTAATGAGAAAGGAGAGCTCGGAAAACTTGATACTCACGGGGCAGTTTGAGAGAAAGAAGGACAGAGGAAAACAGCGCGTAACATATTTAATGAACTTGATCAAATGGATGGCAGAACATTGTTTGGGCGAAATAAAAAGACAACATTTATGAAGAAACTACAAGGGACAGGAAGATGTGGAGGGCCATGATCCCCTCCATCCTAAAGGGACACGGCATATAAAAGATATATTTGTAGGATGCATAATAACATGCTATACAAAAGTGAAGATGAAGAAACAAACTTGATTTTTTGGTAAATTTGCTTTTTAACTCCCGCGTTATATATCTCTTAAAATTTTTCCCATTTTCTTCATTATTCCGTGTAAATGTACATGCTGAACTAGAATTAACAATTAAATTATGAAGAATCCTACCGTTTTGGAGTTATCGGCAAGAAAAAATCGGACTTCTTGTTGGTCATTCGTCCGCCATTACCGCCATAATGTTCAGTAATTTAGTGCGGGATACATCCGGCGACGAAAGCAGAAATATTAACCTATTTACTTCTTTTACAGACTTTCGGTGCAAAAAAAATCACTACGCACTACCGTAAAACAATGCCAAATTAAAAGAAGATTTTCAGTAAATCAAAGAAGCTGGTTCACTTTAACGCCTCAAAAACGAAACTTCTCTCTATTAATCACGACAGGGATCCTTCCCTGCATCCCATTAGGATGTCTGAAGCTCAACTTCTCGAGAGTTCCTCACTGCGGCTGCTCGGTCTCACGCTGACTGCTGACCTGAGATGGAACAAATACATTGAGTCAGTTGCTTCATCCACCGCAAGGAAAGTTGGCTCCCTGTGCCGCGCCAGGAATTTTTTCTCGCCGGAGTTGATCCTTCAAATCTACAAATCAACCATTCGCCGTTGCATGGAGTATTGCTGCCATATATGGTCTGGAGCCCCTTCTGTTTGCCTCGGGGTGTTCTCGATAAGATCCAGTGACGGATTTGCAACGTGGTTGGCCCTGATCTGGCATCTCGTCTGCAGTCGATCTCTCACAGACGCCCCGTCGCCTCTCTCTGTCATTTTTACAAAAACTTTCACGGTAATTGCTCCGATGGGCTGCTCTCGCTGGTTCCCAGACTTCATGAATTCAAGCGTCCTACGAGGCTGGCATCCCGCTCCCACCCTTTCACTGTTGAATCTGTTAAATATAGCCGTCTCTTCTACTCCAATAGCTTCGTGTCTCGCACCTCTCGCCTGTGGAACTCCCTTCCTTATTGCTGTTTTCCCCGACAACTATAATCTCCAAATATTCAAATGTAATGTCAATCGACATCTCCCGTTGCCTTGATCTATCCATTATCCTTCTCTTCATCCTTTTCTCTATCACTCCTATCCGCTCTAGCTCCAAATCTTCTGTAACCCCTTGCGTGCTAGTGGCTCCCCGCCTTGCTTGGGGTGAAATGCTTAAAAAAAAATAAACTTGATAAAGTAGAAACAAAATAAGGGTTGATTCTATTATTTAATTTTTTTTAAGTTGTCCCCTTTTCTACACAGAAAGAAGCCAAACATAACCCTTAACCCTAACTCCTAACCTAACCCTAAACCCATAAACATACAAAATGAAATTACAAAATAAAAAAAATGCGAGAAACGAAATCAGGGTTTATTGTATTATTTAATTTTTTTTTCAATTTGTCCGCTTTCAATTTAAAAAAAATGCTTTATGGTATTATTTAATTTATTCTTTCAATTTGTCATTGCTTTACGATAGTGCGTAGTGAGTTTTTGCACCTAAAGTCTCTAAAGAAGTAAATAGGCTAAAATGTATGCTTCCGCCGCCGGATGTACCCCGTAGTGTATTACTGAACAGTATGGCAGTAATGGTGTACGAATGACCAACAAGAAGTCCGATTTTTTCTTGTCGATAACTCTAAAACGGTAGGATTCTTCATAATTTAATTGTTAATTCGAGTTCAGCATGTACATTTGCACGGAATTATGACGATTTGGGAAAAATTAAAGAGATATTTAGCGCCCGGGCGTTAAAAAGCAAATTTACCGATTTTTTTTTTAATTAAAGACGAGATTCACCGGAGAAAGTTTCTGAAAAAGAATCCTGGTAAAGTGGTTGGTTGATTGATTTTGTTTAGCGGCATATCAACACCTTTATGGGTTATTTATACGCGAATTTAAATATTTTGATTGGTTTGGTTTGGTTTATTTTGTTTAGGGGCACATCAACATCTTTATGGGTTATTTAATACGAGAATCTAAATATTTTGATTGGTTTGGTTTGGTTCATTTTGTTTAGCGGCATATCAACACCTTTATGGGTTATTTAATACGCGAAACTAAATATTTTCTACTCATTTTTGTGATTTCATTTACATCTATTTTGAACACAATTCTATGCTTTCAGCTAAAGATATTTTTATACTTACAAGGTATATGGGATTTACACATTAGGAAGAACTTTATTATTGAGAAGACTTTTCAAGTGATTCCATAGTTACAAAGCTTAAGAAGCAATCATTTTCGCCACAATTTGTCGAAGGCCTTTGAAATATCTAAATCTATAGTCCTTGAATTTGTTGTCTAGTGCCTAAATGATTCTGTGAGAAATGGCAGTTAGGACATCAGTAATGGATCGACCCAATCAAAACCCGTACTGCTTGTTGCTTAAGAGGTTGTTTCTATTCAGGTGATCAACAACCTTCTTATTGATTGCTGAGGACAGCGAAGTGACTGATGGGTCCATACTGAGAGGTGGATGTGCGCACGTCTACGTTATTGAACCGTCCTGGGTATGATGATAAACTACATCCGTGTCCTGGGTAAGATGATAAACTACACCCGCGTCCTGGGTAAGACGATAAACTACATCCGCGTCTTGGGTAAGATGATAAATTACGTCCAACAACAAGGCCTCTGATCTGAAGGTTTTGAGGAGCGTAGAACCACCTCATCATTGCTGGTGTTCCCAGGTTCACCCAGATACGGGGTGGTAGTACCCGTTATGGTCCCAGCTATGGACAAATAGTTAACCCCCAAACTTGGGTCAAAACACTATGAAAGTGTAAAAATCGATTTTAATGCCAGAAATACTTTTTTTTCAAAAAATTATTTCCATCAATAAAATTTTGAAGAAAAAATTATTATCAGCAACACATTTTTGAAAAAAATATTACCAGCAATAAATATTTGAAAAAAGAAAAAATATTACCAGTAATACATTTTTTTTTAAATATTACCAGCAATACATTTTTAGAAAGAGGAAAAAACATTACCAGCAATACATTTTTGAAAAAAATATTACCAGCAATACATTTTTGAAAAAGAAAAAATATTACCAGTAATACATTTTTGAAAAAAATTTTACCGGCAATACATTTTTGAAGAAAGGAAGAAATTCACCAGCAATACATTTTTGAAAAAAATATTGCCAGCAATACATTTTTGAAAAAAAGAAAAAATATTACCAGCAATACATTTTTGAAGGAAAAATATTACCAGCAATACATTTTTGAAAAAAATATTACCAGCAATACATTTTTGAAAAAAATATTACCAGCAATACATTTTTGAAAAGAGGAAAAATATTACCAGCAATGTATTTTTTGAAAATATATTACCAGCAATACATTTTTGAAGAAAGAAAAAAATTCACCAGCAATACATTTTTGAAAAAAATATTACCGGCAATAAAAATCGTGTCGGCAGTAAATAACCCATTGAGGTGTTGATATGCCTTAAAACTAAACCAAATCAAACGTTCTTGAAAAGCGGGCATACGTTCGATTCCTTCCACAGACTTGATAACAATTTCTTCAAGCTGCGGTTAAATAAATTCGCTAAGATCAGGGATATTTCCAGGTTGATATTCTTAAGGACAACCGGTAGGATTTTTCCTGGACCGGTGGCTTTCTTAGGCTCAAGAGACTTCTTGGGCTATAAAAAATACTACCACGAGACTGTACTCAGCGAGACATCGGGGATTGGAAATGGGATGTCTAATATCTTCGAAAAAAAACTTAATAAATGGTCGTACTAGCTTAATGAAGGCTGGATATTTCCTTATAAGGAAACGGCTAATATTACCATTACCATTAGAGATGACGAGAACAGATATTTCACTTTTATCCCGGCCCTACGACCAGGCTGCTCAGTCGATGACAATCGAATGTTTCCATATAATTAAACGGCTAATATTACCATTACCATTGGAGATGAGGAGAACAGATGTTACATTTTAATCCCAGCTCGATTACTACAGTGTAAGGAAAAGCGTGAAGCACTAGCTGCTCTGGCAATGAATGTCGAATGTTTCCTTATAAGGAAACGGCTAATATTACCAATACAGTTAACATGTCATATCAATCGAATTTAAGGTATCTTTAGTATTTTGCCACTGACGCCATATGTTTTTCGACACTTTTTTGCGACTACAGCGACTAAATCTTTCATAGCTTGACAAAAGCGTTTTTTTTTTATAAATTCTCTCTTGATTAAAAGACCATGATCTCCGAGATAAATGCCTCAACTTGCCCTTATCAGATCTGCATTAGAGACATCGTCCCGGGTCCTCATCTGACTTCATCACAGTTCGGTGGCACCAGCCGATGTTTTCTAGCGTCGTAAGCATTTGCAGCTTCCGTATCTATTAACACTACTTTTTATCCATCAATTCAGCATTACGAGCCATTTTAAACTTGCAACAACGCTATTAATTTGAGCCTTCACAATTCAAGACATTTTCTACAAATGGATACCGTTTGTTTAGTTCTGCGTAGGACGAACCCGTTTTTAACCAAACTGCGCAAATAGATGTTGCCATCATTCAGCAAATAAACTTTTAGCTTTTGTTTTATATCTCAGTAAATCATGAACTTGCTAATGATGTGAGACGTAGTAAATGTATGTAGTCTCTCAGTTAATTCCCCCTTTTCTTTCTCTGTTTTCCTTTGTTTTTTCTTTCACTTTTTCTCTTTTTTTGTGGGGGGGTGGGGTTACAGTTTGTTTATTTCTTTCTCTAATTTTTATTTCCGGTTATCACAATATCTCTTTATTTCTTAATGCAACTTAATATATATATATATCCTTCCTCTTTTCTCTCTTCCTTTCACTTTCTATTTAAGGTAAGGCTTCAAAATCACCAAATCGCTGTAAGACGAGGGGAAGTGCAAAAATCAAGCGAGGCTGACCACATATGGAGAGAAAAGGGAGATCACCGCCCTCTGTGAGATCACGTTGAGATCATAGACAAGGAACACCATTGGAAAATTCGTAAACTTATGGAATCAGCACATATATGCTAGGCCACAAAAATCTCCTGAGCCGACCAAGCATAGAAATGAATACAATATGGAAACCATGCCAGAGAAAAGCAATAATAACAACGAAAATGACAATACGATCTCTGGTAAAAAAAAAAAAATGCAATAATAACATCAAAAATTGCAATATGAGCACTGGTAAAAATGGTTGCTGAAGACATTAGGTTTATAATACCCAGAAATTCATACACAGATGTCCTCAAGGACACATGGCACAGTGGATAAAAGCGTTAGTTAGATCCAGTGACAGGACCCAAAGAGTGTGAGTTCAACACCTGGTTAAAAGCGGAGGAGAACTTGGAGAGAGGAATTAACAGGAGATAATTGATAACTGACATCCATTGGACATGGCACGTGGAACTAGAACAGTCTACCCCAGCGAGCGAAATAATCAGTTAATTTATAATATATATATATATATATATATATATATATATATATATATATATATATATATATATATATATATATTACACAAAAAAAATTACTCCAACATAGAGGATAGTATCTTTTCAGCCGTTCTGTAGGCGGCTATCATCACCCTTGGGGAACGGGTTGAAATAGAGACCACGGCTGATGATAGGCGCGTACAGAACGTCTGGAAAGAGACTATCCTCTCTGTTGGGGTAATTTAATTTTTTTGCTGTAAAAATACGTATGCTCAGTTATAATAAAGGCATCGAGCTCTCTGTGGATTACCTTTAATCATTAATATTAGTAGGATACACCCGGATTATATACCAACGGATCGATTACCTATATATATATATATATATATATATATATATATATATATATATATATATATATATATATATATCAGCATTTCACCCCAAAGGATATAGAGAACGAAGGGGATCAGGATCAAGGCATCAGAAAATGACGATTGACATTACATTTGAATGTTTAAAGATTAAGGCTATCAGGGAAGGAAACACACACACACACACACACACACATATATATATATACATATATATATATATATATATATATATATATATATATATATATATATATATATATATATATATATACGTTTCATTAAAAACGACAGACAAGGTACTACGGTTAAGTTTTTTATTTAATTTTTCTTGTGTACGAACAAGAGTTTTCTTTGCTGGACAAAGGGTGTGTAAGAACTGTCCAAATGTTTTATTTTTCCGAGCGCTTTCGGCTATACCTTTAGCCATTATCAAGGATGATTTGATTTTTCAGCTTAATTGAGTGTGTGCATTATGTGTATGTCTTAGTGTGTAGTAGCGATGTTTTTAATTTCCAAATACGGTTAGAACGTTGTGGCTTTGTTCGTAGTTAATATTGTTGAGGGTAGGCTTTTTCTTTTTTATTATTAAAGCCTCCATTATTTTTAACCTTTTTTTACAGGTGGAAGCAATTAATATATTTGTGTTTTCTACTAGTATATTTCTAATGGAGTCTGGTAAATTTTTGTGTGTGTTTGAATGGATTCTAATTTTCCTTCTTTTTACTGATATTCATTGATTTTTTTTGTTTATTTATCTACTAGCAGCACTACTCATCTGGTCGATCAGAAAAAGCGTTCAATTAGAATGGAGCAAAACAGCATCAAGTTTAGATGGAACAGAGTCTATCTTCTTCAATTATTTTAAAGTACTTTTCATTAAAAAAAACATTTTGAATTAATGCAGTTACTGATATAACAGAAGTCGTCTGTATTTATTCAATCGAAGTTAGCCGAGACATGAAAGGGTAAAACAGGCAACATGAAAACCCACTTCAGACCACAATTATTCTGGAGTTTTTGAAATTCAATTTGCCAGTGTGCTATCAGGGATGTAAGAGACGATACATTTATAAAGCAATTGTTAAGTTTGAGGAAAATTGGTTGAAAGATCAACGAAAAATAAGAAAGAAACCAGTAAAAATCGCCATTTTTCGCTATTTACGCGGATTTCACTATATGGACTAAATTATCAAGTTAAATGACTGTTAAACAATCCACTTATTGTTGGCTACAATTGAGTGAAGTTTGTATTAGATTGCTTGACAATTAAGGAAGATTTTAGTTTAAAATTTATGTTGAAATCGATTTTTCGTTTTTCGCGACGTTTCGCTAAACGCAGTGGCGTAGAAATACAAATGAGGTATCGTTGAGGTATCGTCATGATGTAAGTAACCTACATACAGAGTTTGAACGAAATCGGAGGAAAGAGTTGAATTTATCGATTCTTGATCAACTTTATCGTTTATTGATTTATAAAAAATATCGATTTTTTAGGCTAAAAATCTATCTCTTACATTGTACAGTGTATGAGCCAAGTTTGGTCAAAATCGATTGGATCAATCGCGAGTGAAAAGGTATCACACAGACAGACAGACACACAGACATCCTCTATTTTTTATATATAGATTCACACATTTATTTCCTCCATCTTTTTAACACCTTTTTTTATAATTGTGTTTGGTTTGTTTTTGCATTTTCTATTTTTCGAATTTTTTATTCATTTTATCACAATATTTTTTTTCACTGTTCTTACCGACATTCATTCGTTCTGGGTATGACGATAAACTACATCCAGCAGCAAGGCCTCTGATCAGACGGCTTTGAGGAGCGTGGAACCTCTGCTTAATTGCAGATGTTCCCAT
>OZ038507.1:76014346-76041846 GCA_964036315.1 Acanthosepion esculentum
TCACTGCTGTCTTTCTTTCTTTGTTTTCAATATCTTTTTTCTTTTTTCCTTTGTTTTCAAAATTTTTTCTTTTTTCTTTCTTCCTTTGTTATCACAAATCTTTAATTCCTTTCTGTCTTTCTTTCTTTCTTCACCCAATCTTTTCTTTTAAAAAGTCTTTTCTTTCTTTCTTTTTTGTGTCAATACAATTTTCTTTCTTTTCACAAACTCCTTCGTTATTTCTTACTTTTCATTATACTTTTTTTTATTTCTTATCACAGTTTTTTTATTGGTTCCTTTCTTTCTTTCCACAATTCTTTCTTTTGTCTTTCTTCCTTTCTTATCACAAATTTTTCATTGCTTTCTTTCTTTCTTTCAAAACCCTTTCTTTCTTTTCACAGTCCTTTCTTTCTTCAATCCTTTCTTTCTTTCTTTCTAAACCCTTTCTTTCTTTCTTTCTTTCTTTTCAAAACCCTTTCTTTCCTTCTTTCTTTCTTTCAAAACCGTTTCTTTCTTTTCACAGTCCTTTCTTTCTTCAAACAATCCTTTCTTTCTTTCTAAACCCTTTCTTTCTTTCTTTCTTTTCAAAACCCTTTCTTTCTTTCTTTCTTTCTTTCAAAACCGTTTCTTTCTTTTCACAGTCCTTTCTTTCTTCAAACAATCCTTTCTTTCTTTCTTTCTAAACCCTTTCTTTCTTTCTTTCTTTTCAAAACCCTTTCTTTCTTTCTTTCTTTCTTTCAAAACCGTTTCTTTCTTTTCACAGTCCTTTCTTTCTTCAAACAATCCTTTCTTTCTTTCTTTCTAAACCCTTTCTTTCTTTCTTTCTTTCTTTCTTTTCAAAACCCTTTCTTTCTTTCTTTCTTTCTTTCAAAACCGTTTCTTTCTTTTCACAGTCCTTTCTTTCTTCAAACAATCCTTTCTTTCTTTCTTTCTAAACCCTTTCTTTCTTTCTTTCTTTATTTCTTTTCAAAACCCTTTCTTTTTTCTTTCTTTCTTTCAAAACCGTTTCTTTCTTTTCACAGTCCTTTCTTTCTTCAAACAATCCTTTCTTTCTTTCTAAACCCTTTCTTTCTTTCTTTCTTTCTTTCTTTTCAAAACCCTTTCTTTCTTTCTTTCAAAACCGTTTCTTTCTTTTCACAGTCCTTTCTTTCTTCAAACAATCCTTCCTTTCTTTCTTTCTAAACCCTTTCTTTCTTTCTTTCTTTCTTTTCAAAACCCTTTCTTTCTTTCTTTCTTTCTTTCAAAACCGTTTCTTTCTTTTCACAGTCCTTTCTTTCTTCAAACAATCCTTTCTTTCTTTCTTTCTTTCTAAACCCTTTCTTTCTTTCTTTCTTTCTTTTCAAAACCCTTTCTTTCTTTCTTTCTTTCTTTCTTTCAAAACCGTTTCTTTCTTTTCACAGTCCTTTCTTTCTTCAAACAATCCTTTCTTTCTTTCTTTCTAAACCCTTTCTTTCTTTCTTTCTTTCTTTTCAAAACCCTTTCTTTCTTTCTTTCTTTCTTTCAAAACCGTTTCTTTCTTTTCACAGTCCTTTCTTTCTTCAAACAATCCTTTCTTTCTAAACCCTTTCTTTCTTTCTTTCTTTCTTTCTTTTCAAAACCCTTTCTTTCTTTCTTTCTTTCTTTCAAAACCGTTTCTTTCTTTTCACAGTCCTTTCTTTCTTCAAACAATCCTTTCTTTCTTTCTAAACCCTTTCTTTCTTTCTTTCTTTCTTTCTTTTCAAAACCCTTTCTTTCTTTCTTTCTTTCTTTCAAAACCGTTTCATTCTTTTCACAGTCCTTTCTTTCTTCAAACAATCCTTTCTTTCTTTCTAAACCCTTTCTTTCTTTCTTTCTTTCTTTCTTTTCAAAACCCTTTCTTTCTTTCTTTCTTTCTTTCAAAACCGTTTCTTTCTTTTCACAGTCCTTTCTTTCTTCAAACAATCCTTTCTTTCTTTCTAAACCCTTTCTTTCTTTCTTTCTTTCTTTCTTTTCAAAACCCTTTCTTTCTTTCTTTCTTTCTTTCAAAACCGTTTCTTTCTTTTCACAGTCCTTTCTTTCTTCAAACAATCCTTTCTTACTTTCTAAACCCTTTCTTTCTTTCTTTCTTTCTTTCTTTCTTTTCAAAACCCTTTCTTTCTTTCTTTCTTTCAAAACCGTTTCTTTCTTTTCACAGTCGTTTCTTTCTTCAAACAATCCTTTCTTTCTTTCTTTCTAAACCCTTTCTTTCTTTCTTTCTTTCTTTCTTTCTTTCTTTTCAAAACCCTTTCTTTCTTTCTTTCTTTCAAAACCGTTTCTTTCTTTTCACAGTCCTTTCTTTCTTCAAACAATCCTTTCTTTCTTTCTTTCTAAACCCTTTCTTTCTTTCTTTCTATTCAAAACCCTTTCTTTCTTTCTTTCTTTCTTTCTTTCTTTCAAAACCGTTTCTTTCTTTTCACAGTCCTTTCTTTCTTCAAACAATCCTTTCTTTCTTTCTAAACCCTTTCTTTCTTTCTTTCTTTCTTTCTTTCTTTCTTTTCAAAACCCTTTCTTTCTTTCTTTCTTTCTTTCAAAACCGTTTCTTTCTTTTCACAGTCCTTTCTTTCTTCAAACAATCCTTCCTTTCTTTCTTTCTAAACCCTTTCTTTCTTTCTTTCTTTCTTTCTTTTCAAAACCCTTTCTTTCTTTCTTTCTTTCTTTCAAAACCGTTTCTTTCTTTTCACAGTCCTTTCTTTCTTCAAACAATCCTTTCTTTCTTTCTTTCTAAACCCTTTCTTTCTTTCTTTCTTTCTTTCTTTTCAAAACCCTTTCTTTCTTTCTTTCTTTCAAAACCGTTTCTTTCTTTTCACAGTCCTTTCTTTCTTCAAACAATCCTTTCTTTCTTTCTTTCTAAACCCTTTCTTTCTTTCTTTCTTTCTTTCTTTTCAAAACCCTTTCTTTCTTTCTTTCTTTCTTTCTTTCAAAACCGTTTCTTTCTTTTCACAGGCCTTTCCTTCTTCAAACAATCCTTTCTTTCTTTCTTTTCAAAACCCTTTCTTTCTTTCTTTCTTTCTTTTCAAAACCCTTTCTTTCTTTCTTTCTTTCTTTCAAAACCGTTTCTTTCTTTTCACAGTCCTTTCTTTCTTCAAACAATCCTTTCTTTCTTTCTAAACCCTTTCTTTGTTTTTTTCTTTCTTTCTTTTCAAAACCCTTTCTTTCTTTCTTTCTTTCTTTCTTTCTTTCTTTCAAAACCGTTTCTTTCTTTTCACAGTCCTTTCTTTCTTCAAACAATCCTTTCTTTCTTTCTTTCTAAACCCTTTCTTTCTTTCTTTCTTTCTTTCTTTTCAAAACCCTTTCTTTCTTTCTTTCTTTCTTTCTTTCAAAACCGTTTCTTTCTTTTCACAGTCCTTTCTTTCTTCAAACAATCCTTTCTTTCTTTCTTTCTAAACCCTTTCTTTCTTTCTTTCTTTCTTTTCAAAACCCTTTCTTTCTTTCTTTCTTTCATTCAAAACCGTTTCTTTCTTTTCACAGTCCTTTCTTTCTTCTAACAATCCTTTCTTTCTTTCTTTCTTATCACAAATCTTTCATTGCTTTCTACCTTTCTTTCTTTTCAAAATCCTTTCTTTCTTTCTTTCTTTTCAAAACCCTTTTTCTTTCTTTCTTTCTTTCTTTCTTTCTTTCAAAACCGTTTCTTTCTTTTCACAGACCTTTCTTTCTTCTAACGATCCTTTCTTTCTTTCTTTCTAAACCCTTTCTTTCTTTCTTTCTTTCTTTCTTTTCAAAACCCTTTCTTTCTTTCTTTCTTTCTTTCAAAACCGTTTCTTTCTTTTCACAGTCCTTTCTTTCTTCTAACAATCGTTTCTTTCTTTCTTTCTAAACCCTTTCTTTCTTTCTTTCTTTCTTTCTTTTCAAAACCCTTTCTTTCTTTCTTTCTTTCTTTCAAAACCGTTTCTTTCTTTTCACAGACCTTTCTTTCTTCTAACGATCCTTTCTTTCTTTCTTTCTAAACCCTTTCTTTCTTTCTTTCTTTCTTTCTTTTCAAAACCCTTTCTTTCTTTCTTTCTTTCTTTCAAAACCGTTTCTTTCTTTTCACAGTCCTTTCTTTCTTTCTAACAATCGTTTCTTTCTTTCTTTCTTATCACAAATCTTTCATCGCATTCCATCTTTCCTTCTTTCTTTCTTATCTCAATTCTCCTCCCCCCCCCCCCAGGAACAACAACTCTTTCCTCGAAGCAACACTTTCCATTTTTTTCTATCTTCTTTATTCTCCACTCTCTTCATCTATGTCTCGGTCTTTTTTTTTTCTTTTTTTTTTGTCGACAGTTGCCAAAAACGTTTAAGTCGGCCCTGGCAGCCGACTCTCTGATTATGTCAACAGCCGACAAAATTTTCCTGACGGATTTCCCGACAAGAAACGCCCAGATTTACCAAGATTTACAGGCATTATTTCAACGGAAGTTGATAATCCTGCAAAAAACAGGAACCTTCGTTCTTTCCGGGTTAAGGATTGACGGCGTTTTCCTCATCCCAGTCAAACACTATCAGTGTCAGTGCGCCTCACGTTGTTGGATTCCCTCCTCCTCCTTTTTCTCCCTCCCTCTCCCTCCTCCTCCCTCCTCCTCCCGTTTCTCCCTCACTCTCTCTCTCCTCCACCTTTTTCTCTATCACTCTTGTTCTCTCTCTCCATATATCTATCTATCTATCTATCTATCTATCTATCTATCTATCTATCTATATATATATATATATATATATATATATATATATATATGAATGAGGTATAGGTATGGAGAAAAATTATCCGCTCGACCCAATTTCCAAAGTCTAACCAGATATCAAAATTCGAAAGCTCTACTTAATGCCAACGAGTACTATTTAACAAAGATATATATATATATATATATATATATATATATATATATATATATATATATATATATATATATATATACACACAGTGTAACCTGGATATAAGAGACACGGATATAAGATAAACCCGGATATAAGAGAGATTTTCTCTGGTCCCAAATTAGAGGCTGTGTTAATGTATATATAATAGACCAAACTCGGATATAAGAGAAACCCGGATATAAGAGATTTCTTCTCCGGTCCCGACAACTCTCTTATATCCGGGTTACACTGTATATATATATATATATTTCTAAAGAACTTACGGATTTCGTTTATATTAATCCGGCAGGTTTTTATCAATTAAACGTTATTTTACTGGATCGGGAGCATATTTTGTTTTAAGAAGATTTTTCGAATATTCAGGCCGGTAGGCGAAAATAAATATAATGTTTAAAATAAACGGCGAGTTTGTATGAATATCCACTTAAATAACATTTAAATTCCCTCTCTCTCTATTTCTCTCTCTCATACTCTCTCTGTCTGTCTCTCTCTCTCTCTCTCTCTCTCTCTCTCTCTCTCTATATATATATATATATATATATATATATATATATATATATATATAGTACAAAAAATTGAAAACTTTTTGTGATGCGTTTTAGCGTTTTATAATTTATTCCATGATGCTTTAGGGTGATTTATGGGTTATATGATGATCATCCCACACTTCTTTAATTTGCGTTCAAGTCGCCTGAAGATTGCGTGAGCCTGAAACTCGCGTTACGACCAGGGCCATCCTTTCATAGGACTTAATGTTGTGATGCGTTTCTTATTGCTCTGTCCAAGTAATCTAGGTTTCGAGCACCTTACCTTATTAAGTAGGTAGGTTTGCATTTAGGACTTTTTTTAGTATTGCCTTTTTGTTCTAGACTTCATCTGAATATGTGCTTTAGGTTTTGGCAGACTGCCCGTTGGTATCAGCAACGGATTTGGCTTCTTTTTTTTAAATATATATATATATATATATATATATATATATATATATATATATATATATATATATATATATATATAAGTAATATATTAAATAATTAAATAAAACATATTCTAGCCTAAACATCCCCCCAAAAATCTTTAAGCATACAAATAGAAAAAATGCCGTAACAATTTTTTGCTGTTAACAATAAATTTTTTTATAAAAAACCCAGACGACATGCATTTAGCGGATGTCAGAATTTGTTGAGAAATACATCCCTACCCATCCCTAAACATAACTCCGCTTTCGAATGTAACTATTAACTGATACAACGAAAAATTGAAATCGAACTAGCTACCACCCCTTGTCTGGATGAGTGGATTTCCCTGTATCCTTGGAAGCACTCAATTATGAATCTTTGCCGTGCATCTAAAACTGTAAATTTAAAAATAAGTTACTCCAAAATTCGCTTGACGAGGAAATGGAACTAATGTCTTTAATTTAATTACAAAATTAAATTCGAAGTTTTTAGCTTCCATTTTTGAAACATGGTTATTACTGTGTAGCGAAAAAACATTTTAAATTAGTTAATTTATAATATATATATATATATATATATATATATGTGTGTGTGTGTGTGTGTGTGTGTGTGTGTGTGTGTGTGTGTGTACTTTAAAAATCACGAGTTTAGGTGAATCAGCTAACTTGGTTTCAACATTACGGTATCCTCAGGCGACTTTTTATCAAATGACTACTTAACGCTTTATTATTATTTTTCAAATAAATAAACAAACGCGCGACGTTGGGTGTAATAGAAAGGGAGGAGAAGGATGTGAAGAAGAAGAATGTCTTTCTTAAATACGCAAGAATATAAATGTGCGTGAAGATGACTGAATGTACAGTCGAAAGTACTTGCGTATTTAAGAAAGACCGTATACAGATTATAATTTAAAAAAAAACAAGGATCGTAACATTCCTCGAGTGATTGGTAGCTTAATGCATCTTTAAAATTTAGTTCGTGAAGGGATTTCGCTATTTTATATCCTTAACTTTACTAATTAACTTTTTGTATGAGTGAGTGATTGTAATATAAATTGAACTGCACCACATATTTGATATATATATATATATATATATATATATATATATATATATATATATATATATATATATATATATATATATATATATATATGGTGTTCCAATAACTTGGACCGATTTTAAATGTGAATTAAGTTTAATCGTCGAATGATTTTTTTCATTTTATTTCAGATTTAACAACTTTTCAACCATGGAAAGATTAACAATCAAACAACGTGTTACAGTTATCGAAGCCTATTACGAAAATGGACGTTCAAATTTATAAATATACGGCCTAATGATCCCGCGAGCAAAACAAAAAGCACACCAAACAGTGACCTTTTATGGATGCAGTGGCTTTTCAACAATCAGCCCAAATTCGACAATTCTGCTTATTTACGAATCCACCAAGATGGAAATGGACTTCATCATTAAAGAGGATTTTTGCGAAAATTCATCATCGGCTTGTCTTTGCTCTGTGCACCGAATTGACGAATGTACTTCGCTCAAAATGGTCATCAGGTTTCAGTTGTTGTGTCAATTGAATTTTGTAAGTGTGTAGAGACAAATCTTTTGTCAAAATTCGATGTAACGTTGTTGTGGAGAGGTTCAATTCCTGTGCGCGATGACAGATAGATAGATAGATAGATAGATAGATAGATAGATAGATAGATAGATAGATAGATAATGGAAAAAGAAAGATGGGAACAGAGATAGATAGATAGATAGATAGATAGATAGATAGGTAGATAGATAGATAGATAGATAGATAGATAATGGAAAAAGAAAGATGGGAACAGAGATAGATAGATAGATAGATAGATAGATAATGGAAAAAGAAAGATGGGAACAGAGATAGATAGATAGATAGATAGATAGATAGATAGATAGATAATGAAAAAAGAAAGATGGGAACAGAGATAGATAGATAGATAATGAAAAAAGTAAAATGGGAAAAGAGATAGATAGATAATGAAAAAAGAAAGATGGGAAAAGAGGTAGATAGATAGATAGATAGATAGATAGATTATGAAAAGAGAAAGATGGGAAGATAGATAGATAGATAGATAGATAGATAGATAGATAGATAGATAGATAGATAGATAGATAATGAAATGGCATTCCTGGTATGGTAGCAATTTACGGGATAGAATATCATATATTTTTGAGTAACAGATGCCAGCTTTGTTAACGAAGCACTTGCGTAATTCTAACTGACGCCCATCGTCGGTCCTGATTTCAAATGCTTTTCTTCAAGAGAGTCAGGCCCTCGCAATTAGACGATAAGGGCATTAAATCACTCCTTCTCCTGCTCTCACATCCCAGCACACCATTTGGAACTATTTTTTCTGCTTACCGAGGAGGAGAATTGCCGAATTCCTTTTGAGCGCTTTTAGTTTTCATAGCCATTGTCAAGTGTGTGTGTGCGTGTATGTGTGCATGTGTGCATGTGTGTGTATGTATGTGTATGTGTGCATGTGTACATGTCTGTGTATGTATGTGTGTATGTGTGCATGTGTGTGTATGTGTATATGCATATGTGTGTCTATGTGTCTATGTGCGTGTATGGTTGTGTATGTGCGTGTATATGTACATGTGTGTGTATGTCTGTGTGTATCTGTATGTGTGTATGTGTGTGAATGTGTATGTGTATATGTGTATGTGTGCATGTGTATGTGTGTATGTGTATGAATGTGTATGTGTGTATGTGTATGTTTGTAGATGTGTGCATGTGTATGTGTGTATGTGTATGTGTACATGTGTGTGTATGTGCGTGTATGTCTGTGTATGTGTGTATGTGCGTGTATGTCTGTGTATGTGTGTGTATGTGTGCATGTGTTTGTATGTGCGTATATGTGCATATGTGTGTATGTGTGTGTATGTGCGTATGTGTGTATGTATGTGCGCGTGTGTGTGTGTGTGTGTGCGCGTGCTCTGATAATGGTGTACACGTAGATATGTTTTTTTTTTTCTCTTTTTTCTCTCTTGCTTCAACATGTCTTTCTTTTTCCTTTCTTTTCTTTTTCCCTCGCTTCTTTCGTCACGTGGCCATATCAGGTATAAACACCGGTTCTCGTCCGATATGCGAAGTTAAGCAACCTGGAGCCTGATTTGTAGTTAGATGGGTGACCGCTTCGGAATACCAGGTGCTGTAAGCTTGGGTGTGCTGGTGGTGTAATGGATAACGGCTCGGAATCTGAAATCGTAGAGCCGAGTTTCAATTCCAGTTGGGTTCGTTATATTCCCTTACGCGGAAACACCCCAGGGAAAGGTATACATCTAACTCTTCTGGCGACAGCTCTGGGTTGATTAGTAGAATTTATCTCAGTTAAAATCATTATTACCTCAAAAAATAATCTGACCCCCTAAAATATTTTCTGGCTTTAAATAACCTTCGAATGTTTGACAAGCCGTAAAAAACAAATGGGCCAATCAATGAAAATGAGTACATTTTGGTTTCATATGCTATTACCTTTTTTTAATCATTTCACTTCAAGCAAGGCAACAAAGCCGCTAACACGCAAGGGGTTACTGAATGAGAAAAATTATAAGAAAAAGAGAAATAATATTAAGGAATAAGAACAATAAAAGAACAGGAATTATGAAGACATTGTATCTAATTTTTTGAAGATCAAATTTGACTGGAAAGCATGAATCTGGAAAAGACTTCCACAATCTAGAAGTGCGAGAAAAGAAACTATTAGCATAGAACTTACGGTTACCAAAAGAGTTTTTGTTATATTTTGTGTTTGTGTGTGTTTGTGTGTATGTGCTGATAGGTTTGTACCTGTAGGTATGGATTATGTTTTCTTTCTTTTTTCTTTGTTTTTCTTTCGTTTTTTTTCTTTTTTTCCAACTTTTCTGTCCTCACACCTTCCTTTTTTTCCTCCACTGTTATTTTCTTCTTTCATCTTTTCTACCCTTCCTTTCGTTTCTTCTCTTTCTTCTTTCATTCATATCTTCCTTCCGACATGTTTTTTTTTAATTTCCGTCCTTTCTTTTAACTCTCTCACTTACTTCTCTTCTTTCTTTCCTTTCCACTTTCCTTGCATTTACCTCCTTTTTCTTCCTTTTCTCTTTCTCTCTTTTCTTTTCTTTCTTTTTTCTTTCTTTCGTTCCTTCATTTTTATTTTTATTTCTTTCTTTCTGTTTTTTCTTTTTTCTTTCTTTCTTTTCTCTTTCTCTATTTTCCTTTCTTTTTTCTTTCTTTTGATTTCTTTCTTTCTTTGTTCTTTCCTTATTTCTGTTTTCTTTCTTTTTTCTTTCTTTCTTTTTTCTTTCTTTCATTCTTTCTTTGTTCTTTCTGTTTTTTCTTTCTTTCTTTTTGCTTTCTTTCTTTCTTTGTTCTTTCTTTATTTCTTTGTTTGTTTGTTTTTATTGCATCCTTTCTTTCTTTTTTCCTTTCTTTCTTTTTCTTTTTCTTTCTTTCTGTTTTTTCTTTTCGTTCTTTCTTCCTTTCTTTCTTTCTTTCTTTCTATGTTTCTTTCTTTCTTTTCTCGTTCTCTCTTTTCTTTTCTTTCCTTTTCTTTCCTTCTTTTTGCTTTCTTTCTTTCTTTCTTTGTTCTTTCTTTCATTCTTTGTTTTTATTGCTTTCTTTCTTTTTTATTTTTCTTTCTTTTTTCTTTCTTTATTTCTTTCTTTTTGCTTTCTTTCTTTCTTTGTTCTTTGTTTATTTTTTTTATTTTTTATTGCTTCCTTTCTTTCTTTTTTTCTTTCTTTCTTTCTGTTTTTCTATTTTTTCTTTATTTCTTTCTTTTTAATTCTTTCTTTTTTTCTTTCTTTCTTTTTTCTTTCTTTCTTATTTCCTTTCTTTTGTTCTTGTCTCCTTCTTCCCTTTTTCTTTCCTCTTTCTCAATCCTTTCAACTCTTTGTTTCTTATTTCCTTTCTTATTCTTCCTTCCTTTATTCCTATGTCTTTTCATTCTTTCCTTATTTCCTTCCTTCCTTTGTTGATTTTCCTTCTCCCCTCCACTTATCTCCTCCTTCATTCCCTTCTTTTTTCATTTCTTTTGCTATTCCTTGCTTTTTTATCTTTTTCTTTCATTCATATTTTTTCTATTTTTTCTTGCTTGTTTATTTTCCCCTCCATTTTTTTTATTCGTTTTCTCTTTCATTAGCTTTTTCTCTTCTTTCTTCTCCTTCAATTATTACTCTCTTTCATTTTCTCTTTCTTCTCCTTCAATTATTACCCTCTTTCATTTTCTCTTTCTTCGTCTTCAATTATTACTCTCTTTCATTTTCTCTTCTTTTTTCTCCTTCATTTGTTACTCTCTTTTATTTTCTATTCTTTCTTCTCCTTCATTTTTTCATTTTCTCACCTTTCTTTTCCTTCATTTATTAATCTCTTTTATTTTCTCTTCTTTCTTCTCCTTCATTTGTTACTCTCTTTCATTTTCTCTTCTTCTTTTTTCTCCTTCATTTGTTACTCTCTTTCATTTTCTCTTCTGTCTTCTCCTTCATTTATTAATCTCTTTCTTTTTCTCTTCTTTCTTCTCAATCATTTGTTACTCTTTTTCATTTTCAATTCTTTCTACTTTCTTTCCTTCCTAGATTGCTTTTTTTAAAGTTGTTCTTTCTTTTTCTTAATTCTATTCTCAATCCTTTCTTTTTATTTACCATTCTTCGTCTTTCGTTTCCTTCTTTCGTTTATTTTTCATTCCCCCTTTCTTATCTTTTTCCTTATTTCATTCTTCAGTGTCTTCCTTCTCTCTCTTCCCCTTCCTTACTTCTCCAATTTCTTTCTTGAGTATATTTCCTTCCTTACTTTATCTCTTTATCTCTTCTCTCCCTTCTACATTCTTTCCTTCCTCCAGTCGTCTTTAAAAAAATTTCCTTCTTTGATTGATTCCTTTCTACTTCGTCTCTCTGTACCATTCCTACTCTCTGGTTTCCTTCTTTCGCTTTTCGTTCCACCTTCCCACTTATCTTTCTTTTTCATTCATTTCTTTCTGTCCCCCTCTCTTCCTCCTATTCTTCCTTCTATTCTTCCTTCTCCCATGTCTTTCTTCTATCTATCCTTTTTTTTCCTTTTCTAATCCCTTTCTTCCTTCCATGCGTTTCTCTCGCTTTTCCTTCTCCAATTCTTTTCTTTATTCTCTTCCTTCCTCCCTTCCTTCCTTGTTTCAATATATCTTTCTTTCTTTTCCCTGTCTTTTGCTTTTTACTTTTCTTTTCTTTTCTTTCATTTCTGTTTTCTTCTACCTCACCATCTTTTCCCTACCTTTCTATATTCTTTTTTCTTTCTTTTCTTTTTTTTAAAATTCCTTTCTCACTTCTCTCTGTTTTTCTAAATGTCTTCTCTCTTTTCCCCCTTGCTTTATATCTCAGTTCTTTTTCTTCTTTTCTTTTCTTCCCCACGTCTCATATCACTACCTTTTATCCTTCTCTGCTTTCGTTCTTTCCTTTTTCATTGCTTCCTCGATTTTCTCATTCTTCCTTCCTTCCTGTCATACTTTTCAACACCTTTGCCAAATCACCTGTCCCTTCATGAAAGCTTTCTTCGCTGTCAATTACTTAACATATACAAACACACGGGCCTTCATAAGATCTCTATCTCTACTCTTGCAAGAAGACAGAATCTATGGTTGTCAACAAGAGGAACGGCCCAGAAGGCTAGCTACGAATTGAAGATGTCAAAATCAAATAAGTACTCGAATTTAAATATCTGGGAAAACTTTTTAACAGAAGTAGGAAAATATGACACCGAAGGCGATGCCTTTCAAAAACTCAACAAAGTATTAAGAAAAATGGGAAATTTAGAAACAAAGAAAAGAGAGGCCAGTTATGTTGCATCCGTTCTCATATATGGCAGTGATTGCTGGACATTTTCCGCACAGATAAGCACATGACGATGCAACAGGGACGTGGTTCTATAGACGGATTCTGAGAATAATATGGATTACCATGGTCAGGGCATGTCATTTTCTGAATCATTTCACCCCAAGCAAGGCGGAGATGTCACTCGTACGCAGGGCGTTACAGAGAGTCAAAGTGAAAGAGAAGACTGAGAATAGGGCGAAAAATGAACGGAATTCAAGAAGACAGAAGATGGTGATTGATGTTGCATTTAACCTTTTTTTTTTAAAGATTGTAGCTGTCAGATAAGCAAGTAAAAGGTAGAGAGTTCCACAGGTTGGAATTTCGAGAAAAGAAACTATTGGAGTAGAAGCAGCGGTTGCCTTTATCTATTTCGACAGTAATCGGGGTGGGACCTTAAATTCATAAAAGCTTGTCAGGGCAGTTGTTATGTAAATATTTGTAGAAAAGACAGAATGAAGCCACGGCACGCCGGTGAGAAAGTGACTGAAGTTGACATGCGAAATCCGGATCGATCACATTACAGATGCTTCTTTGGATTTTATCCAGAATCTCGAGATGAATTCCTGACGGACATTTTACCGGCGGACATTTTACCGACGGGCATTTTACCGACGGACATTTTACCGGCGGACATTTTACCGACGGGCATTTTACCGGCGGACATTTTACCGACGGACATTTTACCGGCTGACATTTTACCGACGGACATTTTACCGACGGACATTTTACCGAGGGACATTTTACCGACGGACATTTTACCGGCGGACATTTCACCGGAATTGGCCATGTGGTCCACGCCACAGCGACCCTGCAACCACAGTTGGTAATGCAACTGATGATCATGATTTTTGATATATTTGATGTTCGTCTCGAAAGTTGGTTATTAATTGTATATTTATAAATCTCACTTTCATTTCATGTAGCCACATGTATCAATTTATCTGAGATGCTAACGAAAATTCGAGAAATCAGGACAGATCGATGTATTTACGTTAGGAATATAACTTTTTACAACCTCATCTTGTATCAGAATTCGATAACTGTTTGCCTAAAAACAAATGAATGTATATTTATTATAATTACTTATCGGTAATAAGGTGCTGTAAAGTTGGATGTGTGGGCGGTGTAGCGGATAACGGAACGAGTTGCAATTCCTGTTAAATCCGTTATATTCCCTTATGCACAAATACCCTTCCCCCCTGCTATGGATTAAGTACTAATGGTTATTAATAAGTAACCATTATTAGATAAAAAGAAAATTCTTACAATCTAAAAATATTTTCTGGCGTTAAATAACCTGTAAAAAGTTTGATAAGCCGTAGAAAACGAATCAGTCAAAGAAATATTGATACTGGCCTGTTATTTACATTTATTTAGATTCTCTGGAATATAAATGTGTACAAACTATAGTATTCACAATGGGAGGGATCAGTTTATATAATGATTGTAATGTATGATTGATCCCCTGCTTTATATCCACATAATTTCGTATTTTTCAAATTCTGATTAGGCATGAGTCGATCTCTTCTCCAGGGTAATTACTAAGACTTATTTCCCTAAATCGTTATTATCTAAAAAAAAAAAAATGCTTAAAATCTAAATTTATTTTCTGGCTTGAAATGACATGTAAAAGGTTGATAACCTGTAAAAAACGAATCAGTCAATAATATTAATAAAGAAGATGTTAGGTCGGACAGTTTTCACTTATGCCGGGAGATTGTTATGCTTATGCAACAGTGGGTTGCATCGGTGAGGAAGAAATCCTAAATCTCAATCGGGTTCGCTATATTTATGTATGGTAAAGGCATGAATCCACCTCTTCTTTCCCCCAAATATGGGTTAAATAATAGAACTTCTATAAGTAAATCATTATCATCGGAAAATAAGAAAGGATCACACACACACGCGTGCGCACACATTATATATATATATATATATATATATATATATATATATATATATATATATATATACATATATACATATATATATACATATATATATATATATAAATATATATATATACATATACATATATATATATATATACAAATATATATATATACATATATATATATATATATATATATATAAATATATATATATACATATATATATATATATATATATATATATATATATATATATATATATATATATATATATATAAACTAAATCATTATTATCCCCCAAGAAATGTTTTCTGGCTTTAAATCAACTTCAAATGGTTGATAGGCCGTAAGAAAACGAATCAATCAAAGAAATCCTGATACAGGCATGTCTTTTACATTTATTTACATTCTCTGAAATATAAATATGTAGAAACTATAGTGGTTACAAAGTGAGTGATCAGTTTACATATTGATTGTAATATTTGTTTGATCCCCCATTTTGTATGCACATAAATTCTTGTTTTTCAGATTCTGATAAAGTACGAGTTCATCTCTCCTCCCCCAACTCATTACTAAGACTTGTATCACTAAACTTTTGATCTCAAAAAAAAAAAAGTTAAGCAATGTTGAGCCTGGTCAATACTAGATGGGTGACCGCGTGCGATGACCAGGCGCTGTAAATTTGGATGTAAGGGTGGTCTAATGGAGAATTGATCGCAGTTGTTAATCGGAGAGCCGAGTTCCAATTCCAGGTTGGGTTCGTTATATTCACTTAAATATAAATAACCTTGGGAGTGATATGAATCAACCACTTCTTCCCCTCGCTATGGGTTAATTAGTAAGACTTGTATCATTGAATCATTATTATTCGCCACCAAAAGAAAAAAAATCTCTTGCTGTCTAAAAATGATTTCTGGTTTGAAATAACCTGTAAAAGGTTGATAACCTGTAAAAAAGTCAATCATATAAATAAAGAAGGTGTTAGATTGGACAGTTTTCACTTGCACCGGGAGATTGTTATGTTTATGTAACATTGGGTTGCATAGGTGAGGAAGAAATCCTAAATCTCAATCGGGTTCTCTATATTCAAGGACACATGACACAGTGGATAAAGGCGTTGGTTAGATCCAATGACAGACCCAAAGAGTGTGAGTTCAATACCCGGTTCAGGCAGTGGAGAACTTTCAGAGGGAAAATTAGCAGGAGATAACTGATAACTGACATCCATCAAACATGGCTCGTGGAACTAGAACAGTCTACCCCAGTGATCGAAATAAAGGGTTCGGTTCGAAATTCCAACCACCTGAAGAAGGCCGGAGCGTACAACGGCCGAAACGTTGTGACAAAAATGGCGACAAAGATGAGGACAATAGTCCGACTAATGTAAATACCGCTATATTTATGCATGTTAAATGTATGAATCTACCTCTTCTTTCCCCCAGATATGGGTTAAATAGTAGGACTTCTATAAATAAATCATTATCATCGTCGAAAAATTCTTTCAATTTGAAAAAATATTTTGTGGCTTTAAAACACCTACAAAAGGTTGATAAGCCGTGAAAAACAAATCAAATAAATCCATCAACCCCCACCCCAATCTCTGATAGGTTTAAAAACAAACAAAAAAAAAGAGAAGAAAATTTGTTGAGTGAGAATCAAAGAGAACGACATAAATAGAGTATGATGAGAAAGAGAGAAACATATATCGGGAAAGAGTGATAACTAGAAAGACAGAGAGAGGGGGGAAAGAGAGTGAATAGAATAGAGAATAGAGAAAGAGAGAAAAAGAACTAGAAGGAGATAGGAAGAGAGAGAGAGGGTTATGGCGAGTTAAAGAGAGAAAGCTATATTGAAAGATGGAGTGAGAGAGCTATATGCAGGGTGCGATGGATAAACTGTCGTCAAAATGACGCTAAAATGAAAATGACACTGACATCTCATTTTAACAGAAATACAGGGTGCGATGGATGAATTGTCGTCTCAATGATGCCAAAACGAAAATATATGTATATATATACATTTTAGCAGATATACAGAGTGCGATCGATAAATTGTCGTCAAAATGACACAAAAAAAAAAAAAAAAAGGAAAATGACATTGACATCTCATTTTAGCAGATATACAGGAGGCGATGGATAAATTCTCATTAAAATGACGCAAAAATGAAAATGACACTGACATCTCATTTTAACAGAAATACAGAGTGCGATGTGTAAATTGTCGTCTAAATGACGCAAAAATAAAAATAACACTGACATCTCATTTTAACCGATACTAAAATTACGCAAAAATATCTTGAAATAGTAAAGACTAAATTTATACAATAAAACCACAATTGGCTTCAACCACGGCCTCCAGACTACTTCAGAATCTTCTGCAACTCTTCTGGGCAATCTCCTTGTTTAAGTTAGTGAATGCTGCCATATCCTTGCATTCAGTTCATCTTTGGTGTTGCAAGGAGTTTTGTTGCTCTCTTGCTCAACTGCACCCCACACATAATAATCAAGGGCGTTGCTGTCTGGGGTGTTAGGTGGCAAGATGTAACGTGTGATGTGGTCGCAGAATTTGTCTGACGACTAGGTACTCCTACTTGTGTGGCATGGAGCAGAGTCCTGGGTCTTCCAACAGCCACCCTCTTGATCCAGGGCAGCACTACCCCCTCCATGTTGAGTCTGAAGCTCTCACCAACAAATTCGGGAGTTCTTTTATCTGAATGATTAGAGTGAGTTTTCCCAGCTGTCGTACCTTCGTAATTACCATTAAACTCATCCAACTCTTTCCGAATCATCTCCACAGTCCTCAGATTGACACCCAAACACTCCGAAATGTTCGTATTGGAGCTTCCGGTGCGAATGCCAAGCAGTACAGCATGGAGTTTCTAAATTCCTGGCATCATGATGCTCTTTTTCTTACAGACGGTGCCTAACTGACCCTACTAAACTGTGCAGCCGACAAATTCAAAAACAAATAACGCGCATGCGCGAAATTAAAAATAATATGGCGACAATCTTACCTTGTAGAAAGAGAAGGACAGAGAGAATGAACTAGAGAAGTAAAGACACAACTGGAGTGAGAGTGAAAGCATAAGAGATAAAATGCATAGAGAAAAGAAATATTTATAAAAGTTAGAGAGCGGTAATGAGAAAGAGAAAAGAGATAAAAAGTCCGAAAGAGAGAACGCTAGAAATGAAGAGAACTGGGCAGATAAAGAGAAAGAGATAGAAATAGAATGAGGGGGAGCTAGCGAGTGCAAGAGGGCTGAAGTGAAACAGAAAGCGTCAATGAAAGAGAGAGAGAATAAAGGCAGAACTAGAGAGAGAGAGAGACAGACAGAGAGAGACAGAGAAAGAGAGATCAAATATTTGCTTTGGTTTGTTTTACGGCATATCAACCTCAATGAGTTATTTAATTCCAAGTTTTTTTATTGATGGTAATATTTTTTTTTTTCAAAAATGTATTACTGATAATATTTTTTCAAATGGTAATATTTTTTTTCTTTTGCAAAAATGTATTGCCGGTAATATTTTTGTTTTTATTTCAAAAATGTATTGCTAGTATTAAAAACTATAGTTACATTTTCATAGTTTTTTTACCCCCGTTTTAGGTTAGGGTTTAACAATTTGCCTATTCGCCTGAGTTCAAATTCCAATCAGATCCATTACATTCACCTCCGTGCTAATAGCCTTGGGAAAGGTATGAATCCTTTCCTTCTCCTTCCACCCAGCTATGGGTAAATAGCAGGACAGACCGTGTTCTATAGCCTTGGATGGCAAATGGTCTACCGCAGAAAGAAATGGCAACCTACTGCGGGAAAAAGAGGTAATGGATAACGAGCGGCTCGGATTGAGGAATCGTAGAGCCGAGTTCGAATTCCAGTCGAATATATGCTAATACCCCTGGGAAAGGTATGAATTCTCTTCTCCCCCCCCCCAGCTATGGGTAAATAGCAGGACAGACCAGTTTGTATATACTTGGATGGCAACTGGTCTATCACAGAAAGAAATCGCAACCTACTGTGGATAGCGGCTCGGATTAAGGAATCGGAGAGCCGAGTTCGAATTCCAGTCGAATCCATTACGTTCACTTATATTCTGGTCTATCGCAGAAAGAAATGGCAACCTACTGCAGGAAAAAAATCTGATCGCCTAAGCGTGTATCACGCATGGCACATAACTGACTGACTGATTTGCCTATAGCTGGGTCCTAACAGTTGATACCACCCCGAGTGAAGGTGGATCTGGGAACACCAGTAATTAAGACCTTGTTCCACGGTCCTGAAAACCTCCAATATCCCAACCAGAGGCCTTGCTGCCGGACGTAGTTCATCGTCATACCCAGAACAATGAATCAAAGAGGAGGAGGTAGAAGTAAGTGAAGACATGGACGATATACAACGACTGACTGTTGATTTGAAGAGCTTAAGAATATAACGTTCAAGGAAGCACCCATACGAGAGGTTGTCCACAAAACAGCTGTTCTAGGGGGGAAAAAACTGTCTGAGGGGAATTTATTTCTTACACGTGGAATACAGGGGGGGGGGTGACGGTGATTCGGCTCCGCAATGGTAGCTTGGCGAGTCCGAGATATAAATGTTCAAGAGTCTTTTATTGTTACATCAATGCTTGAAGTTGGAGATTGCGCTAATCAAGCCCTGACATGGCAGCAACACTCCATTTTTGGTTTGATAGGGTCTTTGTAAAGAGAAAGCATGACAGAAGAGTTCCACTCGAGTCCTTGAGTGACTCTGTGACTCCGTAGATGTTCAAAGCATAGAGCCTTGTTTAGTATTTGAGGTTTTCGAAAACCTTTCCTTAAACTATCCTGGTGTTCTGACCCCAGTTTCGGGGGGGTTAACTATTTGCCCATAGTTGGGACCCTAACAGGTGCTACCACTCCGGGTCAGGGTGGACCTGGGAACACCAGCAATTAAGAGGTGCTTCCACGAGCTGATCAGATGCATTGCTGTCGGATGTAGTTTAAATAGACTGGTTTGGTCTAGTTTGTTTTGAGGCATATCAACCTCAATGGGTTTGCTTAATGCCGACAAGATTTTTATTGCTGGAAATATTTTTTTCTTCAAAAATTCATTGTTGGTAATGGTCTTTTACAAAAAACGTATTGCTGGTATTAAAGCCTATTTTTACACTTTCATAGTGTTTTGACTCCAGATAAGGGGTCAACCCTTTGCCCATAGCTAGTAGGTGTTACCATCTCCGGTCAAGATGGACCTGGCAATACCAGCAATTAAGAGGTGGTTCCACGAGCCTCAAAACCTCCTGATCAGATGCCTTGCTGTCGGATGGAGTTTATCATCATACCTAGAACACCTCATTGAGGTGTGGAGTCTTACCCCTCTGCAGAGATAAAGTTGGCGTATTCTGAAGATCCAGCCGACATGGCGGGGTGGGGAGAATGGAAGAAAAGGAGCTACATTCAAAAAGCGGATAACAGCTAAAAACAATGAAAGATGCAATGGACAGGGTGGGGAGATAAAACGAGGGGGGACAAGAAAGAGAGAAGGGGAGCACGAAGGGGATTGCATAGAGAAAGTAAGCTGTTATCTTTTCTTCTACGGCATATCAACACCACAATGGGTTATCTAATATCGACAAGGACACATGGCACAGTGGATAAAGGCGTTAGTTAGATCCAGTGACAGGACCCAACGTGTGTGAGTTCAATACCCGGTTAAGGCAGTGGAGAATTTGGAGAGGGGAATTAACAGGAAATAACTGACATCCATTAAACATTGCACGTGGAAATAGAACAGTCTACCCGAGTAAGCGAAATAAAGGGTTCATTTCGACATTCCAACCACCTGAAGAAGGCCGGAGCGTACAACGGCGGAAACGTGGTAATAAATATGACAAAAAACATGAGGACAATAGTCCTGATAATATAATAGTGAAAATTTATATTGTTGACAGTATTATTTTTTCAATAATGTATTGCTGGTATTAAAACCTATTTTACACTTTCGTTGTCTTTTCACCCCAGTTTGGGAGTTAACTATTTGTCCATAGTTGGGACCCTAGCAGTTGATACTACCCGGGGTCATGGTGGACCTGAGAACGCCAGCAATTAAGAGGTGATTTCGCGCTCCACAAAACTTCCTGATCAGAGGCCTTGCTGCCGGATGTAGTTTATCATCATTCCCAGGACGCTTCATTGGGTGGGAGGTTTTACCCCTCTGCAGAGGTGCAGGCGGCGTATTCTGGACCCACGGCCTACAGGGCATAGAAAGTGAGCTAGAGAGTGAGAGAGAGAGAAATGGAAGAAGGTTTGAGAGAAAAAGAGCTAGAGTAGGATATATATATATATATATATATATATATATAGAGAGAGAGAGAGAGAGACAGAGAGAGAGACAGAGAATAGGAAGAGGACTTGAGAGAAAAAGGGTTAGAGTTGGAGAGAGAGTGTGCTATATATATGTATATATATAGAGAGAGAGAGAAATAGAGAGATAGAGAATAGGAAGAGGGCTTGAGAGAAAAATAGCTAGAAGGGGAGAGAAAGCGAGAGCTCTCTCTCTCTATATATATATATAGAGAGAGAGAGAGCTAGAGAATAGGAAGAGGGATTGAGAGAAAAAGAGCTAGAGAGGGAGAGAGAGCTCTATATATAGAGAGAGTGAGTACTATATATATAGAGAGAGAGAGCTAGAGAATAGACAGAGGGCTTAAGAGAAAAAGAGTAAGAGAGGGAGAGAGAGAGATTGTGTGTGCTATATAGCGAGAGAGAGAAAGGGAGAGCTAGAGAATAGGAAGAGGGCTTGAGAGAAAAAGAGCTAGAGGGGGAGAAAAAGCGAGAGCTCTCTCTCTATCTCTCTATATATATATATATGGAGAGAGAGAGCTAGACAATATAAAGAGGGCTTGAGAGAAAAAGAGCAAGAGAGGGAGGGAGAGTGTGTGCTATATATAGAGAGAGAGAGAAAGGGAGAGCTAGAGAATAGGAAGAGGTCTTGAGCGAAAAAGCGGTAGAGAGGGAGAGAGAGTGTGTGTGCTATATATATATATATATATATATATATATATAGAGAGAGAGAGAGAGAGAGAGAGAATAGGAAGAGAGCTTGAGAGAAATAGAGAGAGAGATAGAGAATAGGAAGAGAGCTTGAGAGAAAGAGAGAGAGAGAATAGGAAAAGTGCTAGAGAGAGAGGGGCTTCGATTTAAAGAGAGCTACTGGGGAGGTAGAGAGAGTTACATGAATGCATGAGACACCAGATGTACGCCGTGCAGGGCGTATAACTACATCATTCTCTACCTTTTATCACACTCTATTTCTTTTGTTCTCACCCGCCATGCATGGTTGCACCCGGGTTCCGCTGATATGTGTCCTTCCCCGGCCCCTCATTGATAAATCACATACATTCAGCAATCCGAGAAAGCAACAAAAACAGAAAATAAAATAAACAAAATAAACAAAAAAATTAAACAAAAAGAAATGAAAATTATTAGTTGGTGCAAAAGTAGCTAGCGCCAGAGCTTAAATAATGCCTTTGAAGTTTGCACAGGACTTCATTGCATGTACAATTCCTCAACATCTTTTGCAAACAAAAAATAAGTGAACTTTGAATAGAAGTTATTTTGCGGAGCAAAATTTAATAGTGACCAAATAATTAAATAAGGACCTAATAATTAAATGAAGACCTAATAATTAAATAAGGACCTAATAATATCCTGAATATGACTAATAATGACCTAATAATTAAATAAGGACCTAATAATTAAATAAGGACCTAATAATGTCCTAAAATGACTAACAAAAACCTAATAATTAAATAAGGGCCTAATAATGTCCTGAAAATAACTAATAATTTCCTAATAATTAAATAAGTAGCTAATAATTAAATAAGGATCTAATAATGTCCTGAAAATGACTAAGAATCACCTAATAATTAAGTAAGGACCTAATAATGCCCTGAAAATGACTAATAATCACGTAATAATTAAAGAAGTTAATTTAATGATCTATAACACAAACATTTTTAATATTTAGTCAATAGAGAGAGGAATTAAAATTTAATACAACTGACCAGATTATTTTTTTTTAAATTGAAGTTTACCTGTTGTCGCTCCTCCTTTGTTATATCTCGATCGACAAATAAAAATAGGACCTATACGTACCAGCTAAAAAGATTATAAAATGCAATAATAATAATACACCATCATTATCTACAAGCAGATGATATTAAGTCCTAGCAGCCACTCCTTCCGTTTACACGGGGAAAGGCTTTCTCGACTTAATTAATCTCAAGGACTTTAATTGTTTCAAATTATCACAAGATTGGCGTTCATCACAGAAAATAACAGTAGGACAACTAACTGACAGTCGAGAAAACAGTGTCTGGGAACTCAGACTGATATCTGCATAATACGGAGAACAAGTTCTTGCGGCGCGCCTCGGCGCACAGATGTATTCTCATTATGTGCTCTGCAATTACAAGCCCGGATGACACAACAGACCTATGCAAATAATTTCAAAGCTGACCTCTTAAAACGTAAAATGCGAAAATCAGGTTCTGAATAAACATACAGAAGGGAATCATCTTTTCATTCTTCTATGCGTCGTGTCGCTTCAGGACGGGAACGATCAGGGCGCTCCACAGCTTCCTATCCTTGTAGTTCTTAGAAGCGTTCGTCTTTTTGTCATCCTTACTGGTAAGGTATGTGTATCCAACTGTCTCTCAATGTCTTTTTACTTCGTAGTGTCTTGTGAGTAAAAATTCTCCAAACTCCACGTCCTCATTATATGTTCAAGAAATTTCAAGTCAGTTTCTGAGTATAGGTACTCTTTTCGTTTCCATTTAAGATGTTGCCGACGTTTATGCGTTCCATCCATGGAATGCTCATCATCATTCTGTAGAACCACACTTGCTAATAGTCAGTTGATTGTTTTTGCTTTTTACTTACCAGTAAAAAAATATCTTGTTTATGACAATATATATATACATATAAAAAACACACGAAAATTTTGTCTAGATCCAGGAAATATTCCATTATCTTTTACTAAATTGTAATACAAACCTCAAGAGAGAGTCATGGTAGAGGCTTACTGAATGTGGTGTGTTACACCCTTGTGCAGATAAATTGAAACAACCGCTTCAGTTTATTTTCTTTCACCATTCGGTCAGTTTTAGACCCACTGGATTGACAGGTTGTAATCGATTTATTTTTTTTCATCAGATTAGGTCATTTGCAGTGGTGTACAGTAATATGAATCTATTTTCAGGGTGTATGATGAAATTTGTTTGACCTTGAAAAATATTGCGTCAACAGTGACTAAATCAGATTTTTATCACGTCCAGACACTATTGTCTGGACTGTCGATTAGTTGTCCTGCGGCCGTTGTCTGGAATCGTACGAAAATTGTAACGCTGCACGAACACAATGGGAAGGCTTAACAGTGAGCAAATCAAAGTGCTACAGACTGGCTCAAAAACTCTCCAGATTTAAATCCAAACGAGGATCTGTCGTCAATCTGCAAAGAACAACTTCGTGGAAAGAACATACGAAGTACTAACATGTGCACTGGGGCATGTTTCATTCAGAAAATACGAAAAAAAAGTAAATAATAACGGAATTATTCGTTTTGTTTCAATTAATGTGCACAAGGGTGAAGGCGGTCATGGCCCTCCACATCTTCCTCTATAATTAATTTGCACATGGGTGTATATGAATCTAAGATTAGTTTCAATTAAATGTATTTTGAACGCAACTGTATGCCTTCAACTACAGATACAAAGTAGTGTTAATCATTTTGCTATAAAATGTATTGTTGGTAATTTTACTATAAATATAGAGTTTTGGTCGGATGACTTTGTTTAGCGGCATATCAACATCTATAGGTTATTTAATGCCGAAATCTAAATATTACGTATATAATATATATCACACACACACACACACACACACACACACACACACACACACACACATATATATATATATATGTGTGTGTGTGTGTGTGTGTGTGTGTGTGTGTGAAATGTGTATGCATATATATATATATATATATATATATATATATATATATATATATATATATATGAAGAAATATAGTCTTAAAGTGTGCTATATTTATGGGATAAAGTGCTCAATATCAGAGATGGAGCGTGTGTAAATATAAAAGTGAACATATATATATATATATATATATATATATATATATATATATATATATATAATTTATTCTATATATTATTTATATATTATATATGCGCGCTACTTATTGGAAAGCGCTCAATATCAGTGATAGAGCTAACATATTAAATTGAATTGATGCGAGTTTGTGACCCTGGGTTTCACACTTTTGCGATCGTCAAACAAACTGATTAATTTTTAATTTTTTGATTTATATAGAGTCGCGTATATCCGTGTTTTTATGGAAGTGCTAGGAAAACTTGTCGTCAGGACGCCACTCATACATACGCAAACATACATACACGCCCGTACACTCATTGACGTACGCAGACACATACGCACGCACGCTTACCCCCCGGGGCTCGCACAAACATAAATATATGTGAACAGTATGGGACTTGGTATGTATACGTATATATGTGTCGTTGTATACATACGTACGCATTTGGCCCTGAATTAGACAGATTTAGGATAAAATAGTAAACGCCCTAAAATCCATTGGATTTAAAATAGAAATAAATGCAGGTAGAACAACAGTAAGTTTCCTAGACGTCATCCTTAACCTGAACAATAATACATACGAACCGTACAAAAAAGATAATGACACCCTAACAGACGTACACACATCTTCCAACCATTCACCTTCAATCATCAAACAAATCAATCAGCTGCAGACTATCTGAAACTCAGACATAGGCATTTTCAATAACAAAAAAACGCCATACGACGAAGCACTAAAAGGAAGTGGATACACACAACAACTAAAATATACACGTCCACAAAACCATTATCTGGTTTAATCCACCATACAACAAAACCGTCAAAACAAACATAGGTGGGACGTTCTTAAACTTAATAGAAAAACATTTCACTGAAACAAACCGATTAGCAAAAAATATTCAATAAAAAATAACGTTAAAATTAGTTACACCTGCACAAAAAATATAACACAAATAATAAAAAGCCACAAAAAATAACAACCTATAATAATGCAACCAAGGAACCTCAATGCAACTGCAGAAATAGAACAACATGTCCACTGCAGGGAAATTGCCAAGAAACGAATATAATATATAAAGCCAAGGTAAGTGCAAATAACATCACAATGTACTACATCGGCGCCACTGAGGGTCCATTCAAGAAAAGAATAAATAACCACAACCTGTCATTCTCCAACAGAAAATCCTCAAACAGCACCACACTATCCGCATACATATGGCATCTAAAAGACAGAAATATTACACCAAGAATAAGCTGGAAAATATTGGAAAAAAAAACACCTGCCTACAACATTACAAAGAAATGGCCACTTTGCATACACGAAAAGGTAGCAATAATTATTCATATCCAACAAAAGAATTTACTAAACATAAAATCAGAAATAATTTCCAAATATAGGCATGAAAATAAATACCTATTATCAGAATTTATACCAAACGGATAAAAAAAAAACAACAAACACCACCACATAAACCATCATTGACCCTATAAACATGAAAAAAGAAACCACTGACACCATAACACCATCAATTATTTTCTAGTTCAAACTACCATCATAATAATTGCAATTATTGTTATTACATTCCACCACCATTACTAATCACTTCTACCACTTTACAATATCTATTTGCTACTACAATTGTTATCATCACCTGCTCCCCACCGCCACCACTACCACCATATCACAGTTACTATTGCTGTATTAGTCTGCAATTACCATTAACGTATCAGCCCACAATTATAATTATTAGGTTGGTGCAAAAATAATGTCGTTTTCTCACATGAAGTTGAACGTCAAAAAACGACATTATTTTTGCACCAACCTAATACTTCTCTCTCCATTCCAACAAAGTATTACAAATTGGAATTTCTACCATTTACATATGCGCAATCGCCAAAAACAAGCAAATAACCGGCTTTAAAATGATAACAAAACAGCCTTGAAAAAATAAAAATAATAGCAATTTTTACCTATCATAGTCTTACACAGATCCCCATCGTACGTATATACGTGCGTGCGAGAAAATATTCAGTGAACAAATATAGAAAAACGGTCTCCGCCTTTGAACGTTGGCAGCGCAACAATCATAGACATTCGCTACACAATCCAACATTGAATGCAGCAACCAAATGCGTACGCATGTACACAACAACACATATATACGTATATATATCAAGTCCCATATAGTTCACATATGTTTATGTTTGTGCGAGCTCCGGTGGGTGAGCGTGCGTGTGTGTGTGTCTGCGTACGTCAGTGAGTGTACGGGCGTGTATATATGTATGCGTATGTATGAGTGGCGTCCCGACGACAATTTTTCCTCCCGCTTCCATAAAAACAGCGATATACGCAACCCTATATAAATCCAAAATTTAAAAAGAAGACTACAAGAAGACAGAATGCATGGTCATCAGTAAGAGGATGAACCCGAAATGCGATTTTGCAGGGCTGGAACACTAGAAACAAGTAGACGCGGAAGTTTAAATATCTGGGAATCTTCTTGACAGAGGACGGCAAGTGCGACGCTGAGATCCGTAGACGTATTGGGATGGCCAAGGACGCATTTCGAAAGCTGGGCAGAGTATTGCGAGACAGGAGAATTTCTTTGGTAACAAAGAAAAGAATACGGAGCTGTTACGTGACATCTGTCCTTCTTTATGGCAACGAACGTTGGAGGATTTCCTCACAAGATTAAGAAGAGACTCGAGGCGACGGGATGCCAGATCAGGGCCAACCACATTGCATATCCGTCTCTAGACTTTGTCGAGGACCTTAAGACGAACAGCGGGGTCTCCAGACCATATATGACAGCAGTATT
>OZ038507.1:76046846-76051846 GCA_964036315.1 Acanthosepion esculentum
AGCTTTAACAAAAGTAAAACAGGTTAGATTTATAATGCTTTCTCATTCGTTCTTTATCACATCATAGTATATATATAAATATATATATGTGTATTGCATATATATATATATATATATATATATATATATATATATATATATATATATATATATATATATATATGCATATATATATGTGTGTGTTTTGCATATATATATATATATATGTATGTATTATATATGTATATGTATTACAGCTAAAAAATAACTCAACATGGGATAGTCTATTTCAAGCCGTTCTGTACGCGGCTTTCATCAGTCCCTAAGTGTCTGTCTCGGAGCCTTGTTTTAAATTTATTTTCAATGTCAGTCCTCCTCTGGTAGACGCCATGTTAATAATAATGGTTTTGTGTTAACGAGTGGTGGGGGCGTAAGTTATTTTATTCCGGACGAATTGGTCTGGGGTTGGAGTTTATTTTTGGCTAGAAACCCTCGTTGTTTGTAGTTTAATATTAGTTCCTACTATGTGGCATGTCTTTTACGAGCCCCAAGTGTGTTTTTCTGGCATTCATATTAAATAGTTTTTGTACTACAGGTGTCCAATATTATTAATAAGCGATGGGGGATTTAATCTTAAACCTGTTAAGATTAATATAAATTAGTTGAGTTATAGATTTATAAATTGTGGGTAATACCCGAGCACCCAATGGAATAAATCATGCTGTCCAACACACTTATATGCTTACATATCTTCATACATACATATGTACATTTACATGCCCATACATATATGCCACTATACGCACACATATACATATGCTCTGTTATATATATATATATATATATATATATATATATATATATATATATATATATATATATATATATGCTCTGATATTTATATATACATATGCTCTGTTGTAATAAATGCATCGAGCTCAGTGGATCAGATTTAAGACTTAATATTACTAGGATCCACCCGGGTTATATACCAATGGATCGATTACCTCTACTATATATATATATATATATATATATACATATATATATATATATATATATATATATATATATATATATATATATATATATAAATATATATATATGGATTCAAGTTGACGCTAGACTTGAAGAGGTTAGTAGTCGGGAAAGCATCCTCTCGGGAGTCTGTTCTACAAAAGAGAGACTCTTGAGAAGAAGCTCTTCGAATAGAACATCTTCCTTACTATGGAATACGAAAGGAATGATGATGAGTCTACCCTGTGTATGGGGTATACTTGTGAAGGTCTGAACTGGTTGAATTTTGGTTCGTCAGAACATTTTTCCACCGAAATATCAATAGAGTAGAGAAAGGCTTGCGATATTGCATCTGTGGGAAAGAGGTTGTAGAGTAGGAAATACTTTTGAACCCGAGGCTAGAAAGAAAGGATTCTGCAGCTCCAGCCCAGATATGGCAGAAAGACTTCATTTTTGGTCTAATCTGAATCTTGTCACGATAGAAGCGGCGTCAGGTAATTTCTGAGATGATCATATTTCCAACAATGGATCTTATATATGAGTTCCAGGTGGTCTGTGTTTGGGTTTATTTTGTTTAACGGCATATCAACCTCAATGGGTTATTTAATGCCGACATCATTTTTAGGATAGATTCGTATGAATAGAATATGTATTATTGGGTTTAAATTGGTTTGGTTTATTTTGTTTTACGGTATATCAACCTCAGTGGGTTATTTAATGCCGACAACATTTTTAGGATAGATTCGTATGAATAGAATATGTATTCTTTGGTTTAGATTGCTTTGGTTTATTTTGTTTTACGGCATATCAACCTCAGTGGGTTATTTAATGCCGACGACATTTTTAGGATAGATTCGTATGAATAGAATATGTATTCTTTGGTTTAGACTGGTTTGCTTTATTTTGTTTTACGGCATATCAACCTCAATGGCTTATTTAATGCCGACAACATTTTTAGGATAGATTCGTATGAATAGAATATGTATTCTTTGGTTTAAATTGGTTTGGTTTATTTTGTTTTACGGCATATCAACCTCAATGGGTTATTTAATGCCGACAAGATTCTTAGGATAGATTCGTATGAATAGAATATGTATTCTTTGGTTTAGATTGGTTTGGTTTATTTTGTTTTACGGCACATCAACCTCAATGGGTTATTTAATGCCGACAAGATTCTTAGGATAGATTCGTATGAATAGAAAATGTATTTTTTGTAAGAAATCAATTAGGAGATTAGGTTTCATTGACGTATTTTTGTGAACAAGGCTTTTGTCGAGAGTTAAATGTGTTGCCGGTAACTGCTTTATTTTTATTTTTTCATTCTTTTTAAAAATGCATTATTGATATTTTTAGTTTAAAATCTATTTTGATGCTTTCATAATGATTTGACCCCAGTTTGAAAGTTAACTTTTTGCCCATAGCTGGGATCCTAACAGGTGCTAGCGAAAATTTAGTGTGGACCTGGGAACAACAACAGTTAAAAGGTAGTTCCACCCTCCTCAAAAACCTCCGATTCAGAGGCCTTGCTGCCGTATGTAGTTTATCATCATACCCAGGACGCCACGAGGGCTATTTTGGTTTACTTTGCATTGTTATACGGCATATCAACCTCAATGGCTTATTTAATGCTGACAAGATTTTTATTGCTGCTAATATTTTTTTATCTATCTATCTATCTATCTATCTATCTATCTATCTATTTCAGTATATATTGGTTTGGTTTGGTTGCTTTTACGGCATATCATCCTCAATGGCACGTGGAACTAGAACAATCTACCCTGGTGGGGGAAATAAAAGGTTTGGTTCGAAATTCCAATCACCTGAAGAAGGCTGGAGCGTACAAAAGCCGAAACGTTGTGAATATGCCAACGAAGATGAAGATAACAGTCCGAATAATTTAAATAATGCAAATAATCATAATACCTCATCTCAGAGATATAGAGGCCGAAATGCTGTGAATATGGCAATGACGATGAGGATAACAGTCCGAATAATTTAAATAATGCAAATAACCATAATACGTCATCTCATCGATATAGACAGATATCTAAATAATCAATGGAAATCAAATAATCCAATAAATCCTAAAAAATACTCGCGGTATTTTGTCTCAGAATATAACCAGAGGAAGACCGGAGAAACAATAGGCCTCTCTGTAAGGTCACGACCGTCAACAACCTGAAACGTCATGACATTAAAAGACAAAACTAAACACACACACATACAAAAAAAAAACAGTAGACTAAAACCATGTGGATGTGCGGTTGGTGTAATGGGTAGCGGCACTGAATGAGAAAACGGAGAGTCGATTTCGAATTCAATCGAGATCATTGCAGTCACATAGGCGCGAATAACATTGGGAAATGCATGAATCCATATTTTCTAAGCTATACAAGGTAAATTGTGCTCTTTAACCGTATTTGGTAACCAATCTAGGAAAAGGAAAATTCTGTAATCCAAACAGGTTGGGCATGGTCTTATTAACTACATCCCATAAAAAAAAACTATTACTTACTATTAAAACCACAGTAGCAGTGCCTAACGCGCTGAGGTCTGTGGCCCCCATACTCCTCGGGGTGGGGGGCAAAACACTTGCTTTTCTCTTCATGTCTCATTACTCGTCAGGGCCGTAGGGACACTACATGGTAACTTACTCAACAAGATTGATTGATTTGTTTGTTTAACGGCATATCAACTCCTTTATGGGTCATTTAATGCCGAAATTTAATTTTCTTTGGAATCTTGAAGTAATAAAAATATGGTATATGTTATTCTGCTTTCACAGTTGAATACATGGTAAATGATAGTCAGCTTTTGTGCATATAGATACTTGTGTGGATATAATTACTAGAGGCGGTGATGGGTGTGCTTTATGTTGTAGTTTTTTAAAGCTATATTTTGGAATACAGTTTGATTTCCTTAATATTATTTAATATTATTTAATATTATTTATATGCATTAATGTCACGAAAGAGTTCTTTTGTGTTGGTTATTTGGTTGATTACATTTAGCGGCATATTAACACCTGTATGGGTTATTTAATGCCGAAATCTAAATATTTTGAACACAGTTTTATGGCTTCAACTACAGATAAAATATATTATTATTATTATCAATGGGTATTGTTGGTCATTCTTTTATATAAAAAATATATTTCTGGTATTTTTACACTTTCATAGCGATTTTTTTTGTTCGGGGGTTCATAGCTGGAACCCTAACGAGTGCTACCACCCTAAGTCAGGATGGACATGGGAACAACAGCAAATAAGAGGCGACTCCACGCTCCTCAAAACCTCCAATCTTCCGATCAGAGGCCTTGCTGCCGGATGCAGTTTATCGTCTTGCACAGGACTGCACTCAACAAGAAAGCTTCACTAGATCTGGCCAATAGGCAGAGCGTAAGTCCGGGCAAAATTTTTGCCGGTTCATACCACCGCTTTCATTGTCTCATTCATCTTTGTATAGTTACTTGTAGGATGAGGCCATATCACTTCCGTTTCCTCTTCATTATGGCCGTCGATACGTCTCTATTGCCGTTTATCCGACGACTCTTCTGCGAAACGTCTTCATTCGTGACGCGGTCGGTGCAGTATCTCACCTCCTCAGTTTAGATCAACCTTTGAAATCCTGTTTTAGAGTCCATGACTCGCCTGCATACAGGTGAACCGACAAGAGGCGGGCATATAAAAAGGTCGAGATTGGGCGAGATTAAAACGTGAGTTCACCGATTACGAAATTAAGTATTTTGATATATTACACTTGATGTTGTGTAAAATGAAAATTTTATTATACTGACAACGCCATCAATAATACTACCACCCCCCACCAGTAAAAAGAAGAGGAAGAAGAAGAAAAAGAAAAGGGCAGGGAACCATTGGTAGCAAGACTTACCGCTACGAACCCCAATATTGATATTATCACCGGCTACCTTGATCACCACCTCCAACTCCACTTTTAAAAAACACTAAACACGCACGAACCATAACCGATAATAATATTACATA
>OZ038507.1:76059346-76061846 GCA_964036315.1 Acanthosepion esculentum
TGTATTATGTTTTCTGTATAATTATGTATTATGTATTTGTATTATGTATTATGTATTTATGTATTATGCATGCATTATATTTCTGTGTGTTTATGTATTATGTATTTGTATTTATGTATTAAGTATTTGTATTATGTATTATGTATTTATATCTTATGTATGTATTATGTTTTCTGTGTGTTTATGTATTATGTATTTGTATTATGTATTAAATATTATGTATTATGTATTTCTGTATGTTTATGTGTTATGTATTTGTATTATGTATTTATGTATTATGTACGTATTCTGTTTACTGTGTGTTTATGTATTTGTATTAAATATTATGTATTTCTGTATGTTTATGTATTTTTATTATGTATTTATGAATTATGTATGTTATTGAGGGTCTCCCCTTTTCACACAAATGGACTCACCCAATGTATACATATACTACTACCAGTGAATACCCGAACAGTCAAGTAGGAGTCGAGACGGAACGACAGAAGAGTAGTAGAGTTCAGTAGTAGTAGAGTAAGTCACACACAGAGACGGCGACAAGCGTCACAGTTAGCGATCACGTAGACTCAGTAAGGAGTCATACCGCGATACTTCAATACCAAGACTGTATACATATTAGTGCTACTAACCCGCATTCCTGGATCTACTAACCCGTATTACCAGTTTGTATTATTACGTTAATACATTTATTTTCCTTATCCTTTCCTGGCGTTTGTTATTCATTGATATCGGATTCATCCCGGAATCCACAACAGTTTTTATTTGAACATTTTATCTTTTAAAATTCTATATTCATTTATAGCGTTTAGATGATAACATTATTTAGTAAAAAATATATTTACTAATTATAAATGTAAACGCTTACTAGAAATCAGCGACCCGAGAATTTTAATAAGAATTTTGAATTTTGTCTATGTGTATATAAAAGTGCTTATTTTTTAAATACACAAGTCGTTAGGCAACATTATCAGGAAATAAAAACGATAGCTATAGTAAATTTAAAGCCAAAGTACCTAAAATTCAATAAAACATTAGATTACTTACATATTTTCCTAAATTTTTAAGATTGCTGAGTGGTTATGAAAAAGGCGCGCACGTTATATTCGTCAAGTAATTTTTACAGCTATGCCCCTATTCCGAAAGAAAAAATTGTCCAAACAAGTCTATGGAGATAGTTGTCAACACTTCATATAACCACCCACCACAGTATTAAAAATTATTTTCTACGATATTGTAAACTAAAAGTAAATAATATTTGTTTCATAGCTGATTAATGAAACTTTAAATCAGCTAATCTTTATCAAATAAAGTGTCAGAAGAGTATATTTTATTTTTGATAGATTTTTTTTAAAAAAAAGAGAATTACGTTGTGAGAAATGTAAATATGGCTAAAATCAGACAATTTTAGCGATGAAGAAAAAACTCATGCCAATAAATTTTGATTTGTTTTGAAATATAACAAAGTAATTTTGGTGATTGTATTAAATTTAATCTATTAGCTTGAAAATGAAACTAGAATTTCAGGAAAGACTTTTCAATGTAAAAATTCATTTCAAACCATATATATATATATATATATATATATATATATATATATATATATATATATATATATATATATGTTGTGGATTCCGAGGATGGAATACTGCAGAAATAAATAAACAACGCCAGTAATTGAATTAGGAAAATAAGTGTATTATGTTGTTCTGCATGTTTAGCAAATATTGAACAGTGAAAATGATTTTAAAAGTACAATCATGACTAAAGAAAGATTAAAAGATTGCAGAATTAATAACAAGATGACTGACGACCAAGTCGATTTACAAACTGTCGACGACCTATATATATATATATATATATATAATTATTTATTTAAAATCACTACAAAAGTAGCCATTTTGTTTCAACACTTCTGGTGTCTTATCAAGTGACGATGTTGAATGTAGAATAAATGGTTTTAAAAGTTTCAAATTAATTAACGATCCTTCGCTAGGGACAAACGCTGTTACATAAGCTAGAACGACCAATCAAAATACAAGTATATGGGAATTCAAAAAATTTGACAACAAAGCAAGGTTATCATAGATATTAAAAGATTTATAAAATTTGAAATTAAAATTAAAATTAAAAGTAAAAAATTACCTATTTAGAAATCTAAATCTAATCTCTATTAAGTTTCAAATTATAGAATTACTGAGGAGAAAATAAAAAATACATATGTTATTTAATTTATTTTTTTAATTGAAATTATGTTAAAAAGGATGTTGGTAGCTCCAGACAAAAATGTATACATTTTACAGTTTACTTCAACTGTGATGACCACCTCTCACGTAAAACAATCCAAACACACTCAGGTTATAATACATAAGCGCCCAGACATATAGAGATATATATACACACAAAAAAAAACGGTGACGAGACACGACCCTTGATAAAAAAAACGAACACACAAACACACACATAACCAAACAAGCATATATATATATATATATATATATAT
>OZ038507.1:76066846-76204346 GCA_964036315.1 Acanthosepion esculentum
TTTTTCTTTTCGGATGTTAAATTATATAAAAGCTGTCCGAATATTCTTTTTTTACCGAGCGCTTTCGGCTGTACATTTAGCCATTTTCAAGGATTACATTTTAAGTGTTAAAATGAGAAATAGTTTGTTGTATGTATGTTTTATAAATTGTTTTCATTTTTCAAAACACGGTCAAGATATTATGCCCATGTTCAAAGTTAATATTATTAAGTGTTGGTTTGTTTATATATACAGACGCATCTTTTCCATGATACACGGACTACTAGATTGGCACTTAGGTCCCATTGTTAAAATAGCTAAATACAACCACCACTTCTACTCCAACAGTTTTTTTATCGCACTTCCAACCTGTGCAACTCCCTTCCGTTTACTTGCTACGGAACCGTCATATAGCCTGACGTGCCTTAACCGATTCGGCCACTGAGGATCGTTCGGTTGGCAAGGTCGAATTTTCTGCTTATAAACTTCAATCTTCCATGAATCTCTCACGTACATTCCTATCTGCTCAAATATAAGCGCATCCAAATGGAAACAAATGACGTCACACATTATGAAATGGACAAAGTCCGACAATTATTTTAAGACATTTTTATTCTTTTTATAGATACAAATATTTAAATATTTGTATCTATAAAAAAATGTATAAACATAAAAATGTCTTGAAATAATTGTCGGACTTTGTCCATTTCATAATATATATCTATATATATATGCATATTTATAAGAAATGGTCTACGTGTGCTTCTTGCAGTATGTAAAATAGATAGGTGTGTTAATAAAACAAGAACAAACGAAAGGGTACGAATATAATCAGTACAAAAAACATTTACTAAATATTAATTATTGACCATACGACAAAAATGAAGCAAGGAGAAAAACGGTTTTAAGGCCTGAATTTTCGAACACAGCTGTGTTCCTCATCAACGAAGCGATTTGTAATTCCCATTCCCCTGTTTATTTCTCACCCCGTTGATGAAGGACATATCTGTTATACACACACATATATATATATATACACACACACACAATTAAATAATTCATTAAGTCTGAAAGAAACCTCAACAGAATGCAGAGAGCACTTTGAGCAGTGCCCATCCACTACCGAGAATTGAAACCCTGACAGTTAGGTTGTTAAGCAAACATCATACCAACTGTTCCAACGGGCCTCGGTGACGAAGCGGTAGCAAATCAAACTCAATATAGCGCCGCTCACTCACAAATTCCGTGGTGGAACTCAACTGAAGTTCTCTGTAACCATAGGACTGTGAACCCCGGGAACCACGACTACTATCACCAAGCCGCTCAAACTGAAGCATTAGATGCCGGATCAAGCAATGATATATATATGATAGAAATTGTTAGGAGGATTTGATAATTATAATTAAGTAATTCATTGAGTCTGAAAGAAACCTATATATATATATATATATATATATATATATATATATATATATATATATATATATATATATATATATATATATATTAACCTTTTCACCCCAAGCAAGGCTGGAAGCCACTAGCACGCAAGAGGTTACAGAAGGCTTGGAGGAAGAGCAGATAGGAGTGGTAAAGGAGAGGATGTGGAGAAAGATAGTGGATCGATCAAGGCAAGAGGGTTACAAGAGATTTGGAGCGAGAGCAGATAGGAATGAAAGGGGGAAAGGATGTGGAGAAGGGAAGTGGATAGATCAAGGCAACTGGAGATGTCAATTGACGTTACACTTAAATAGTTAGAGGTTATATTTGTCAGGGAAACAGGAATAAGGAAGGGAGTTCCACAGGCGAGATGTGCGAGACATGAAGCTATTGGAGTAGAAGAGACGTCTACATCTAACAGTTTCAACGGTGAAGGGGTGGGAACGGGATGCCAGCCTCGTAGGACGCTTAAATTCATGAGGCCTGGGAACCAGCGAAAGCAGCTCACCGGAGCAATTACCGTGAAAGTATTTATAAAAAAGACAGAGCGAGGAAACGGCGCGTCTGTGAGAGAGCGACTGCAAACGAGATATTTATATATATATTTATATATATATATATATATATATATATATATATATGTATATATATAATATATATAAATATATATATAAATATCTCGTTTGCAGTCGCAGTATATATTTATGATAAATACTTTTAACAATATTTTCAACTTATTTTTAATAGGATCCTCTCACATTCTCAGACAAGTTTCTTAGTATCCTTATTAAAAAAAGAAAGAAAATTACCATGTTGATGCATATTCCTTTTCTTCCGAGTACTTTCGACATTAGCACACTGTCATAATTAGGATCTTGTTTTTACTAAGACAACATATTGTTGCGTTCATCGTTTTTCTAAGACAAAATTGTTATGTTCATCTGAAAATTTATTTTTTACGTGTGAAGTGATAAACGCTAATACAATTTTAATATTTTAAAATGTAATAACAAGTGAAAACGCCAAGTGGGTTAACTAAGGTATTAAAATGTCTAAATATTTCTTAATAACTTGTTCGTAATTACGAGAGCATCGTATTAAAAATAAGTAGACAAAACTTCTCTAAATTATATAATGAGATATGTCTTAATGAAAACATACTACCTATATATATATATATATATATATATATATATATATATATATATATATATATATATATATAGTTAACTATACTCGTGTCGAAAAACCTTCGAATTCTTGATTTAACAATAGCCAAATCAATCAAGAAGGGAAAAAAGGTTTTAAAAAAGAAAGAGCCAGGAACGTGAAAGTCTGTCGAAAATAATCGCACAGATACAGGTTCAAGACCCAAAGAAAAAACCCCGATACGAGTAAACAACTAACTAAAGAGCTCGGTCAATTATATATATATATATATATATATATATATATATATATATATATATATATATATATATATATATATATATATATATATATATATATATATATATATATATATATATATATATATATAAACAACGGCGGCTACGTGATATACCGGAATCAAGGAAGCGGAATCGGGTAAACTACTAATTTTATATACTTATATATTAGAAACTCCGACTGATAATAAATCAGTCGGGTTTCGATCCCGGTTTGAAGCAGTCGGATGTCTAGTCACACTGATGAGCTGTGATACAGCGAAACAGTCTATCTGCGAATGACTATGATCTCGAAATAATTCGATTGAACTCTCTGAGAGGAAGGGGTGATTTTATAAAGAGTGGATGCTGCTGCTAATGCAATGCTCTTCAACTAGAATAGAGTTCTCCTAGCCACTGACATCTTTCGTATAGTAAATACGTTAAAATTTCCGTTACTCACTGCCGTGCGACGATATTTACTGGGTGGCTAGAATCTCTGACTGATGACAGATTCCGGCTTGAAGCAATCGTTTGTCTAGTCACACTGATGAGCTGCGAAACAGCATGTCTGTGGATGACTATATATATATATATATATATATATATATATATATGAATTAAATTATATTTGGGCACTAATCTTTCTTTTAAACATCTTTCATTTAAAATGGCAAGTAAGATTTAATTAAATTTTTATTTAGTTTTTCAAGCATTCTCGCGTTTTTTCCGTTTTGTTGGAGTAAAGTGGGTACAGAAATTTTCCTGTTCCAAATGCTTTCGACCAATTCTTTAGCCATTTTCAGTACATATATATATATATATATATATATATATATATATATATATATGTATATATATATATATATATATATATATATATATATATATATATGTATATATATATATATATATATATATATATATATATATATATATATATATATATATATATGTTCTTGCCTATAGAAGTGTATATACATGTATAACATGAAGTGCTTCGAATTAGATAGAGTTGACTCACAATAGCCTGTAATACTTCCGTTTCGTTGAACAACGGCGGCTACGTGATCTGACATGGAATTTACCGGATGGCGTGGTCGTTGCTTGGGTATATTTTTCCCGGTGCATTAAAGGGTTGTCCATTATTGAGTTGTGCTTGTTGGGTGTGGCTGCATGCAAATTAAATATGGTTAGCAGGGTCTGGGGCAATGAAGCTGAACAAAGTGCAATTTCTTGCAAGGGGTGGGGACTCCGCGCACAATCCTCAACGGTAAATATGATGATAACCTTTGCCCTAGATGAGCCGCAATAATCGATTAACGGGTTGTCACTAATGTTAATCTTATTGGTCGACTTCTACAAACCCTATGTAATGAAATATGCGCCGAGTAATGCGTTGTTTTGCCAGTTTGAGCGGCATCGTCTATGAATTCAGATGTGATTTAAAACCTTATACCTTTTCTTTATTATACTAGTCAGTTGTCTACGGTCGTGTTCTTTCCGGTGCCGGCAGATACTTGCAATTTTACTTGCTGCTTTTAAGAAGGAACTCATTCTTGCTGAATTACTTCTTCTATTATTTCTACCTCGGTTTTTCGGACTTTCGATTATTTGTACCTCGGTTTTTACGGACGTTGATTATTCGAATCGGTCAAAAACGCGAACGTATTTTATTTTTCTAAAAGCATTTTATTTTTCTAAAACATTATCTTCGATTATTTGTATCGCGGTTTTCCGAACTTTCGATTATTTGTACCTCGGTTTTCCGGACTTTCGATTATTTTTTTATACCTCGATTTTCCGGACTTTCGATTTTTTGTACCTCGGTTTTTACGGACTTTGATTTTGTTATACTTCGTGATCTAAAACTGAACTGAACTCGAATTCGAATGATAAAACGAAAAACAGTAGTGATACAAATACAGGAAAACACGTGGCCAGTCGGAAACGGACAAATACTAACGCGTTTTATTTTTCTAAAAGATAAACTGGAAAAAAAAGGTCTTTAACACAGCAGTTGAGTATAATTCTTTTCCGATATAAATTTAGGTATCTTTCAGAGAATTATTTTTTTTTTAATTCTTTAAATATTTTTTTTTTTTGGTTTTACTCTTGAATAATCTTGGTATTGTATTTATGTTATCTCCACCATATAAATAGCAGTCGATTCAGCCGGTGGCTACTCATCCTGATCTTGGTTGGGATTAGTATGCCCAAGATCCCGGGGTTTTTTTTCCCTAGGCAGTACCTCTCCCTCGGGAGAGGTGGGCAGATTTATTACATAGCACTTGAAGCATTTCGAAAAGGGGAAGTGCCGAGAAGGGTTAGGAATTTTAGTGCGGTGCTGCCGATAGACCCCGTTTAAACTTCGACCTTGTGTCACATCCGGTTGCGACGTGGGCGTCCTGGTAGATACCACTAGTCTGTATTTACTAGCCTCGCCCACCACGAGGGTAGATGTGGCACAAGGCCTAGTTTAACGTGGGTTATCCGATCCCGTAGTCTCGGCCAAAAAATCCCCGTAGATCCCGCATAAACGGAATCGGGTTGGTCAACCTCCAGGAATGAGACTCTGCCCTTCGGCAGAGCCTCGTACGGGTTCCTTTCTGCTCAGAGGCAGAGAGTTCGACCAGAAAGCCGAAAAAGATACCACACGTCCTGACTGTGAAGAGTAAACTACTACAGAAATAGTAATGAATACTTCTAACTAATTATAGATTGCCACATTCTACTTTTTTTTTTTTGGCTTCGTTTATCAACATAGGGCACTAATATTTAAAATTCTGACTCCAGCTAATAACACCTCGAGAAAGAGAATCATTGGAACCGAACATTTTAAAACTTCCTCAAGCTTACCGAGGATAATGTATTGGATATTCTTATAAACTACGTGTCGTCTGATGTATACGAACTGTCCAGAGAATGTAAAAACATTCATGAAGCGATTAACATTCTAAAGAGATGTTTTCGCCCAAGAAAATGTCAGATATACGCTAGGCATATACTTGCAAGTAGCATTCTGTAGAATGTACCGGGCTGTTGAAATCTGGGGTTAATATCGGCAAGCATTGCCCGTTCTGGCGAAGGACTGTAAATTCAAAGATATTACCGCTCAAAGGGGAAGCTATTAGATACGTCCTTATATCTTGGTTATCGGCACCTCCTATACGGCAGAGACTTGGTCACCAAGCGCGAAGTGTCGAAAGCGCGATCCTAAATTCTGAAGCTTATTCTGCTGAGACCCAAACAATTTATCAAGTGGCGTCGGTATCGGAACACCGGTCTAACGCCTTAACTTCTCAGCCAGAGGAAAAATCTAAAGGAAGGGGACACTCGGAAATCCGCTTTTTGAAGAAAGGTGTTTTTGTGTGGAGGCACTAGGCAACCGAGAAGTAAGTGTCCGGCTCGAGGAACAAGTTGCTACAATTGCAAGAAGGAAGGTCATTTCGCTAAAGTATATGGTTTGAATGCTAATAAGTTTTCTGTTGCATTACCTTTCATAACCATGGTAACTATTGGTCTACAAATTTCGAAAGTACGTTAAAATGCCTCGTGACTAAAAAAAAAAAAACTAATCGCGCTAGTAGATACGAGATATAGTCATAGGTTTATCAATATCAAGATAGCTCAGTGTATGGGTTTGAACATTAGACCTACAAACTCTACCGTAAGCATGGCTTCGTGATGTGGACCCGAAGTAGGGGCCACGGAACGAAAACACGGAACACGGGTTAGAGGTAAGAAAGATATATTAAACAGAAGAGTTACAAAGAATAGTGTAAGAGGAAGCAGAGCTTACTATCCTGTGGTGTCCGATATAGGTATCGTACGCGGCTGCGCATTACTGGTGCTACGATATTTAACAACCCCCCCCACATACTGGTCGAATTTGGCACAAGGCCGGTTTAACGTGGGCTTACCGAGCCCGTAGGCTCGGCCAAAAATATGCCCATTTACAACCCGTATACACGAGTTTAGGGACTGTCTACCTCCCCGGACGAAACTTTGCCCTGGGACAAAGCCTCGTCCGAGTTCCTCTCTGCCAAACAGAGAGTTCGACAGCAGAGCAGCATTACTGGTGCGACTCCCATGATACCACCATTCACATAATAATATAGTACTGGGAGAGTCCATGATGTAGGAAAGTATCGGTCTCACAACACTTCGTCTCACTTGTTATTAAAACCTGTGGGAACATGTCAAGCGAATCTTACGGTGGGTACAGAAACTTACAAAAATTTAATTTATCGTTAATGGATAATGTATGTGCTGATCTAATCCTCGAAAAAGACTTTCAAGTCCTGCACAAAGAAATAGAAATTTTATATGAGGACGACAGATTACCCCTAAAACCGTGCGGATTAGTTAACATGAGGATTTCACTACCTCGTCTGTTTAAATATCTGTCGCCTTCCTATATCTGTGAAATTTCTACGATTCTCTATACGGAGTATTTATAAAGAAGAGAAAAATCCTGTTGAATTCAGATATCATTGAGCCGAGAAGATCTCCGTGGATATCGCATGTCGTAGCAACTAAGGACGAGAAACAGAAAAAAAAAATGGTTAGTTATAGATTATTTACAGACTATAAATCATACACGAGTTTAGGAACTGTCTAACTCCCCGGACGAAACTTTGCCCTGCGGCAAAGCCTCGTCCGGGTTCCTTTCTGCCAAACAGAGAGTTCGACAGCAGAGCACCATTACTGGTGCTACGATATTTAATACCCCCCCACACACACACACGTGAATTAGCTAGATATAAGATAGTTAGCGAAGACCAGCCTCAACCCCTCCCCTTTTTGGCCTTGTGCCGTAATTGTGTATTTTGCACAATAAATAACAATATCCGTTGAAATCGAAACTGATGCTAGCTACGTAAGCTTAGCTGCTACGCTAAATCAAGGAGGCAAGTCTGTGGCGTTTTGGTCCAGAATCCTAACCCCCTCTGAACGGAACCATTGCCCAGTAGAGAAAGAAGCTAACGCGATCATTGACTCAATCAGGGAAGAGGAGTCATTACCTAAAAGGTATATAGTTAGTTTATTCTTATCAAGGACCAAAAAAGCTTTATCCTACGTTTTCGATAAACATAAATCGTCAAAGACTAAAGCCGACAAAATTCATCGTTGGCGAATTGAACTTTCCACTTGCAAATATGGTATCAGATATCGACCGGGTATCAAAAAATGCATGTCCTGTTGAGCATGTTCACCCTAGTCTATGAATATAGAATCCAGCGCAGTACGTAATCTGTTCAATGAAACAACGTTGAAGATTAACACTCTCGGGTCAGAAACTCTACTGAATCTGACTATATTGTCAATACCACCAGCAACTATTCCGTAATTCTTCAGTCTTCGATATCAAAGGCTGGCAGTAATATTTAGCCACACCCCCACGAGGGTTACATGTGGCACAAGGCCGGGTTTAACGTGGCTTTTCCGAGCCCGTAGGTTCGGCCAAATATATTCCCTATTGGAACTCGTAAAAACGGGTGCAGGGACAGTCTACCACCCCAAACGAGACTCTGCCACTCGGCGGAGCCTAGTCCGAGTTCCTCTCTGCCAGAAAGCAGAGAGTTCGACTGTTCAGCCATCAAAGGCTGGCAATGCATATCCGGGAAAAACATGGCCGCCTTTATACACGTCGTATTGAATATTTTGAGACTTCTGATTGGTTAACCATTCTATTGATGAACTATAAAATGAGTCATCTCATTTTGGCTAGCTCACTAGTACACCAGGGTACCCAAAAACTCCAACATATCCAGATACGTTAACGATATTACACTGCGTTTCGGTCATAAATATCGACCTTAAAGAAAGACATAATAATCTATGTCATCCTGGAGTATCAAGAATGACGCACTTTATCAGGTCGAGAAATTTGCTCTACTCAACAGAGGAAGTAAAGAGAATAAAATGTGTGTGCTGTAAAAGGGGATTAGAAAGAGCACTGGTACACACTCTAGAAGAGAAAAAACTTCTTGAAATCAAAGCGGTACTAGATACGTAGGGCTTAGCTGCGACGCTAAATCAAGGAGTCACGCCTGTTGCATTCTGGTCCAGAACTCTAAACCCCTCTGAACGAAACCACTGTCCAGTAGAGAAAGAAGCGATTATCGAATCAATCCGAGAATGGAGTCACTAACTAAAAGTTCAATATTTTACTCTTGTCACGGACCAAAAAAGCTCTATTGTACATTTTCGATAAGTATAAAACTTCGAAGACTAAAAACGACAAAAATTCATCGATGGCGAGATGGAATTTTCCCCTTCCAAATATGGTATCATATATCGACCCGGCATCAAAAAACGCATGCAAAGATGCGATGAGAATACATTGCGTTTCTGTCATAATTATCGACCTTAAGTAATTGCATAATAATCTATCATCCTGACGTATCAAGAATGACGCACTTTATCAGGTCGAGAAATTTGTTCAACTCAACAGAGCAAGAGAATGACTGAAAAATGTAATGTGTGTGCCGTAGAAAACCCAAGATCTGTGAGTGGAGGAGGCGAATCAATCAAAGTTACCCCTTCAAAAGATTGAAAGTAGATTTCACGGGACCACTTTTTTCTTTTTTTCTTTTTTCAAGCTTATCACCCCAAGCAAGGCTAGAGGCCACTAGCACGCAAGGGGTTACAGAAGGTTTGGAGGAAGAGCAGATAGGAGTGGTAAAGGAGAGGATGTGGAGAAAGATAGTGGATCGATCACGGCAAGGGGGTTACAGAAGATTTGGAGCGAGAGCAGATAGGAATGAAAAGTGAAAGGATGTGGAGAAGGGAAGTGGATAGTTCAAGGCAGCTGGAGATGTCGATTGATGTTACACTTAAATAGTTGGAGATTGTATTTGTCAGGGAAACAGGAATAAGGAAGGGAGTTCCACAGGCGAGATGTGCGAGACATGAAGCTATTGGAGTAGAAGAGACGTCTACATCTAACAGTTTCAACGTTGAAGGGGTGGGAACGGGATGCCAGCCTCGTAGGACGTTTAAATTCATGAGGCCCAAATCGAAGAGGAAGTAAGTAATTATTGACTATCATTGATGAATATAGAAGTTTCCTTTTCGCTTTTGCTTGTAGGGACATGTTGCATTGGCTTGTTTAAGTAAATTATTTTTTCTATTTGGTACGCCAATTTTTTTTTTTTTTTTTAAAGCGTATCACCCCAAGCAAGGCTGGTGGCCACTATCACGCATGGGGTTACAGAAGGGTTGGAGGAAGAGCAGATAGGATTGGTAAAGGAGAGGATGTGGAGAAAGATAGTGAATCGATCAAGGCAAGGGGGTTACAGAAGATTTGGAGCGAGAGCAGATAGGAATGAAAGATGAAAGGAAGTGGAGAAGGGAAGTGGATAGATCAAGGCAACTGGAGATGACGATTGACGCTACATTAAACCGTTGGAGATTGTATTTGTCAGGGAAACAGTAATAGGGAAGGGAGTTCCATAGGCGAGATGTGCGAGACATGAAGCTATTGGAGTAGAAGAGACGTCTACATCTAACAGTTTCAACGGTGAAGGGGTGGGAACGGGATGCCAGCCTCGTAGGACGTTTAAATTCACGAGGCCTAGGGACAAGCGAAAGCAACTCCTCGGAGCAATTACCGTGAAAGTACTTGTAGAAAAGGCAGAGCGATGCAACATCGCGTCTATGAGACAGCGACTGCAAACGAGATGACAGATCAGGGCCAATCACATTGCATATCCGTCTCTGGATCTTATCAAGAACCCTGAGGCAACCAGCAGGCGCCCCAGACCATAAATGGCAGCAATACTCCATGCAAGAGCGAATGGTAGATTTATAGACTTGGAGGATCGATTCCGGGGAGAAGAATTTCCTGGCTCGGCACAGGGAACCAACTTTTCTTGCGGTGGATGATGCAACTGACTCGATGTATTTGTTATATACATTCTCATAGAGGACCTAGTTTTATGTCGGAAGAGTCAATGAGATTTCTTCAAGAGAAAGGAATAGATACTAGTAGATCGACTGCATACAACCCATTGAGAAACGGAAAGGCTAAATGGATCTTTGTGGAGGACGATTATCTTTGTCTTAAAATCGAGAGGTTTGCCTATGCATCAATGGGAAAACGTTTTATCTGATGCTCTGTACTCGATTCATTCCTTACTGTGTACAGTCACGCATTGTACTCATCGTGAACAGATGTTTTCTTTATCCGAGAAAATCTACCATCGGAAGATCTGTTCGTTCGTGGTTGACGATTCCTGGGAAAGTGCTTATGGGAAACTACGTTTAGAACAACGAGTACCAATCTACGAATCTACTGTACGAGAAATTGAACTGATTCAGGCGATTCCCGATTACGTTTTTGTTAGGTTGCCAAATGGAAAAGAAAGTACTGTTTCTCTACGTCGCCTCGCTCTTGTCGGAGAGGGATCGACGATGTTCGAACCTGAAGCAGTTACAATAGTCTCAAACAGCCCGATATCGGATACGGATGGAATAAACCAAAATCAGGATATACTGTACCACAACCAATGTCCAGTGATTCAACTGAAGAGACTAAACCAGGAACCTGTAACATCCCGAGCGCAAATACTGTCAAAATGTCCCCCACTCCAAATCTTTAAGGCGTGCTCACCAAAATAACCTAACGGTATCGAACATTAAAAAAAAATTTAATTAATTTAGTTGTCGCTTCTAAGTGCTGACTTCCATGTCCACTTTTATATATATATATATATATATATATATATATATATATATATATATATATATATCTCAGTATATATTGGTTTGGTTCGTTTTGTTTCACGGCATATCAACCTCAATGGGTTATTTAATGCGGGAAAGATTTTTATTGCTGGTAATATTTTTTATCTATCTATCTATCTATCTATTTATCTATCTATCTATCTATCTATCTATCTATCTATCTATATATATATATATATATATATATATATATATATATATATATATATATATATTCTAGTGATGACGTTGGTTGGGATCGGTATGCCCAAGCTCCGGTGGGGGGGTCTTTCCCCGTTCACTCAAGGCAGTACCTCTTTCTAGGGAGGACAACAAGTTTATTGCCCGGCACATGAGGCGTTCCCAAAAGAGGGCTTGGGAATTTTTGAACCCTCACACTAACCCTAGACACATTTTTAATCTAGACCTTGTGTCAAATCCGGTTGCGACGTTGGTGAACTGGTAGATACTACTAGTCCTAACATTGAAGACTAAACTACTAGACAAATAGTAGTGAATACTGTTAGCTAATTAAAGCTCACCAAACTAGGTATTCGATTATCCAGTCCTTTGATAGCCTTTATATGACTTTATTTTCTTTTTCTTCTTTTTTCTGTGTTGTTTATGAATTTAGAGATAGATAGATAGATATGAACAGTGAGATAGATAGATAGATAGATAGATAGATAGATAGATAGATAGATAGATAGATAGATAGATATGAGCAGTGAGATAGATAGATAGATAGATAGATAGATTGATAGATTGATAGATAGATAGATATCAACAGTGAGATAGATAGATAGATAGATAGATAGATAGATATGAACAGTGAGATAGATAGATAGATAGATAGATAGATATGAACAGTGAGATAGATAGATAGATAGATAGATAGATAGATAGATAGATAGATATGAACAGTGAGATAGATAGATAGATAGATAGATAGATAGATAGATAGATAGATAGATAGATATGAACACTGAGATAGATATGAACAGTGAGATAGATAGATAGATAGATAGATAGATAGATAGATAGATAGATAGATAGATAGATAGATAGATAGATATGAACACTGAGATAGATATGAACAGTGAGATAGATAGATAGATAGATAGATAGATAGATAGATAGATATGAACAGTGAGATAGATAGATAGATAGAAAGACAGATAGATAGATAGATAGATATAAACAGTGAGATAGATAGATAGATAGATAGATAGATAGATAGATAGATAGATAGATAGATAGATAGATAGATAGATAGATATTAACAGATAAATATGAACAGTGAGATAGATACATATGAACAGGCTGGGGTAGGTAGATATGATCAGCTTTCTGCTAAGTATTTAGAGTTTCTCGATAAAATAAAAAGAAGAATCTGCAATGTTATTGGTTCTGGCATCTCAGCCTCAGTCACTATCCCACCACGGCTTTTTGTGTCTTTTCTATCAATATTTTCGTACTGATTGTTCTAATGAATATTCCTCTATGGAAGTTAGACTTTGTAAAGTACTAGATTGGCTGCAAACTTTCATTATTTTACAGTTAAACTGGCTAGATGTAACCGTAAGTTCTATGCTAACAGTTTCTTCTATCGCACTTCTCGTTTGTGGAACTCTCTTCTGTGTTGTTGCTTTTCAGTCTACTTTAACGTTCAAAAATGTAAATGCAATGTCAATCGTTATCTTCCGTCTTCTTAATTCTTTTATTGTCCTCTCTCCTTAATAATGTTTTTTTTTTACTTATATTCTCTCACTCTCGGTAACCCTTTGCGTCTTAGTGGCTTTATCGCCTTGTTCGGGGAGAAATGAAAAAGCCGACTGGCCTGCATTCTTTCTCAAAATTCGGACAAGGATTAACATAACTGAATCAAATATAAACCCTGTAAATTACTTTAGTTTCCCTGGTGTGTTTTTTTTTTTTTTTTTTTTTTTTCAGTGATTGTAATTTTGGTTTCCCGCTGGGTTAATTTGTTGGTAAAGGCGTTGGCAGAATATTTCAACCTTTTAGTGGAAAACTTGTGCGTTTAATAGCGTTCCTACCCACCAAGTAACTTTCTGTTCACCCACGTTCCCGACTTAACCAGATTCGACCCGTCAGACGATTTTAGAAATTCTCTAAAACGTGGCAGATTCCTTAGAGCTTTATTATCGTGTTCGTATTAAAAAAAAAATAATCCCCCCCACACACACACACACAAAAGTGCATGTGCAAACAGGATATTGTTCATGTTTTCTTTCTCTTTCAATTTTATTCAGTGAATTTCTGGGGGTTTCTTTGGGTTTTTTTTTAGTTGATTTTATTTAGCGGGATATCAAACTGCATCGGTTATTTAATGCCGAAATCTAAATAATTTGAACACAACTTTATAGCTTCAAATAAATATATTTTAAACGCAGTTATAAGCCTTCAATTAGAGATGTTTTGTACATAATGTTATGCTTTCAGAACAAACGTATATTTTACACACACATATATATATATATATATATATATATATATATATATATATATATATATATATATATATGGTTTGGTTGATTTTATTTAGCGGCATATTAAAATCTATGGCTTATTTAACCCACTTGAGTCCCGCGTTCCTGGACAATTTTAACCCTTCTGCCTGAGCTCCTGAGTCAAAATTCGCAATTAATTGGTATGTAATGTTTCACAGAAGATATAAAAATAGTTACAAGTGTTTACCCACCGTTCAACCGGTGGCTTGGCATTAAGTCATTTTTCTGTACCACCGGTAAAGCGGCGGTCAGGGCTCGAAGGGTTAAGTCTTCTTTCATGCAAGGAAGAACAGTTATAAATAGAATCAGATAATCGAAAAGGAAATTAGAGAAATATTTAAAAAGATGGAAATATATTCAACTGAAAATCGGACTTGAAAGCCAATTGGATAAGCATTAAAAAGAAAAAAAAAAGAAAAAAAAAGAAAAATATGATGAAAAATAAAATCTTTGAGCCCTGCTTTCCTGAAGAATTTTAACCCTTCTATCTGAGCTACTGAGTCAAAATTAGCAAATAACTGGTATGTAATGTTTTACGGTAGAGATAAAAATAGTTACAAGTGTTTAGCCATCGTTCAACCGGTGGCTGAGCATTAAGTCATTTTTCTCTAACACCGTTCAACCGGTAGCTGAGTATTACGTCATTTTCCGCTACCACTGTTCAACCGGTGCCTTGGTATTATGTCATTTTTCTCTACCACCGGTAAAGCGGTGGTCAGGGCTCAAAGCGTTAAGCAACATTGAGCCTGGTCAGTACCTAGATGGATGACCACTTGGGAATACCATGTTCTGTAAGCCCCTGCCGACATCCACTGGGCCAGCGCGTTGGGGTAATGGCCTATTCTTCCCCAGAAACGGCAAAGGGAAAGATCCAGATAAGGTCTACACCCAACAAAGGACTTTCACATAATATGATTTTCCTTTGAATTACCAATTCTTCCATATTTTTCGCAAGGTTCTCAAGTATATTTAACCCTTTGAGCCCTGCGTTCCTGAACGATTTCAACCGTCAGAATCCACAAATAATAATTATTTAATGTTTCACGATAGATATAAAAACATAGATATAAAAAAATAGTTACAAGTGTTTACCCACCATTCAACCGGTGACTAGGCAATACGTCATTCTCTACCACCGGTAAATCGGTGGTCAGGGCTCAAACGGTTAATGCAAAAATCTAAATATTTTGAACACAATTTTGTGCCTTCAATTAAACATAATTTGAACGCACTTTTATGCCTTCAAATATAGATGGCATTTTACTATAAGAATGTATCTATATAACTTCATAGTTTTTTTTTGGGGGGGAGGCACTATTTTCCCATAACTAGGACTCTAACAGGTGCTACTAGGCCACGTCTGTGTGGACCTGGGGACAACAGCAATTAAGAAATGATTCCACAGTCCTCAAAACTTGCAATTATAGGAACTGCTGCAGGTTGTAGTTTATCGTCATACCCAGGAGGAGTATAATTCAGTATCATGAACATCATCTCCGTGATTATTTTTATTAAGATGATCAAACTTAACTGAATTGTGGAAACTGTATAAGATGCAAAGTTTTGTAGAATGTTATTTTTCTCTTCTTCGGAACAGCTACTGGCTTACAACTGTATTGCTGGTTATCCTATATAAATCTCCATAGTTTGCACTGGTATATGTATGCCCTTTCATATCTGGTTAATGTTAATTTGCTTCTAACGCTGCATGTGTGTCAAAATATTTTGTTCTCTGTAATGAGATTGTCAAACATTCATTACCATATATGAGGACTGATATTACATAGAAATCTTTTTTGTTTTTAAGGATTTCGTTCCGTATTTCTGAGATGAGGTATTATGCACACTATTTGCATTATTCGGACTATTGTCCTCATCTTTGTTGCCATATTTATTACAACGTTTCGGCCTTTCAGTATCTGTCTATATTTCTGAGATGAGGTATTATGTACACTATTTACATTATTCGGACTATTGTCTTCATCTTTGTTGCCATATTTATTACAACGTTTCGGCCTTTCAGTATCTGTCTATATTTCTGAGATGAGGTATTATGTACACTATTTACATTATTCGGACTATTGTCCTCATCTTTGTCGCCATATTTATTACAACGTTTCGGCCTTTCAGTATCTGTCTATATTTCTGAGATGAGGTATCATGTACACTATTTACATTATTCGGACTATTGTCCTCATCTTTGTCGCCATATTTATTACAACGTTTCGTCCTTTCAGTATCTGTCTATATTTCTGAGATGAGGTATTATGTACACTATTTACATTATTCGGACTATTGTCCTCATCTTTGTCGCCATATTTATTACAACGTTTCGGCCTTTCAGTATCTGTCTATATTTCTGAGATGAGGTATTATGTACACTATTTGCATTATTCGGACTATTGTCCTCATCTTTGTCGCCATATTTATTTCAACGTTTCGGCCTTTCAGTATCTGTCTATATTTCTGAGATGAGGTATTATGTACACTATTTACATTATTCGGACTATTGTCCTAATCTTTGTCGCCATATTTATTACAACGTTTCAGCCTTTCAGTATCTGTCTATATTTCTGAGATGAGGTATCATGTACACTATTTACATTATTCGGACTATTGTCCTCATCTTTGTCGCCATATTTATTACAACGTTTCGGCCTTTCAGTATCTGTCTATATTTCTGAGATGAGGTATTATGTACACTATTTGCATTATTCGGACTATTGTCTTAATCTTTGTTGCTATATTTATTACAACATGTCGGTCTTTCAGTATCTGTCTATATTTCTGAGATGAGGTATTATGTACACTATTTACATTATTCGGAGTATTCTCCTCATCTTTGTCAACATATTTATTACAACGTTTCGGTCTTTCAGTACCTGTCTATATTTCTGAGATGAGGTATTATGTACACTATTTACATTATTTGGACGATTGTCCTCATCTTTGTCGCCATATTTATTACAACGTTTCGGCCTTTCAGTATCTTTTTTTTTTTTTGCTTATCACCCCTATCAAGGCTGGAAACCACTAGCACGCAAGGGGTTACAGAAGGTTTGGAAGAAGAGCAGATAGGAGTGGTAAAGGAGAGGATGTGGAGAAAGATAGTGGATCGATCAAGGCAAGGGAGTTACAGAACATTTGGAGCGAGAGCAGATAGGAATGAAAGATGAAAGGATGTGGAGAAGGAAAGTGGATACATCAAGGCAACTGGAGATGTCGATTGACATTACACTTAAATAGTTGGAGATTATATTTTTTTCAGGGAAACAGGAATAAGGAAGAGATTTACACAGGCGAGATGTGCGAGACATGAAGCTATTGGAGTAGAAGAGACGCCTACATCTAACAGTTTCAACGGTGAAAGGGTGGGAACGGGATGCCAGCCTCGTAGGACGTTTAAATTCATGAGGCCTGGGGACCAGCGAAAGCAGCTCATCGGAGCAATTACCGTGAAAGTATTTGTAAAAAAGACAGAGCGAAGCAACGGCGCGTCTGTGAGAGACTGACTGCAGACGAGATGACAGATCAGGGCCAATTACATTGCATATCCGTCTCTGGATTTTATCAAGAACACTGAGGCAAACAGCAGGGTCTCCAGACCATATATGGCAGCAACACTCCATGCAAGGGCGAATGGTTGATTTATAGATTTGGAGGATCGATTCCGGGGAGAAAAATTTCCCTGCTCGGCACAGCGAGCCAACTTTCCTTGCGGTGGATGAAGCAATTGACTCGATGTATTTGTTCCATCTCAGATCAGCGGACAGCGTGAGACCGAGCAGCCGCAGAGAGGAGCTCTCGAGGAGTTGGTCTTCAGACATTCTAATGGGATGCAGGGATGGATCCCTGTGGTGGTTAATAGAGAGCAGTTTTGTTTTAGAGGCGTTAAAGTTAACCAACCATTTCTTGCCCCAGTTCACAACCGATTGTAGGTCCTTTTCGAGTCGAATTGCCAGGTTAACTTTGTCAGCATCACGAGATTTGTATTTGAGGCAGGAGTAAATTGTGGTGTCATCCGCATAGATGCCGACTTGGGAATCTATGGCGTCAGGAAAATCGTTTATGAATATGAGGAACAGAGTAGGGCCTAGGATGGAGCCTTGAGGAACATCTGGGTTAGTGGGATAGGAGCTGGAGATGAATCCATTGAGAAGGACCTTCAATTCACGGTTTGACAGGAATGATTGTATTAGGTCAAACAATCGACCTGTAATACCATAACCCTGAAGCTTGCGAAGAAGGCCGGCATGCCAAACTCTATCAAACGCTTTGGAGATGTCTAGGGCCACGTCACGAACTTCACCGTTAATATGAATAGCTTGGTCGACACATTCAGTGATGGCCGTAAGCATATCGGCTGTAGATCGGGCAAAGTGGAAACCATACTGCTTGTCTGAGAGCAGATCATGGGATATCAGGTGATTAATCACTTCGGTGTTGATAAGGGCTTCGAGGACTTTGCCGAAGAGTGGTAGGAGACTGATAGGACGGTAATTAGAAGGATCGGAGGGGTCAGCAGAGTTCTTAAAGACAGGAACAATGGATGAGGACTTCCAGCAGTCAGGAAAACAAGACTCCTTGAGGCAGTAGTTGTATAATTTACAGAGGGCAGGCGCCATTTCTTCAGGACAACGGCTGGTATCAAATCACCACCAGTAGCCTTGTGGTGATCTAACTTAGAGATAATGCCCAATACCAATGACGAGGCTATGTGCAATCCGCTCAAAAGGACCTCAGTTCTGGGAGGGAAATCGGGCATGGGTACCCTGGAAGAGTCAAACGTTGAATTGGAAGAAATCTTCCGAGAAAAGCATTCAGCCTTTTCGGCGGAGGTGGTCAGGACCTCAAACTGATTTTACAGGGGAGGAATGGAGGGTTTGCTATTGTTCAGAACGCTCTTGCAGAGGCGCCAATAATCCTTGGCGCCGAATTTGCGAGATGCAATACGTTCCTTCATCAGAGCAGCAAATAGTGACTTAGCTCCGTTGAGGACACGCTTACACTCGTTACGGGCAGAGGCAAATAGGCGTCTATTGCAGTCAGACATATCGCTATATTTCTGAGATGAGGTATTATGTACACTATTTACATTATTCGGACTATTGTCCTCATCTTTCTCACCATATTTATTACAACGTTTCGGCCTTTCAGTATCTCTCTATATTTCTGAGATGAGGTATTATGTACACTATTTACATTATTCGGACTATTGTCCTCATCTTTCTCGCCATATTTATTACAACGTTTTGGCTTTTCAGTATCTGTCTATATTTCTGAGACAGAAAGAAAGAAAGAATAAAAGAAAGAATAAAAGAAAGAAAGAAAGAAAGAATTATATTTTAATTCGAGACGGAAGAGAAAACAGATATAAGAAAAAAAGAAAGAAAGAAAGAAAACAGAAAGAGAGAATGGCGAAAATAACATTATATTTTAATTGGAGAAAGAAAACACTGAATAAAAGAGATCAACGAGAAAGAAAGAAAGAAAGAAATAATTATATTTTAATTCGAGTCTTAAAAGAAAGGAAAAACAAAAAAAGACCAACGAAAAAAGAAAGAAAGAAAAAGAAAAAGAAAGGCGAAAAAAGGTTCTATTCTAATTCGAGGAAGAAAACACGGAATAAAAGAAAACAATGAGAAAGAAAGACTGAAATTCAAAGAATGACGAAGAAAAAGGAGCAGAAAGAAAAAAATAAAATGTAATACGAAAAAGAAAGAAAGAAAGAAAGAATAAAAGAAAACAGAAAAAAAGAAAGAAAGACAAGTAGAAGGAGAAAACAAAGACGATTTAGAAGAGAGTAGAGACAAACAGCTAAAAGAGAGACGAGAAAAAAAGAACGAAATTCAGAGTAAGAAAGACGAACAAAAAGGAACAGAAAGAAAGAAAAGGAAGTAATACGAAAAAGAAAGAAAAAGAAAGAAAGGAATGAAAATAAAGAGAGAGAGAGAGAGAGAGAGAGAGAAAGATGGCAAAAAAGAATGACTGTTCAGGAACTGGATGGAAAATTGTATGAGAAGAAGGGTGGTAGCCGGACGGAAATGATTGTGTGTAGGAGTCCAACGCCACGTGCCGGTGACCTTTTCGATTTTCCTCTTGTTGTTCTCCTTGCATTTCCGGTTTCGCTTTCGACCCGGTTTATTTGTTTTGAATTTTCTTTTTAAAGACTTCCATTTACCTTGAGGCTAATATCTCCACGCCCAAATTTTCAAACCGACAAAAAAAACAACCCTCGCCCAACCCTTCCCCGAGCAGCGCTCTCGCTCTCTCGCTCTCGCTCTCTCGCTCTCTCTCTCTCTCCTTCTCTCTCTCTCTCTCTCTCTCTCTCTCTCTCTCTCAATTCCTTTCTTCTTTTTATCCATTGTTTCGTTCGTTCTTTCTTTCTTTTTTCTTTCTTTCTTTTTCCTTTTTTTCTTTCTTTTTCTTTCTTTCTTTCTTTCTTTCTTTCTTTATTTCTTTCTTGATCCAGTGTTCTTATCTCTTCTTTTTCAATTCGTTTCTATTTCCTTCTTTCTTTTCTTTGTTTCTCATTGACTGAACGTTTTCGTTTTCAGTACTAACATTCTTTCTTTCTTTCTTTCTTTCTTTCTTTCTTTTTTCTTTATTTCTTTCTTTTAGAATCATTTTTAGTTTTTTTCTTTCTTGTAGAAATCGATGTTTGTTTGTTTCATTCTTTCTTCCTTTTTTCTTTCTTTCTTTCTTCCATTATTTCTTTCTATTTTTCTATTAGAATCAGTTATTCTTAGATTTTTCTTTCTTATAGAAATCCATTTTTTGTTTCATTCTTTCTTTCTTTCTTTCCTTCTTTCTTTCTTTCTTTCTTTCCTTCTTTCTTTCTTTCTTCTTTCTTTCTTTCTTTTCCTTTTATCAACTAATTATTTATTCATTTTTCTTTCTTCATTCAATCAATTCTTTCTTTCTTTTTGAATATTTTTTCTTTTCTCCATTCAGTAAATTCTTTCTTTCTTTCTTTCTATCTTTCTTTCTTTCTTTCTTTCTTTCTATCTTTCTTTCTTTCTTTCTTTCTTTTTAATCATATAGTTCCCTTTACGTTTCTTTTACCCTTTCGCACACATGTTAAAACAAACACATGTATGTACTCGTGCCATGCTACACACACACACACACACACACACACACACACACACACCTACGTATGCAAACGCACACTTACACAATCACTTCTGTAAACTCACAAATACATACGCATATATGCAAATATAGCCTATAAATGCACACCTACACATGCAAACTGACACACCAATACTGCCCTTCTCATAACAGGAGAAAACTTTAAATGCTTTTTCTCCCTTTTATTATTCATGAATATTAATGAAGCTTCCCTTGCATCGTAACAAATATTCGGGCGTGTCCAGAGTGTAGACTCCTCTGCATTTAGGAGGGCAGATTTTAACGCATGCTTTTGCATTAACACAACAAATGGACAGTCAGGCAAAAGATCTATAAAAGATCAGCGGGGGCGCGTTTAGATCTTTTATTTTGTCCCTGAATGTATTTGTTCCTGGCTCGCTTTAAATTGGAATTTAGGCATGTGTATCAAACAGGGTTATCAATTTATCTCTGAAGGATTTCAGCCGAAACAACTACGGCCTTCATCAGAATTTAACGAAGGCAAACGCAAAAGAATATCGATATCTTTACTTCGAGCACCTGATTTGTACGAAAGAAAGATATTGTCAAATTTTGCAGATGGACCGCTTCCTTGTTGTACATGTTTTACACTGCATGTTTCCATGGATCTTCTGTTTGATTACCTATAAGGATATTTTGTAGTTTCATCTATGAATCCACAGGGTGGTCCGAAAGTCTCGTCACCTCAACTTAATATCATTTCCTATTTCAGATGGCTGACACGAAAATGATGGCGTTCATACAGACCTTCTCGATGTGTGACAGCGTCAATGAAAGTGAATAAACTGAATGTCTGAGAAATTTTCTATGAAAAGTATTAAAATAACGAAATAAAAGAAATTTTCTATGAAAAGTATTAAATAACATTTACCGGCCTGAATGAATATTTTCATAGAAAATTTCTCAGATATTCAAGCCGGTAAATGTTATTTAATACTGTTTATTATAAAACAGAGCATTTGCTTAAATACTTGTATCTATAAAAAGAACGTTAAACATATTATATAAATGTCTTTAAATAAATTGTCGGACTATGTCCAATTCAAAAATATATGACGTCATTTGTTTACATTTGATACGCTAGAGCAGATATGAATAGAAGAGATTCATGGAAGATTTAAGTTTAAAGATAGTAAAATCGACCTTGCTAACCGGACGCTTCTTCGTGGCCGAACGTTTAAGGCACGTCACGCGAGATGACGGTTCCGTATAGGATACAGGTTCGATTCCTGTCGATGAAAATTTCTCGGAAATTCAGGTCGGTAAATGTTATTTAATACTGTTTATTATATTAAAAAAGCGCATTTGCTTAAATACTTGTATCTATAAAAAGAACGTTAAACATATTATATAAATGTCTTTATATGTATATATAGGGTAGTCCAAAAGTCTTGTCACCTACTACATAATATAATTTTCTATTTCAGAAGGCTGATACAAAATGATAGTGTTTATACAGACCTTCTCGGTGTGAGACAGCGTCAATGAAAGTGAATAAACTAAATCCAAAACATGTCCTTTGTATGACTTCTTCTTCTATTGTTCCTATTACATTTTGGCGCGGGGGGGGGGTGACAAATCTTTCGGATCCACATGTACATGTTTAAAAAAGGTCGAGACATGATTTTTTTTTATTAGAAATTTTATTATGACACAAAGCAAAAAATGTCTTTGATGATTAAATTTTGCTCTCGTCAAAATATCCTCCTTTAGCCTAGATTACTGCAGCGCAAATGTTTGGCATTCATTGTAAAAGTTTGATAATTAATTTCATTTTTTTTTTTTCACTGTTTCCTAGAGTTGTTTTTCATTATCTGTCAAATTCATCCCATGGGAATTCTGTGGAAGGGTGCGGTCTTTTGAACTGCTTTGTATATGGTAAATGAATGGCCGTAGAAGGGCGGATGCTTTAGCGAGGAAGTAAATATTGTTTGGCGTAACGAAAGATAAGTTGTGGAGAGCCATAATGGCCAGCGTTCTGAAGAGATACGGCACAGAAAAGAAGAAGAATTAATTCAATTTATGTTCTTAACCAATTACCTTCTCCTGTATCGAGTACAATGCAAAAACATAAGTTTAAACATCAAACTACGACACTGTGTTGTTGTAAGAGCTCTTAGATAAATATATATATATATAAATTAAGGAAGATTAAGGAATATATATATATATAAATTAAGGAAGATTAAATGAAATTTAATTTAAAAAGGTATTGCTGGTAATATTTTTCCCCAAATTTTATCGCTGGTAATATTTTTCCTTCAAAAATGTGTTGATGGTGGTATAAAATCTATTTTTACACTTTCATAGTGTATTGAACCCATTGTGGGGGGAAAACTATTTACACATGTTGGGGCCCTAACAAGTGCTACCACCCCGGATCAGGGTGGACCAGAGAACACCAGCAATTAAGAGGTGATTCTACGCTTCTCAAAACCTCCTGATCAGAAGCCTTGCTGTCGGACGTAATTTATCATCTTACCCAGGACACGGATGTAGTTTATCGTCATACCCAGGACGCGGATGTAGTTTATCGTCATACCCAGGACGCGGATGTAGTTTATTGTCTTACCCATGACGCGGATGTAGTTTATCGTCATACCCAGGACACGGATGTAGTTTATCGTCTTACCCAGGACGCTACGAAGATAGGAATAACTCTTCGCGGCAAGAGAACAAGATGCATGTTTGTCATCAAATTGAGAAGAAACAACACGTATTCGAATAGAGGACGGGTTACGAGAATAAAAGAAAGAAACTATTCAACCGATATAGCTCGAGTATCCTAAGAGAAGAAAAAGAAAACCTACCGTGATATTATTTACTTTGGTCTCCCCACTGAGACGAGGCGTGAAACAAGGACTGTTTTAATGTGGGGAACGCGAGCGCGTACACTCGGGCCAAGGACAAAAATTGCTCAACCGCCGTAACCGTTAGTTGCGCTGGCATTGGTATGGTTACGATCCCGGCTCTCTTGTTCATTGAGGCGTGGCTGCAGGCCCGGGCAGCTGTTCCCCAGGACCGGACACTTCACAGTTTTTATTTTCCCCAGCTGCGTGTCTGTCCACAGAGAGAGCCACAACAGAATCGCAAGAAATAGTAATCTTACCCTGGCATGATGGATTGTTAGCGGACACAATCTTAACAATATCAGATACTCGGCTAATCCTGTGTTGATGGAAAATTGTTTAAATAATTATTAGTCAAGATATTAAAGGAAAGCGGGTAGAACGTGCCCACGGCCATATCAGGTTCAATCACCGATTCCCGTACGATCACCGAAGTTAAACAACGTTGTGCCTGGTCAGTACCTAGATGGGTGACCAGGTTCTGTCAGCTTGGATGTGCAGGTGGTGTAATGTCATAACTGCTCGAAATTGTTAATAAGAGAGCCGAGTTTCAATTCCAGTTGGGTTCGTTATATTCACTGAATCACAAAAACCATTGGCAAACGCATGAGTCCTTTCCAGCTATGGGTTAATTATTAAGACTTGTATTACTAAATTATTAATATCTAAAATAAATAAAATTTAAAAATATTTTTTTGACTTTAAATAAACTGCAATGGGTTGATAAGCCGTAAAAAGACGAATAAATCAATCGATGCAGGTCCGAAAGATTATTATATTCAAGGAAACAGAATGAATGGGTTTGAGCGACCTATTAAGGTATGCCAAAATTAACACGGTATTTCACCCCAAGCAAGGTGATTGTGCCACTAGGAAGCAGGAGGGGGTTATAGGGAGTGAACGATAACAAGAAGTCTCTATTGAGAAGAGGGGGAACGGCAATGAAAGAACAGGGTCCAAGAAGACAGAAGATGACAACTGACTTTGCATTTAAACTTTTGAAGATTGTAGTTATTAAGGGAGGCAATAAATCGGAAGGGAGTTTCATAGGTGGGAAGAGCGAGAAAAGAAACTTTTAGAATAGAAAAGACACTTGCGTCTAGCTAGTTCAAAAGTAAATCGGTGATGGCTAGTTGCCAATATAGTAGCACGCTTACATCCATCCAGTCGAAGCTCTAGGGAAACTGGATAAAGTCTGAAGTGTGCATAGAAATATTGAAAGATGTTTTCCAGAAACTAAGCCCACTATGATGACATAGGAAAATATCTTTAGAAGCAAATCTCCTATGTGTTAGTGTATAGTGGCGCAAGAAGAGGGTGCCTTTTTCTCACCGAATTTATTTATGTAACCTTTAGAGAACATCCAAATAGGACTAGAAAATCTTTTTTTTTTAAATCAATTCACCCCAAGCAAGGCGATAATGACATTAAGACGCAAAGAGCTACTGGGAGTGACAGAGATTAAACCGGAAACCCAATCTTACACAGGAAAGAAGTGATAAACGTTTACTCTCGTTCAAAAGACCGGGGAGGAGTATGAACCGGACGATTATCTAGTCGGTTTAAACATATCTACACCTGTACTAGAATGTATTAGCAGCGACTTTAATCTTACCATAAGATACGCGTATGACAATGTCCTGTCGGCGGACTCAGCGGCAAATTGAAAGCGCAAAGAAATGGAAAGGATTATTAACTGCAATAATTAACCAGGCATGGTTGTCAACAAAAGCGACAGACCAAAGGGGTAGCTACGTATTAGGAAAGGCAAAATGAAACACGGACAGAAATTTAAGTTTCTCAGTAGTGTAATAACCGAAGATGGAATTCGTGGCGCAAAAATTCGAAGTCGTATTGGAATAGTGACCCGGATCTTCCAGACACTAAACAAATATTTTCGTAACCGGAACATTCACCGTAAGCATTTTTACCGTAGGATAACTCGTCGCATGAATTTTCGCCGTATAGGTTGTATGCCGCAAGACAATTTCGCCGCATTTTTTTGATACCTTAATCTTGAACGTCCCTGTTGAAGTAATAATTATTTATAGTGAATTTAAAACAGTTTATGTTTGCAAATAATTTGTGTAAATTTAAAAAGACTTACTGACAGTTTGAAAGGGTTATCTATCTTTGATCAGATATTTTATATTGAAGTTGGTTGCTTTATTCAAGTTGTAAGTATGTTTGAAATAATATATATTGCTTGAGTGTGTATTATTGTCATACTAATATTATGTTAACAAATCTTAACGTTAAGCCTGAAATCTGAAATGGCGTGACGTCGGTTCTGGTGTCAAGTCGAAATTTTTGCGCTTTTCACTGACGAGGATGAATGATGTAGGATTTTAAATGTTTAAATCGAAGTAACAATAGTGTGAGCCAGATAGACTTAATAACAAGGCACTTCGCATATTAAATATATGCGGCGAAATTGTCTTACAGCAAAAATCCTACGCGGCAAACAATTTACGGCGAAAAATTGCGAGGCGGGTTTTCCTACGGCAAAAATCTTTACGGCGAATGTTGCTATTTTCGCAATGTTTAAAAATAACCTTGTATTCGTTTCACAAATTCCAATTAATTTATCCTTAAATTTACTAGTTTTCTTTAAGTTAAAGACATTACTTAAATTGGCTGGTCCACTCAAAAAAATTTAAAGAAGAATTTTAGATTAAAATTCATTAAATTTTTATCGAGTCACAGCATTTGTCAGAATCGAAAAATTGTTTTTCTCATTTTATAAGGGGAGGTCTGTTTATAATATATGACGATGATGTAACCCCTTACCTTGTCTTGAGTGTTCATCGATATTTCCTACTGTCTGAAATGAGTCCAAAGTTGGATATGAAGAGATGACCGTAGCCAGCGAACGGTAGGTTAGCAGGGTTCAGGGAATGGAGAGTTCTTGCCTTTCTTTGGACTGTCTTCGTCTCTTCTATTTGTCTTCAAGTGTTTTCAAAGGATCTTCACGCGGTCATTTCCCAGATGCGAGCTCTGAGAAGAGGATATATGGTAGGATAAGTTGGTTCAGGGAATAGAGATCTCTAGCTTTTTGGGGCTCTCATCTTCTCTTCTATTTGTCTTCTGGTGTTTTCAAAGGATCTTGTGTTTCCGTGGACTGCACTTCTTTAATTGGTTCTTTCAGTAGCTTCCGTCTCCCAATTGACCGGATCGATATCTGTCCTCAGCTAGGTGTTTTTGAGCAGATCCTTGAATCGACGACGTGTGGTGCCACGTGGTAATTTGCCAGATGCGAGCTCTGAGAATATGATATATTGTAGGATAAGATGGTTCAGGGGATGGAGAGCTCTGGTTTTTCTTTGGACCCTCTTCGTCTCTTTTATTTATCTTCTGGTGTTTTCAAATGACCTTGTTTTTCCGTGGACTGCTCTTCTCCAATTGGGTTTTCAACAGCTTCTGTCTCACAATTGTCCGGCTCGAATTCTGTCCCCAGCAAAGTTTTTTTTTTTTTTTAGCTGAGCCTTGAATCGTCGACGTGGGGCTCAATTTGCCAGATGCAAGCTCCGAGAAGTGTATTTGTTTGGGTAGGCGGATTATAATACAAAGACGATGTCAGATCGATCCCTCATTTCGTAAACATTTATAAGTCCTTTGTTTTTATTAATGAATATCAAATGCGAACCTGCGATTACGTCGTCTATAACTGCGTATTATTACGTAGTGAGAAAAACGACTACATATGTAGTACACATTTATCAATGACGTAAGCACAGTTTCAACCTTTTTATATTTAAGACTTAAGTCATTAGTCTATTTTTTTTTTAAATACTTTCGTTTATTAAGCATTAAATGACGTCACTTTACAATACATGCTCTATAATTTATTTATTTTTTTTAAGTAAAATCCAACAATTTATTGAACTAAGTAACTAATAATAACAAAACAAAAGTCATTGAAACAAAGCAAATTCAGTCGACCAATGATGACAATTCCAGAACAACGTAACTATAAACAATGTTTTCTATCCTCTGCCAGCCGCTATGATGGAGAAAGCATTACCTCGAACCGTCGCCAGTGAGACACGCTGCAAGAGCCACTCCGTTTCTTTCCTTAATCGAGACGCAATCGCGCCAATCCTCCGAAGGAACGCCATCGAACGAGGGCCAATAACCCCTGAAGTCTCCACTGCCACAGGAGTAAAAAAAAAATCTATCAGCAAGAGAAGAATATTTAGCTATTTTTTTATCTCTGCGTCTCGGGCGACGAACCCCGGCTCAACCGCGGACCTGATCATATTACCGGCCGAAAATGTATTAGTCTATTTGAGACTGATGTCAACGTTATTAGTAACATCGTAGTAATAATATTTTTTCGGTTTTGGAATTTTCCTAATATTGTATATAAACTGATTTCTTGCTGTCGAAAAGGAGCTCCCGTCAGTGGTTAACTGGGGCAGGAAATGACTTCGCTGGCATCAAAATCTTTAACTTCTCTCTGTCTCTTACGCAAGTAGTGAACCTGCCCAGTAACCTTGACGGGCATGCATCTCTTCATATTTTTAACCTCGACTCATGTTATACCACGCAGCTCACCGAATATACATATCAATCTGTTGCTAATAACAGGCTAAAGTTCGAGCTGTGGCTCTAGATATCTGAAAGGTATTTGACAGGGGCTGGCATGCTGCTCTTTTGCGTAAGCGTTGGGGATAAGGTATTACAGGACGATTGTTTGATTTAATCCAATCATTCCTATGAAATCGCGAAATGACGGTCGTTTTTAACTGGCTCGCTTCTAGATCTTTCAAACGAACTGTCCTGTGTCTTACGCTATTTCTCATTTTCAGCAATGATCTTCCTGGTGTCATCATTTCGCAGGTAGGCATTTATGCAGATGACACAACCATTTACTCCTGTCTCAATAGGAAATCCTTCAGAGCTGACCAAGTTAACTTGGCCGCTGCTTTTGAAAATGACCTCCAATCAATGGCTGATTGGGGGCAGGAAATGGCTTGTAAATTTTAATGCCTCCAAAACTAAACTAAACTGCTCACCACAGAGAAACATCCCTGTCCACCATCAGCATAGCTGGTGCTTTACTTCGGGAGAGCGTCTGGCTGCGCCTTCTTGGCTGCATGTTTTCGATTGACTTGGAGTGGAACAACGCCACTGAATAAATAGCTGCATTTACGGCAAGGAGGGTTGGTTCAATGGCACAGCGCAAGTTTTTCGCGTCAGAGTCCATCTACAAATCTGCCATTCGTCTGTGCACTGAATACTGTTGCCATATCTAATCTGGTGTCCCTGCAGTTCATTGGAAGATTGTATAGCGTCAGTGTTTTCGTTTCTGAAGTGCTTACTTGGGCATGAACACCGATCACCAAGGCCAGCCTACTTGCTAAATTTATAGTAGCCTGGCACAAGATCATCGAAAATAGAGCGCTGATTTTATTAGTTTTTATTAATGTTCAGAAAATGTTACTTGGTACAAGAGACCAAAATGAAGTAGATTAAGAATTGGAAGATTGTATAGCGTCAGTGTTTTGGCATATCTCACTTTCTCACAGACGTGATGTGGCTTCCCTCTGTCTTTTCTACAAATAATTTCATGACAACTGCACTGATGAGCTTTTTTTGCTCTAGTGACCCGACTACATAAATTTATGCCTTCTAATAGACTGTTATAAAGGTCCCACCCATTTACTCTTGAAGTAGTTAAATGTAACCTCCATTTCTACTCCAACAATTTCTTTTCTCACGCTTCCCTACTGTGGAACTCCTTTCCGCTTACTTGCATCCCTGATAACTACAATCTTCAAAAATTTAAATACAACGTCAATCTCGTCCTGGTTAAGGCAATAACCTACATCCGACATCAAGGCCTCTGATCAGAAGGTTTTGAAGAGTGTGGAGCCACCTCTTAATTGCAAGGGTTCCCAGATTCACGCAGACACGGGGTGGTAGCACCTGTCAGGATCCCAGCTATGGGCAAATAGTTACCCCACACCCAATTTTGGGTCAAAACATTATGAAAGTATAAAAGTAGGTATTAATACAAGAAATACTATTTTTGAAAATTTTTAACCTGCAACACATATTTCAAAAGAAATATTGCCAGCAATAAAAATCTTGTCGGCATTAAATTAACCATTGAGGCTGATATGCCGTAAAACAAACCAAGCCAAACAAATATATACTGAGATAAATAGATAAATAGATAGATAGATAGATAGATAGATACTGAAAGACCGAAAGGTTGTAATAAATATGGTAACACAGATGAGGACAATAGTCCGAATAATGTAAATAGTGTACATAATACCTCATCAGAGAAATACAGACAGATACTGAAGGGCCAAAACGTTGTATTAAATATGGCAGCAAAGATGAGGACAATAGTCCGAATAATGTAAATAGTGTACATAATACCTCATCTCAGAAATATAGACAGATACTGAAAGGCCGAAACGTTGTATTAAATATGGCAACAAAGATGAGGACAATAGTCCGAATAATGTAAATAGTGTACATAATACCTCATCTCAGAAATATAGACAGATACTAAAAGGCCGAAACGTTGTAATAAATATGGCGACAAAGATGAGGACAACAGTCCGAATAATGTAAATAGTGTACATGATACCTCATCTCAGAAATATAGACAGATACTAAAAGGCCGAAACGTTGTAATAAATATGGCGACAAAGATGAGGACAATAGTCCGAATAATGTAAATAGTGTACATAATACCTCATCTCAGAAATATAGACAGATACTAAAAGGCCGAAACGTTGTAATAAATATGGCGACAAAGATGAGGACAACAGTCCGAATAATGTAAATAGTGTACATGATACCTCATCTCAGAAATATAGACAGATACTAAAAGGCCGAAACGTTGTAATAAATATGGCGACAAAGATGAGGACAATAGTCCGAATAATGTAAATAGTGTACATAATACCCCATCTCAGATATATAGACAGATACTGAAAGGCCGAAACGTTGTAATAAATATGGCGACAAAGATGAGGACAATAGTACGAATAATGTAAATAGTGTACATAATATCTCATCTCGGAAATATAGACAGATACTAACAGATTCTTTTCTCTTACTTCTCACTTGTGTAAATTTCTTCCGGCCTCTTGCTGCCCAGCCAAAGTTCATCTTCCAAAAGGTAAATGCAAATTTTATCTTCTCTCGTTTTGATTTCTCCACTTTTATTAATTAACGTTCCGCCTTTGCAGAATTAACCGTTGTAACCCGGATTTAATAGATACTGCCATCGCTTTTTCTTGACCAACAAATCAATTTGGCCGCCATCTTGGACATCAACGTCATCTTTCTGATATCTAAATAGTATAACGACAGAGTTATCATAGGGTATTCACTTTTCATCGCCGGTCACGATACGATGCAAAAAACATTATCTGCCGTTGAAGCGGCTATTCACACGTGACAAGACGCCGTTCGACATGTCTCTGCTTCAACTCGTACGGCACCCAATACCCTTGCTTTTGAAACATTTCTAATGCTTTCAAACGTTTCGAAAATGTTGTATGATCCATTCTGCAAGTTCAGCTTGCGCATGACTTGAGTCTTCATGAAGTAATGCCTCAAATTATTCGGCTTCAAATTTTTCTATGCGCCAGAGCGTTCTTTATCTTCAACGTCAAATTCATTATTCTTGAAGCGTCAAAACCAATCTCTGCCTGTTGCTTCCGACAGAGCATGGTCGTCGTAATCTCAACAAGAATTCTGTGTGATTCAGCTGCAGATTTCTTTTGAATCAAGTAGTGCAGTAAGATTCCCCGCAGATACACTTTCTTTGGCACGAAATCCGACATGTTTAACTCTATGAAAAACAAAATTATTTCCACTTCGACGAAATGACCTACACTGAATTTCAAGCTTGCTTATAGTATTTCTTTATAGATGTGTTACCATCTGAAACTACACGCACGCACTTCTGGCAACGCCATTTTTTGTAAAACAAAGAGAACTTACTCCAGGTCCTAATATTATTTATCTTAAAGAAAGAACAAACGTACATTTTAGTTCATTTATTAATTTGACACATGGCAGTTAAAAACAAAAACATAAAAAAAAACTAAATTTAAAATCTGTTATACTAATGATGTCAAAAACTGGAAAATTTTCCGGCATTGCGAAGAGGATAACATAAACTTGCCTTGGGTGCAGTTTCAAACGTGACATTTTTAATTAAAAACTAAGTACAGATACCTCTTTAAAAATCAGGGGTTGATTTACATTATATAAAGTGTCCCTAAAGTCTGGGCAACCTAGGCAAAAATCCATATTTTCGAGAAATTAAATTTTCAACAATATTCTATAGAATTGGTATATTAACAAACAACTTCTTCAATATGATTTCTATCATTTGTGATGGAAAGGTCGATGCGCTTTGCAAGATTCACCTAAAGTCGATGCAATCACTCCTCATTGGTATCAATTTTAGCACATTCACTCTTTATTCATTTAATCAAGTGTGTTGCATCTGCGATCTTCATTGAGTACACCTTCTCCTTTAGCATACCCCAGAAAAAGAAGTCAATTCTTTCCTTCTTTTGACAAAACCATTTTAATCTGTGGAGGTAAAAAAAAAATAGTTAATGAGATTTCCTAGGTGTCCAGACTCTAGGGATACAACCTGTATTATAAAGGGATTTTAAAAAGTCAGTGATTTTTCTTTTTGATTAAAAATCAAACACCTAAAGTTGTTACAAAACGGTGCTACTGAAAGTTATTTAGTTAGTAAGATTTCTTAGGTGTCCAGGCTTTAGGGACAGCTTGTATACAGGTCTCAACACTTGAATATTCTTCGATCGGGAAAAAAACCTTGTGATTCGAGGAATGGTTACTACATTTTAAGCTACAAAAACTTATTCCAAACACTTTTACCCCCATATTTGACGAGTAGACCAGATAACGTCAATAGTGCGTATGTTTTTCTTTTTTTATCGTTTTAAATCATTTGTGGACCTCGGTATTTTTTTTTTCACCTACCCTCTATCCGTCAGAAATAAAAAACAAAAAGGGTGGGTGATAAAATAGGACTAAGACTAATTATGATTAAGCCTGTAACGCGCCCTGGGGTGAGGAAAAATTGGCCTAGAAGGTCTGGAGTGCTTTTAATCAATTAGCAGGACAAAGACAGACAATAAGGCATGGAAATTGGGTGTCGGGTTACAGTTGACAACGAGATTACGATCAACTGACTTTTCAGAGAAAATAAAATATAAACGAAATAATTTAATTGATTTTAGAGATACAGAAATGAACAGACTGCGAAAGATAGATAGATAGATAGATAGATATGAACAGACTGATATATATATATATATATATATATATATATATATATATATATATATATATATATATAGATAGATAGATAGATAGATAGATAGATAGACAGACAGACAGATATGAACAGACTGAGATAGATAGATAGATAGATAGTTTAAAATTTTATCTATGGGGAATAAGTATTCGGTATAAAAGTGTTTATCATAAAAGATAACCAAGCTATATATATATATACAGATGTCGAATGAGCTCCATAGAGAAGAACACACGCATACATACACACAGACACACACACACACAGACACACACACACATATATATATATATATATATATATATATATATATATATATATATATATACAGTGTAACCCGGATATAAGAGACCATGATATAAGAGAAACCCTGATATAAGAGAGATTTTCTCTGGTCCCAAATTAGAGCCTGTGTTAATGTATATATAATAGACCAAACCCGGATATAAGAGAAACTCGGATATAAGAGAATTATTCTCCGGTCCCGACAACTCTCTTATATCCGGGTTACACTGTATATATATATATATATATATATATATATATGTATATATATATATATATATATATATGTGTGTGTGTGTGTGTTCCGACTGACGCGAATTCAGCCGGTTTTCGATTCTAGACAGAGGCAACCGGACGTCTAGCCACACTGATGAGCTGTGATACAGCGAAACAGTCTGTCTGTGGATGACAATATATATATATGTATATATATATATATATATATATATATATGTGTATATATATATATATATATATATATATATATATATATATATATATATATGTATATATATATATATGTGTGTGTGTGTGTATATGTGTGTGTGTGTGTGTGTGTGTGTGTGTGTGTGTGTGTGTGTGTGTGTGTGTGTGTGTGTGTGTTTAGATTAAATAGGCCGGTGAATGAAATTTGAAGGATTAAATGCCAACAAAGAGTGACCAATATTGCTAATAAAACTGATATTTATTTCATATTCACCTTTTCACTGAAACGAAACAAGAAGAGATAAATTTCAAGGGCGGAATTTTCGAAAACGCCTGTGTCACTTTTTTTCTTTTTTTTAAAGATGCGAGGAATAAACAAAGAAGTGAGATTTACTCTTCCAAGGAATGTTGTTGATTAGATGGAAGTTATATTCTCTGAGCAAATCCAAATCCCTGTTTAATCCATCAATGTTAGAATGTATTTTCAAAATAAATTTTCATCCCCGATCTTCGTCTCTCCTCTCGGCTGTTGAACGAAGGCGCGAAATGCACGCATCCGATATCATCAGTGTTATGATATGGTAGGTCGAAGTGTTTTGCGACCGGTAATTTATTGTTGTTGTCTCTGATGATTTTCTTATGGTTTTTAAATCGAAGTCGCCATTCCGTACCTGTTTCTCCCACATACTTACCTTGTTGGCATTTGTGGCAGAAAAGTAAATCTACGAAATTCGAACTATCACAATATAAAGCGATGGTTTGAATATTCTGACTGTAAAAATTCCGACTTCAAAATTTATATCATCCTGCTTCGTTTCAATCAAAAGGTTAATATGTTAATTTGTTGGCTTTTTATACTTCAGATATCATTATCGGCCTATTAAATCTATCTATCTTTCTATCCATATTTATATATATATATATATATATATATATATATATAGAGAGAGAGAGAGAGAGAGAGAGAGAGTGAGAGATAGAGCAACAAACTGATATATAGAAAGATGTACTAACAAACTAACAGATATGAACAGACTAGGAAAGATACATGCATACATACATAGAAACAGATATGCGAATAGACATGCATAGATAAATATGAATAGTCTATGATACATAAAAATAAACACATTTTGATAGATAGATAGATAGATAGAAGTAGACTGAGATAGATAGATAGATAGATAGATAGAAGTAGACTGAGATAGATAGATAGATAGATAGATAGAAGTAGACTGACATAGATAGATAGATAGATAGATAGATAGATAGATAGATATGAGTAGATTGAAATAGATAGATATGAGTAGACTGAGATAGATAAATAGATAGATAGAGAGATAGATAGATATGAGTAGACTGAAATAGATAGATATGAGTAGACTGAGATAGATAGATACATAGATAGAGAGAGAGAGATAGAAGTAGACTGACATAGATAGATAGATAGATAGATAGATAGATAGATAGATATGAGTAGATTGAAATAGATAGATATGAGTAGACTGAGATAGATAGATAGATAGATAGATAGATAGATATGAGTAGACTGAAATAGTTTGATGAATAGATATAAGTAGACTGAGATAGATAGATAGATAGATATGAGTAAAGTGAAATAGATAGATAGATAGATAGATAGATAGATAGATAGATAGATAGATAGATAGATAGATATGAGTAAAGTGAAATAGATAGATAGATAGATAGATAGATAGATAGATAGATATGAGTAAACTGAAATAGATAGATATGGTGAAGGTGACATATATTATTATGACAAATTTATAAGATATATTTCTTTTTTTTATTCAACCTTTCTTTACCTTCCTCTCTTCATTTTTTCTCTTTTTCATTTATTCCTCTAATTTTCTTCATCTCTTTTCTTTATCAGTTTCTGTTACACTTTCCCTCGCCACACTCTGTCTGTTTAATTCTTTCTTTCCTTCTTTCTGTCTTTCTTTCTTTCTCCAATATAGCTCTTTCCTTTTTTTTTCTTTCTCCCCCCCCCGTCCATTCATTACCTGAACACGTACGCCCGCATGCATATAACTCGTCGCATTATCTGCACACACCCTTTTTACAGCCCTCATACTGGACGTCATTAACGCTTCCCCCGTGCGTGACGACAAATACAATCAAACAAACGAAAGCCCGCGAATGTCTCTAATCTGGTACGCCCTCGATCTTAGCCCGCATGGACAGGGTGACGTCCACTCGCCGCACGGCTTCCGCTGTATGCGACTAGTCTGCAAATTGTTCCTCGAATTCTGACCACCTGCTTGCTTAGCCACACCCACCAACGAATAATAATAATAATAATAATAATGATAATAATAATAGTAGTAACACCACCAACAACTTTACTGCCATTCAATAGCAGTCGTGTAAAAAGTACGGATTTGAATGCTGTGACAAGTATTATGGCCATGAGATCAAAAAGGAGAAAGTGCTTGAGAATAGCCAAATGAAAATCGTGTGGTATATTCCGATACTGACAATGGCTAGTTTAAAGCACAATAAACCCAAATTAATGGTATTGATCAAACAGAAAAAAATTGATTTGCGGCCTGGCAGAAACTCACCTGTTCATTTGAAGACGAAAACTACAATTCGAATTTCATGTCAAGTGAAAACGGTCACTCCACTGAGACAAGCATTGAGAACAGGACGAAATAAGAAAAGATGCGAAAATAGTGAATAATAATAATAATAATAATAATAATAATAATAATAATAATAATAATAATAATAATAATAATAATAATGAATTGTTCTCACAGGCACAGCCCACACTTGACGAAGGGCTTTTTCTATGTCATTTTTATTTTTTTTTTTTGTCAGTGGAAAGGGTCATGATGCCATTTCTAACCTTGGGACCCGGAAAGAAATGAGTATACACCAGAAACCAAAGGAATTAAAATAAATGGGAACATCAACAATCCCTGTTGCAGTTGGAGCCCTGGGATTGATTGGAAAATATTCCAGTAGACTAATTGAAGGGATCCCCGGAAGTCCATGCCTTAAAGAGATACAAAAAAAAATGTTCTCACAAGTAGAGCCCACATTTTACGAAGGGTTTTATCAATGTAATTTTTTTTTTTTTTTTGTCGGTGGAAAATGTCATGATGCCATTTCTAACCTTAGGTCTCTGACGTGCACACCAGAAATCAAAAGAAATAAAATAACAATAATAACAGTATACAAATAATAATATTATCAATAATAATAATAATAATAATAATAATAATAATAAGGTTGCACGATATTGGCACCCACTGAATATAAAACCCGGCATGACAGAGTGGGCGAATATCTGCACTGGAAAATTTGCAACTTCTACGGGAAGGAAACTGAAAGAAACTGGTAGGAACACCACCCAGACCCGGTTACGGAGATAGGACCTGTTACAATTCTATGGGACTACATAATACACACCGACAGAACAATCAAAGCCAACCGCCCAGACATTGTTATTAAAGACCACAAACAAAATAAGTGCCTCCTTATTGATATGGCAGTCCCTGCAGTCTGCAATGTATCTTTGAAGATATTCGAAAAGCTGTCAAAATACAAGGACCTTGAAATAGAAATCTCAAAAATGTGGCACATGGGAATATCAACAATCCCTTTTGTAGTTGGAACCTTAGGATTGGTTGGAAAAGATTCCAGTAGGCTGATTGAAGGGATCCCTGGAAGTCCATGCCTCAAAGAGATACAAAAAAATTGTTCTGACAAGTACAGCACACACTTTACGAAGGTCTTTATCTCTATAATTTTTTTTTTTTTGCAGTGGAAAGTGTCATGATGCCATTTCTAACCTTAGGTCCCTGGGCGGGGCCCGGAAAGAAATGTGTAAACGCCAGATGTCAAAGGAAATAAAAATAATAATAATAATAATAATAATAATAATAATAATAATAATAATAATAATAATACACAGGCCGAACAGGTTCAAAATTACGTTCAGAACAATCAAAGTTAATCGCCAACGCATCATGAGCAAAGCCACAAAAGCAGAATGTCCTTTCTTATTGACGTGACAGTTCCCGAAGACAGCAATAGTGTATCTTTTAAGATCTTAAAAAAAAACTATCAGAATACAAAGATTTTGAAATGGAAATCTTAAAAAATGTGGTACTTAAAGACATCAATAGTTACTCTTGTGGTTAGAGCGCTGGGTTTGATTCGAAAAGGTTTCCATTGACTCATTGAAGGAATTCTTGGTAGCCACTGGCTTAAAGAAATATAAAAAATATGTTCTCATAAATACAGTGTCTGAAGGTCTTTATCAATGTACAACACTTAGCTTGTTGTTTTTTATTTGTTTTTACAAAAGGTTCAGTGGAAAATATCATGAAGCCATTTCTGACCTTAGGTCTCTGGTTGGGACCCGGAAAGAAATGTGTATATAACAGAAATCAAAGGAAATAATAATAATAATAATAATAATAATAATAATAATAATAATAATAATAATCTCTGCTTTTTAAATGCAGTGACAAGAATTATGGCCATGGGATCAGGAAGAAGAAATAGCTGGAGAGTAGGAAAGTGAAAATCCTATGGAATATTCCAATAGAGACAATGGCAACTTTAAAGCACGATAAACCCAAATTAATCCAACGAGGCAAACAGAAAAAAAAAGTTGCTAGCTATGACTAGTTAAAAAAAAAGTAATTATAGTACCAATGATCATTGGAGCACTGGGATGTTGTAAAAAGCATGAAAAATATCTTACAGATATCGGATTAGGATGTGGAAAAGTAGCCATTACAAAACACATGTCTGCAGCAGGTGTACTTCGAGAAGAAGAAGATAAAAAGAAGGAGAAGAAGAATAAAAGGAGGAGGAGGAGAATAAGGAGGAGAATAAGGTCAGAATAAGGAGGAGGAGGAGAAGAAGAAGAAGAAGAAGAAGGAGGAGGAGAAGAATGAGAAGGTGAAGTAGGAGTAGGGGGAAGGAGAAGAAGGATGAGAAGAAGATGAAAAATAAGAAGGAGGAGGAGGAGGAAGATGTGAAGAAGGAGGACGAGGAGGAGGATGTGAAGAAGAAGAAGAAGAAGAAGAAGAAGGGGGAGAGGGAGGAAGAGAAGGAGGATGAGAAGAATAAGAAGATGAAGTAGGAGGAGGGGAGAAGGAGAAGAAGGATGAGAAGAAGAAAAATAAGAAGGAGGAGGAAGATGTGAATAAGGAGGAGGAGGATGTGAAGAAGAAGAAGAAGAAGAAGAAGAAGAAGAAGAAGAAGAAGAAGAAGAAGAAGAAGAAGCAGGAGGAGGAGGAGAAGAAGAAGGAGGAGGAGGGGAAGAAGAAGAAGAAGGAGGAGGAGAAGAAGCGCCCAGACATAATGATCAAAGACCACGAAAACAGAATGGCTGTTCCTGCAGACTGTAATGTATCTTTGAAGATCTTCAAAAAGAATATCAAAATACAAAGATCTTGAAATGAAAATCTCAAAATTGAAAACAATTATCAAACCACAATCAGGGTGATTAACTCCAGCTGTGGTTGGGTCCCTGGGTTTGACAAGGAAAATGATTCTGATAGACTCATTGAGGGGATCACTGGCAGCCCATACCTTAAAGAAATACAAAACATTTATCCATGTAAAATACGTATGATCTTTTATTTAAATATGTTTTAATGTCATGATGCCATTTCTAGCCTCAGAAGAAAATGAGTATACAACAAAAATCAAAGTTAATAATAAGTTCTCCACTGCTTTAACCGGGTATTGAACTCACACTTGGAGAGGCGAATTAACAGGAGATAACTGATAACTGACATCCATTAAACATGGCACGTGGAACTAGAACTGTCTACCCCAGTGAGCGAAATAAGGGTTCAATTCGACATTCCAACCACCTGAAGAAGGCCGGAGCGTACAACGACCGAAACGTTGTAATAAAAATGGCGACAAAGATCAGGACAATAGTCCGAATAATGTAAATAGTGTATGGTCACTCGAATTCGAGGATACCCGTCTACTAGGGCGGTTACCCAATCCCTATTGGAGATTCATGCTCAGGCGAATTAGTTCATTTAACACCCACAGAGCCCACCTGTGGTTTATACTGCAACTATGCTATTACGGTTTCTGGAAAAGAGCGTGTTATCTAGCGTTAACAACAATTTGATCAAGGCCATCACGCTCAAGCCCTCAGCCACGATGACTTGTGACTTCGTGCTAGCACCGCTATCGACGGCCCCCAAGTGTTCCGTCTACCCAATTTCACTCACAAGTCTATGGTCAACCCATGGTATAGTTTTTCTTCAGTCCGATAACATCAAGAAATCCTCTTCCTGACAAATCGACCATGATGAGATTCGAATCCGGGTCTCATAGTCAGAATGCGAAAGTCCTAGCCACTCGGCCACGTACCCATAAAATGATAAATGATGCTATAAGAACAGACATATTTACATATGGTCGTTAAAATACCCCCTTTTCAGTTTTGGCTCACTGATTTTTTTCTTTATTCTCGATCGAGCTAGGATGAGAGAGGGGTGTGAACCGGGCAGTTTTTTCTAATTCTTCCATTTCTGAATAAAATATATACAATATAATATACATAAACAGACTAAATAAAGGATTCGGTTAGAAATTCCATCGTATACAAATGAAGAAGCCGGATCGTAGAACGGCCGAAACGTCGTGATTATGACACTAAAGTCTGAATAATGTAAATCATGTGATTTTTTTTTATTTCCTCCCTGTCCATTTTCTTAGCTACATAAGATATGCAGATGACACAGTGTTGATAGCAGACGCGGGAAAAAAACTACAAAAGTTCCCAACGTAAAGTAGTGAAAGGACTAAACATCAACTGCAAGAAGACAGAATACATGGCTCTTAGCAAATGGATGAGCCCAAATGGCAAATTACAAATGAAATATATATATATATATATATATATATATATATATGTGTGTGTGTGTGTGTGTGTGTGTATACGAGGGTCATTCAATGAATAAGGTGAATTTTTCGGTATAAGGACTTCTATAGATAGAAACTTACTCTTTTTCATTTATTTATTTTTTTTTGTTTTACTTCTTTTTCACATGGATTTAATTTAATTAATTCACATGCAGATTAAAAAAAAACTTTGAGAGTTTTAGCGATTAACAAAGATGGCCGACCAAGAAGCATGCTCCAGGATTGAACAGCGGTCAGTTATCAAGTTTATGGTTGCTGAAGGGTGCAAGCCAGTTGAAATTCATAGGAGAATGTCAGCTGTGTATGGTGCCACATGTTTCAGCCAAAAAAATGTCTACAAGTGGGCTAAATTGTTTAAAGAAGGACGGAGCAGTGTTGAGGATGAAGACAGGCCTGGGAGGCCTACAGAAGTGAGGTCTCCTGATGTGATCGAATCAGTCAATGACCTTATTCAGTCTGACAGAAGGGTGACAGTGGATGACATTGCAAGGACTTTGAGCTTATCTGTTGGGACAAACGCAGGGGTCATCAGTCAGAAGGAGTCATCTTGCATCATGACAACGCAAGGCCTCACACAGCAGCCCAAACGGTGCAGACCATCAACGAGCTGGGCTGGGAACTGTTCCCTCATCCCCCGTACAGCCCAGACCCTGCCCCTTCAGACTTTCACCTGTTTGGTCCCTTGAAAGCGTTCACGAGAGGCACGAAGTTTAAAAGTGACGATGTAGTCAAAAGTGTTGTGAGCGACTGGCTAAGACATCAGTCCAAAGATGTTTTACGCTGAGGGAATACGGAAGCTTGTGCACAGATGGGAAAAGTGTGTGACAGTGCTGGGAGACTACGTTGAAAAAAAAGTAAGCTTCTATCTGTATTAGAAGTCCTTATACCGAAAAATTCACCTTATTTTTTTAATGACTCTCGTAACTAGATAGATAGATAGATAGATAGATAGATAGATAGATAGATAGATAGATAGATAGATGGAAATAGAAAGAAAGAAAGATATGAACAGATGCATTTAAAAAACAAAAAGAAATACAGAGAGATAGGTAGATAGAGAGATAGAAACTGCTAGATACAGATATGAACAGATATGTATTTATGAACAGAAATAGATAGATAGATAGATAGATAGATAGATAGAAAGAAGCAGACTGAAATAGAGAGAGAGATTTTAATTTTTTTTGCATTTTCTTCATTCTTGTTGTTTTTATCACAGCGTTCCTTCGGTGTATCTCACTGACATTAATAATTCGATATTGCTTCACCTTTTCTTCTCACTTAATCTCCACTTTCACCCCCCCCCCCAAACATCTGACCCCCACTCCATCGACTGCTAATATATTCTGAGGTAAGCTAACCGAATTAGGGTCCACCTGTCACCACTTCACGTGTTGTCGGCCATTGTCCGACTCACGTATAAGTGACGCTCCTCCGCTGATGACCCCTTAGCCGGCACCCTTCTTCTCGCTGATTTACCACGTCAGCGTCATCCGGCGCGAAACGAGTCTATGTATCGTCTCGTCCGATGCCAGCCGACATTTTGATTTCACTTCATTATTTTAATGTGAGCTCATCTCGTCCAGTTGCACATTTCTTGTTTTCTTTCTTGCAACAACACACTGTTTTATTCCGACTGTTATCTTCAAACGTTTCGACCCCTCATGTCTTTCGGCCTTCTTCGATAACGCTTTTGGAATTTCGAATCGGGACCTTTATGCAATTCATAGGGGTTAAACTCTTCACATTCATCTGACCCTATTCGGGTATTATATCGGCACGGTTAGGAGATTAGTATCGAGGTGGTCAATTCTGGTGTTGTCTCGTGATTTTGTCATTTCCTCTTGGTAATGCCACTTCTGCCTGCCCGACTGAGCCAAAGGATATACGTTCGATCTCTATTTCAGGCAGTGGAAACCGTAAACAGAAAACTTTAATATGTAGAAAATTTTGCAACTCGGAACATTACGCATAGAGTTATTAAATAAATGGACCAAAACATTCGCACGCACACACACACTCACACGCACACACACACACGCGCGCGCACACACACACACACACACACACACACACATATATATATGAAGAAATATAGTCTTAAAGTGTGCTATATTTATGGGATAAAGTGCTCAATATCAGAGATAGAGCGTGTGTAAATATAAAAGTGAACATAGAAGTCAACACTTAGAGGCGAAAGTCTGTTTCATGCTAGATGCAATCGTCGGGCCCGATGATTGCATCTAGCATGAAACAGACTGTCGCCTCTAAGTGTTGACTTCTATGTTCACTTTATATATATATATATATATATATATATATATATATATATATATATATATATATAGTGAAGAAATATTTCTTCGCTGTATATCCTAGCGTGGCTAAGGGTCAAAAAGCAGTCGTGTCTCTTGGGGCACTGTTCCGAGGTTATCCGTATACTTGGATGAGTATTGCTGCGAAACTGAGTTAGTAGTGCCGCTACGTAGAGTTTGCGTCTTCTTCGTCGTCTTCTTCGTGGTATGACGTTCGCGTTGTAGGGAATTGGTCCGAGTTCGATTTTCGGTAGTGAATGCGCACTGCTGATGAGTCCTAGATAGGACGAAACGGCCGTCCAATGCTTTCTGCATTCTGTTGAAGATTATTCTGGGCTAGATGAATTATTATATGATTACTTTAAATCCCCCCCAGACCCAAATTTATTCACTGTATATCCTAGCTTGACCCACCTAATGCTCGTGAGGAGCGACTAAGGGTGAAAAAGAAGACGTGGCTCTTGGGGTACTGTTCCGACATTATCCGTATACTGGGATGAGTATCACCTCGGAACAGAGTGAGTAGCGCCGCTATATCGAGTCTAGTATGTGTCTTCTTTGTCACCGAGGCCCGTGGTGCAGTTGGTTTGCGTTGTATTGAAATGGCCCGAGTTCGATTCGCGGTAGTGGATGTGCACTGCTGGTGAGTCCCAAATAGGACGAAACGGCCGTCCAGTGCTTTCTGCATTCTGTTGACTATTCTGGGCTCGAGGAATTACTATATATGTATATACTTTAAAAATAAGGAGGTCATTTGAATCCGCTACCTTGGTTCCAGCCTTACGGTATCCTCAGGTGATTTTTATCAAATAACCTCTTAACGCTTATTCGACTATTTTTTTGAAAATAATAATTTAGCTTGCATTACTTTTTTAAAAAAAACTAATCGAGAATCTGTGGCGTTATTTGAAACTTCAAATCCAATCGAGAGTTCCAACGATCATCCCGGATCTGAAGACCATATGCGAAGAAGAACGGAACAAAATACCAGCAAATCATGGAGAACTACAAGAAGGGGTTGGTTGCTGTAGAACTGAATAATGGTTATTCTGCAAAGTATTAAATGAAGATTATGTATTCATTTTTTTGTATTGTACGAATACTTTTTTCGTCTATTATTATGGATAAATGGGATTTATTTCAAATAAATCAAGTTTTTTTTCTGTTTTCTCTGCATATTTAATTATTATGCATCTGCGTACAGTTACTTATGTGAAAAGTATGTTTATTCAGTAGTTGTAAATACAATGAATTAAAAAATTATATGTGTACGAATATTGCAGCAAATCAGTGAAATACCAGTATTTCTGTATTTTTATCTGTTTTCTCTCAATCTCTGGAGAAACATTAATAAATGTTATGGGTCCTTACCTATAACTACAGAATGAACTCTTCCTAACACTATGTATACTACGCCTCTCAAGAGAGAGGGACGAATCGAGTCGAGCCGACAGTAGTTCACTCCAAACCAGACTGACAGTCATACTAACACCTTCCACATCTTGTATTATTATTTCGTGTAATATATCTTCGTTATTTCTACACTTGGGTTCGTGTTGTTCTTCCTTGGTCCTTGGTCCTAACCTGGACCATAACAATAAAAGGGAAACATGTTAGATTGATATACATTTCCTATTTGTTCTTTATTTTTATTATTCTGTTGGATTCCGATCCACATTTTATCTGCATTTGATCATTGACATATATATATATATATATATATATATATATATATATATATATATATATATATATATATAATCGATTCTCCCGTCGAATTCGACGTATGAGGGTCAAGCAGATCAGTTCCTAGAAACTGAGAGCCCGACACCGACACATGAGATTTGATTATAGTGGGTAAGGTTTCGTGCAGGACCATCCACACTTTTTGAAGGGACGAATACAGAGACCTGGTGCACTGAGTGCCACAAGGTCCCCAAACGACCCTCCGCAGGTTTTAAATTCAGAGTTGTCCTACTCCTAGACCAGTTGCCATCCAAGGCTATAGAACCCAGTCTGTCCTGCTATTTATCCATAATTGGAGGGAGAAGAATAGGATTCACAGAGGATTCATATATATATATATATATATATATATATATATATATATATATATATATATATATATATATATAGTCATACACAGACAGACTGTTTCGTTGTATCACAGCTCATCAGTGTGAATAGACATCCTATTGTTTCAAGCCGGGATCGAAACCCGACCGATTTGGCATCAGTCAAAGATTCTACCCCCAGGGTTTAAAGGAGCAAGTCTATCAAACCAAAACTTTCGAACCAGACCAAACCAAGACTATGGAAAATTTTGAAGGGCGAATACAAGACGTTATGTTTTCCATGCCACAACAGTTCCTGGCGAAATCCGTTGACGCGATTCCCGGTCGGCGAGAAGCTGGTAACGAAATCTGGTGCCCATATCAAATTTTAAATAAAACCTCATGATGAACTCTTTCCTCTCATATACATTTATTGTGAAAATTATAGTTAATAAATAAAATATAAGTATTTTAAATGGGGTGTTACTTTTCAATCACCATGTACACACACACACACACATATATATATATATATATATATATATATATATATATATATATATATATATATATATATATTGACTCTCCCGTCGAATTCACGAAGATCAGTTCCTAGGAAACCGACAGCCCGACAACAGCACATGAGATTTGATTATAGAAGTGAAGGTTTCTTGCAGGACCATCCACACTTTTTGAAGGGTCGAATACAGAGACCTGGTACACTACGTACCACTGGGTCTCCAAACGACCCTCCGCAGGTTTTGAATTTAGAGTTGTCCTTCTCCTAGACCAGTTGCCATACAAGGCTATAGAACCCAGTCTGTCCTGCTATTTACCCATAGCTGGAGGGAGAAGAAGAGGATTCGCACCTTTCCTGAGAGTATTAGCACGTAAGTGAATGTAAAGGATTCGATCTCGGTTCTCCGATTCCTCAAACCAAGCCGCTATCTATTACTCCACCGTCAGCGACAAAATTATTCGTACACCCACAGATTTTGAATATTTTTATATAATTCTCAGAATCTAATGCCCGTATAATTCTACGTTTTTTATATGTTAGTAGCATAAAGAAGAATATAAAACTCAATTTTCAGAACAATGGGTTAAATACAACCAATTTGACAGGCGAATTATGCAAAATAGGAAAAGACAAATTTATTTATTTGTACAGTATAAAAAATAGAAAACATTGAACAAGTTTCACAATGTTAATAGTTAGTAGAATAGCCTCTCATTTTTATAACTTGCTGAAATCGTTTTCTAAAGATTTTAATGAGATTTGAACAAGTCCTATCTGAGATTTTCTTCCGTTTTTCAATGGTTACACGTTCTAATTCCTAAAGGTTTTTTGGTGACCGACGATGCATTCAAACTTTCAATTCTTGCCATAGATTTTCGATAGGATTCAAACCAAGACTTATTGAAGGACAGGACAGAAAAGTGATCTTCTTTTTCTGAAGCCAGGTAGTCACTGATTTAGACGTGGATCATTATATTGCTGGGAAGTATATCGCCGACCTAGAGGAGGAGGATTTTGCAATGATAATTTTAGATTTTTTTCCAAAATTTTGATATAGCCTGCAGATTTTATAATTCCTCTTATTGCAATTAATTGTCCATTCTCCCTTGAGCTAAAACAACCCCAAAACATCATCGAGCCACCTCCATGTTTTAATGTTGCCTCTGTGTTCTTTGGGAGGAATGTCTCACCTTTCTTGCGCCAAATCTTCTGCCCGTCATTATGTCCAAAAAGCTCAGTTTTTGTTTCATCACTATCACTCTATCTTGTTCCCAAATGCAATTTTCTTTGTCCAAGAGCGTTTTGGCAAAATTAAACCGAGCATGACATGGTTTGTAACATGTGACATGCTTTGTAAAGAGGGGTTTCGTCGTGGTGGGTTTCCATAAAACCTATTTCTGTTTAAACAACGTTGTATTGTACGAGTATCTTTCATTGATATCCATTGTATCCAAACATTAGCAGATATGAACAAAACGACTCTTGGGTTTATATTAACTTCGCCACGGTTTTCGTGCAGTTCTCGGTGACAATTTGCGTTTTCTTCTACGCCCAGGCAAATTCTCTATAGTGCCAAACTGTTTAACTTCTTTATAACGGACTGTACCTTCGATCTATGGGTAGCTAACCAGTTTGAAATAGTGTTGTAACTATTTCCTGACTTGTGGAAGTGAATAATTCTCTGTGTCAAGTCAACGCTAAGCTCCTTTTTCTTCCCCACCGTATTGTTAATGTATGAATAACTATGGCGGCACTCTATACACCATGTGATGTTCTTTGCTGGAATTATCAGAAATAGTCTACTGAATAAATAGTCTAGAAGGCTTCAACATACCATAGTTATCTCCCTTTAAACGGTTTCAGCAGTTACATACTAACATAGCGTTCCTCACTCATTTGTTAAAAAAAAATTAATTTTCAGATAACACAATTTGTCTCTGATAATAATGGATACTATAACATTCATTTTATTATAAAAAAATACCCTGAGGATGACATGGATATGTCGAAAGTACTTGGTAATAAAACAAATATATATAAACACAGCGATTTCACAAATGACATCAAAAAACTTATCGGAAAGGATTTTAAAGAAAATCAGGAGACAGAATATGTATAAACTGTACAACGAAACATGCCTAAATGAAAACATGCTGCAGAAATATATGAATATATATATATGTGTGCGTGTGAGAGAGACAGAGAGAGACAGAGAGACAGAGAGAGAGACAGAGAGACAGAGAGAGACAGAGTGAAACAGAGAGAAAGAGAAAGAAAGAGAGTATTAGACTGGGTTAAAAATGGACTGAAATGGAGTTTTTGCGATATAAAGTCACATTTATTTTCTAGTTATGCAATGTTTCTCTGACGGTAAAAATTCCGTGGATGTCACCCATACACACACAAAATAATTTCCTTTGTGGCAACAGGTTATCATCTCTCGTTCCGGCATTGTGTAGGTTTCAGTATGTGTGTTCATATTACGACGCTCTTAAATCAGATAAACAACCGTGGATAATTAAAAAATACCGTTTGACTCCGTTCAGCAATTTGCCTGCAAAAATAAATAAATAAATAAGCACAGACAAAAAAAAAATACTTTGAAATGCCAAATGTTTGGGCTATGTTCTCCGCCATTTTCTTGCCTGTTGACCTGATTTAACTAGTAAACAACAACCAAGCAAACTTTCGGGTTTAAGACATGCTAACATTTTGCTAAAATATCAGCACGCCCGTCCCTTAAGTTATGTGATGTATAACTAGCCCTACTTATACTTTGAAGACATTGTAGTCCACCATTGAACTGCCTAGATGCAACCGTGTGTTTCATTGCAATAGTTTATTTTCTCGGCTGAACAATTCCCTTACGAATTCTCGCTTACCTATTACTACAATCTTCAAAAATTTAAACGGAATACCAAACGCCATCTTCTGTCTTGCTAAAACCGTCTTATTGGCATTATCACCAATTTTTAAAAATATTCACGGAGACCTACCGGACACTATTCGGAACATACTTGTCGACAACACTAATATAATAGCATCATCCACATGCAAAAAAAAAAAGGCTAAAAATAATGGAAGCCTTATTAATAAAAACAAATAAACCAACACTTAATAATATTAACTTTGAACATGGACATAATATCTTGACCGTGTTTTGAAACAAAAAAATGAAACATTTTATAAAACATACATATAACAAACTATTTCTAATTCTAACAGTGGAAATATAATCCTTGAAAATGGCTAAATGTATAGCCGAAAACGCTCGGATAAAAAGAACATTCGGACAGTTTTTATATAATTTATCATCTGAAAAGAAAACCATTATTAGATCGCACGAGAAATTATATAAAAAACTAAATAAAAGCACCTTGTCAGTCGTTTTTAATGAAATGTGCATATATATATATATATATATATATATATATATATATATATATATATAATTGCATAAACTGTGCCTCTTACTCTGTAACCCTCTACCTCGGGTGGCTCCCGGGTCTTTTATAGGGTGAACATCACTGTAAAAAAACAATAATAAAAATGGGCGAGTTAATAGAAAGGCTTTTGAGCGTCTTCGTGAAATAAGCTTTAGCGTAACGAAAATACTTTACATACACTAAGAGAAAGCTATCTTGTTGTACATGATGACGGTAGTCTTTGAGTATAGAATCCAGAGGTTGGCAGTGAATATTTCAAAGACAGTAGGGAAGCGTAGTTCAGGTTAGCAGTGGATATCTCAATAAAGTAGCAGAGCGTAGTTCTTCCTTGTGTTCTGGTCATCTTTGGTTCTGATAGGTTGGCACTGGACATTCGGAGAGAGTAATCAAAATGGCCGCCTTTATACAAGACGGATTGAATATTTTACGCCTCCTGATTGGTTAATCTTCAAATTGGGGGACTATAAAGTGAGTCAAGTCATTTGGGTTTGCTCACTAGTTCATACATACACAAAATAACTTAACATGTCTTTCGTACACAAGTATGTCAAACATTTTATTTTATTTTAGACACCTCTTTGAGATGGAATGCCAAGTAGACAAAATGAGCAGGTTTGACATCTTCTCTTTGGTAGCCAAACCTTCACGAGATATTTGTGCAGAGATGACTTAATTACCGACAGAAAGGCAGAAAAAGAGTTTCCCCGTTTCAAGAAGAAGTCGGAACTCACAGACTGATGCGAACCAATTTATAGGCGCTGATTAAAAAAGAACCGCGCTAGACCACTAGGAAATTGGGTCAGAAGATGGTAAGCTCTCGTGTTACAGTCGCTCGTCACTTTTACTCAGTGGACAAGGTCCAGAAACACGACGTATGGGTACCACAAGCATTGACCGAGAGAAAGAAAATCCAGCAGGCAGTTTACTCGCTCGTCATCAGGTTACAGAATGAGCTTGGTTGGGAAGTTCTGCCACATCCACCATATTCCCTTTTTGCTCGCTTTCCGTCAACTTGAGGAGTTTCTCGTTCAACAACGACGTGGACCTTAAAATGTGGCTTGATGAAAAAATACAACTCCTTCACCATGACCATTCGAGAAGAGACATTATTGACGAACCTGAGTTTCTGGGATGAGGAGTTATTATTATTTACACTATTTATATTCAAACTATTGTCCTCGTCTTTGTGGTTTTTATCACTATTCGGTCGTTGTGCCCTCCGCTCTTCTTCGGGTGTATATTGATCATGGTAACGCACAGGGAATTATGAACTGAACCCTTTATTTAATCTAAGGGACTAGGCTGTTCTCCTTCCACTTCTCATGTCTATGGATATCGTCTAGTTCTTATCTTTATTTAATTATGTTCAGTTATGGCTCGCTCGTTTCCCATGAGTGCAAGTACACACAGAATTCGATGTAGGTTGCCCATATCGATATACAACTGAGGAAGTACACACTGCCCTACCCAAGGATTGAACTTAGAGCTATTATGTCACACGTACCATATTACTTTGATTTGGTCCCTTCAAACTAACACATTTTTTTGGCGCTTGCTAACAATTTGAGGGGGTTTTCATTCAGCAACGATGTGGATCTTAAAATGCGGCTTGATGAATTCTCCGTGTCAAAACCCAGAGAACTCTATTGTCGAGGCATTGGACTGTTGCAGGATCGTTGGCCGGAGGTCGTAAACATTGAAGGGGAATGCACTGTTAGATGATTCATCAGATCTATTAATAAATAAGAAAAATAAACAAATTCATCTAACAACCTCGGTTAAAATTGTTTTGTCTCATCCCTCATTTTGTCTTCCCAAATGAGCAATGGTGAAAGAAAAAAGATCAGTCAAACCTTCAGCATTCATACATTGGCTTTCATCTTCAAAGTCCATTCAAGAACCATGAAGAGAACGGTGAATATGTTCTTAAAAATAAGACGGAACAGTAGAAAGGCAATCAGGATAAGGAAGTTACAAACAGGAATAGGGATCATCATTTCAACATAGAGCTAGTGGGATCAATTAGAAAAGATCCAACTCAATTCATAAGACATTTAGGCACATGAGAAAGGGGTTCAAAGAGTAGGAAAAGAGTAGGAAAAAAAGACTTAATAATGAATCATACGGGAAAACTCTGAGGCATTTTGTTACTCCAGAACAGTACGTTAGAAGGTTCAAAGGCGAAAATCATATTTAATACGTTGGAAAATGATCCTGGAACATATATATATATATATATATATATATATATATATATATATATATATATATATATATATATATACTAGCAGCATGGCCCGGCTTTGCCAGTGCTTGATTCAAAAATCGTATGACTCATACAGCAATCGCTATCACGTGACTTAAAATATTTTTGCCCTTCCTTGCCTTTAAAGGAGTGCCCTTTGCCGTGCTGATGTTGCTACGTGTCTTACTTCTTGCCTATCTCCCACTGCGAATTTTTTTCTAAGCTCTATACTAAACATTAAATCTGTTACGAAAAAAGAACTAAACAAAATGAACACAAAACGATCAGCTTTAAAAAAGGACTCGTCACTGGAAGAAACGAATTAAAAAAGAATGTTAACAACAAATACTTTTTCACACCCAACCCAGTTCTGCGGAATCAGAATCAACGTTGAGTTCAAGCAAGCGAATGAGCCAATTGGAGTAAAGTGCCATGCAGATTTAAATTTTTCCCACTTGTGACGAATGCAACTATCGATTTTTTTTTGCATGCTAGCATGCTAGTTAACATTCGTGTCAATCAGCTGTTGGCTCTCACGCTGGCCAATAGAATCTTCCTGTCTATTCGTGATAGCCAGCTATAGGCTCTCACTCTGGCCAGTAGAAAATGGCCGCAAACTACATGAAATCTACCGTAGAAGCATGAAAAAATCGATTATTTCCACTATCAATGGGTGTTGGGAAATGCAAAGTCGGTCTTGGCCTGTTCACTAACTTGGAGCATGTGCATGTAAATTTCGGTGCAAATCCGTCACAAATTGCGACCGTGCATTCGTTACAAACACACACACATCCTGCCTTTTATAGATAGAGATAGAAAACTTTAAGGGTTCATGGTGATTATAATTTATTTCTTTAGAATTGAAATTCGATTCTAATTCCTCAGTTTCTTAATATAATTAATTTATGTGCAGTTTAATTATTCCAAACGTTCCTTCTTCATTATGGGTCTGAGGAATTTCAGCTTTGCTATTCCTGATTCTGTGTTCTTTCTGTTGCCATTTTCTTTAAGCCTCTCTTGTTTCTTACGCGCTTCGTCCATGGAATTTTCAGTTTCCTTCTGCTCCGGGTCTTCTGTTCATTCATTCGGAGATTTTGTCCAGCATTCACTGTCACATAAGACGATGGATATCACATCGCAATCCAGCGTTCTTTTCTCTGTTCCTAACGAAGATTTTTGAATATCGTAATAGTCTGGAATCCATTCATTTACGTGCTAATACCCTTGGGAAAGGTATGAATCGTCTTCTTCTTGTCCCACCAGGTATGGGTAAATTAGTTAGCAGGACAAACCGGGTTCTATAGCCTTGGATAGCAACTGGTCTACCGCAGAAAGAAATGGCAACCTACTGCGGGAAAAGATCTGCCTCGTCAGTCATGTATCGAAAGATACATGATCGCCTAAGCGTGTATCACGTATGGCACATAACTGACTGGATGGTCTGGAAAGCAACAAGCTGGAAGAGACATCCACAAGCGATCTATCTACGTCAAGCTGTTCATATATCTTTCTAACTCTTTCTCTCTAAGCCTATCAGTATTTACCTATCTACCAATCTATTTATTTCTCTCTCTCTGTGTGTGTGTGTGTGTGTGTGTGTGTGTGTGTGTGTGTGTGTGTGTGTGTGAGGGAGTGAGAGAAAGAGAGAGAGAGGGAGAGAAAAAGAGAAAGAGAGAGGGAAAGAAAAAGAGAAAGAGAGGGAGAGAAAAAGAGAAAGAGAGAGGGAGAGAAAAAGAGAGAGAGAGGGAGAGAAAAAGAGAAAGAGAGAGGGAGAGAAAAAGAGAAAGAGAGAGATAGGGAGAGAAAAGGAGAAAGAGAGATAGAGGGAGAGAAAAAGAGAAAGAGAGAGTGGGGGAGAGAAAAAGAGAAAGAGAGAGAGAGGGAGAGAAAGAGAGGGAGGGAGAGAGAGAGGGAGAGAAAAAGAGAAAGAGAGAGAGGGAGAGAAAAAGAGAAAGAGAGAGAGAGAGGGAGAGAAAAAGAAAGAGGGAGAGAAAAAGAGAAAAAGAGAGAGGGGGAGAGAAAGAGAGAGAGGGAGAGAAAAAGAGAAAGAGAGAGGGGGAGAGAAAAAGAGAGGGAGAGTAAAAGAGAAAGAGAGAGAGAGGGAGAGAAAAAGAGAAGGAGAGAGAGGGAGAGAAAAAGAGAAAGAGAGAGAGTGGGGGAGAGAAAAAGAGAAGGAGAGAGAGGGAGAGAAAAAGAAAAAGAGAGAGAGTGGGGGAGAGAAAAAGAGAAAGAGAGAAAGAGAGGGGGGAGAAAAAGAGAAAGAGAGAGAGAGGGAGAGAAAAAGAGAAAGACGGAGAGAGAGAGAATTCTTTCGGAAAGTATTGCAACATACCAGGGGAATGTGGGAGGGACTCGCCCAAACTTAACAAACGTAAAGAGGTTTAAAATTATTTCCAGGGCGAGGCTTTCCATATTTAAAGAAAATGCACCTTTTATCATTCGCATCTTGACAATTCTCGCCATCCTTGCTCGTATGTCTTATGGCGTCTATTATACGAATGTGGCACGTGGAAGAGATAAAAGTGGCTTCTTTATGCACCGTGAACTCGATATCGGTGCTAATCTTTTTGGGCGTGTCACGTCCCGGACGTTTTGTCGAACATAAATGTGTCATTCCCCACCGATTTGGGTATCATTCGTCTACCTTTTGTTGCGACCATTAACATTATAACGTCAAAATATATTTCCTTATGATACTATCTACCTAAAGAAGCTTTAAATTAAACCTTCTAGGGCTAACCCTTTTCCGCAGACATGACGTTGAAAGATTAAATTGAATCAATGACTACGCCCCCCCCCCCTAAGAAAGTTGGGCTCATTGTGTCGAGCTAGACAATTTTTTCACGCCAGTATCTGTTTTACACATTTTTAGGTCTACCATTCTCCCATGCATTGAGTATCGCTGTCACATCTGGTCTGGTACTTTTAATATGTATTTTACAATGATGTTCACCTAAGACCTAAGAGCCACTCGAGATAGAGTGTTACAGATAAGAGGCAACATCCAAAGTAAGGTGACAATGCCACCAAAACGCAAGTGACCCCCGGAAGTGAAAGAGTAGGAAAAGACTTTAGAGGGAACCAGAAAGCCAATCCTAAACAGGAACAAGGAGTAAAGATCTACTCCTGTTCAAAAGACCGGGGAGGAGTGTGAACCGGACGATAGGCAAACCTGTTGAGGAAATAAAAAAAAAACAAGTAATTAAATAAAAGATCCTTGAATGTTTTATGCGCAGTGTAATCTTCGTTTCGTTCTCTGACGGATTTTATCAGGGCAAATATAAGGATTTTATTTTGCAACAAGTATTTATAAACACTGGACGGACAGTTGCAGACTGGACATTTGCGTCCCGGACAAATGCCTACAAGACATTTGCGTCTCTGGATATTTGCGTCCCTAGACAAATACGTTCATGGATAACTGCGTATCTCTGAGATATTTTTTTTTAAATTGCTGTTTAATATAGAAAATCTAGTAACTGTTATCGCTCTTTCCCATATTGATGGGAGTTTCCTTCCTAATCTTTTGTTTGAAGTCGTGTGGAATGTTGATTGTATCATTATTTTCTCTTCGAGTTACATGTGCTATCCATTTTAGTTGCTATTTGTAGTCTCCAAGTGATTTCTGTTATTTGATACAATTCTTTGTGATTCGCAAGTCCACAAGGTTCAAAGGAGGATGATCTTTATCAAGACCATCAGACTTTATTCACTGAAAGCTTTTTTTCGTGCTGGACGGACAGTTGCGTCCCGGACAACTACGTACCAGACAATTGTGTCTCGGGACTTTTGCGTCCCTAAACGAATGCATCTATGGATAACTGCGTACCTCCGATAATTTTTTGTTGATACCCTTATTTTTAAAGTGTTTTTTAATATAGAAATTTACATACCAATACCTTTAATTATTGTAAACAAGCGGAAAAGTAGTTACCATATATAGAAAAAGAGAGCAACATTTCTTTTGGTGCATTCTAAATTTCTTAGCACAGACTCTCCAGGTGTGTCTACATCTTCAGTCGACCGTGAATGGATGCACATCACTTCTGCTTTCTGGATCAAACCAAACACAACGTGGGCAGGATTAAACCAGTGCACCGGTCGAATGATCTACGGATGCTCAGGGGACCTACGACAACTCCCTTAAGACCGAGTAGACACCTCAACCAGAGAGTAAGTCGTCGGAGGTTGAGGGGCTGGGGCGAAAGTGTTAGAACGTGCAAATACCATCGAGAAAGGTATGAATCCAAGTCTTCTGCTCCCAGCTATGGGTTAAATAGTAAGACTTGTATCAGAAAAAAAAGCATTTTTATCAGACAAAAATATCCTTAGCAGAAAGGTAGTTACCATAAATTAAAAAAGAAAAAAATTTATTTTTTAAAGCCAGAGAAAATTAAACTAGCAGTTTCAGTTCACTCCAGCAGTGCGTACAACAAACATCTAATAGATTCTGGATTTTATAGATTATATTTTTATTTGGAACCCAGGGCTAAATTCCTAAAATCAAACACCGGTGTAAAAATATTTATGGACGAGGATAGATAGAGTTTCCACTATCATAAGAAAAACGCCGATGAAACAAAAACATACTGACGATGTGTAGATTGATCTTGAAACACTGTTAATCTGTCATTTAAACAAAAATAAACTTTTGATTTTTTTTTTATTTCGTTTATTCCTGTTTTAAAAAATTATGATTACTACCTATGATTTTTTTTTTCAAAATTTAGGGTAATTTCCGTTAAAAGCTTCAAAAAATTATTAGAGGTCCGAATTTATCCAGGGACTCGTTTGTCTAGGGACGCAAATGTCCAGGGACGCAATTGTCAGGGAAGCAACTGCCCTAGAATAGTGATTAAGAAAAGTGTTAGAAGGATGAAACCGGCCTCTACGGGTAGCCCAGTGGTAAAAACATTGGTTGGAACCAGTGACTTGACCCAAAGAGTTGTGAGTTCAATACCTGGCTACAGCAGTGGTGAACAAAATCACGAAGAGTTAAGTTAAAGGAGGATAACTGAGACATCCGGAAGAGGCATGGAACGTGGAACTAGAACAATCTACCTCGGTGCACGAAAGAAAGGGTTCAGTTCGAAATTCCAATCACCTGACGAAAATTAATCTAGCAGTTTCAGTTCACACCAGCGGTGCATACCACAATAGATTCTGGATTTTATAGATTATATTTTTATTTGGAACCCATGGCTAAATTCCGAAAATGAAACACTGCTAGGAAAATATTTGTGGACGAGGAAAATTATAGCTACCTTTATCATGACTATGAAGCAAACACATACTGGTGATGTGAAGAGTGATCTTGCAAAACTGTTAATCTGTCATTGTATTTCAAACAAAAATAAACTTTTAATGATTTTTTATTTTATTTCTTTTTTAAAACTTTATAATTACTATCTATACTTTTTTCTAAATTTATGGTAGTTTCCTTTAAAAGTTTCAAAAAATTATCAGAGGTAGGAAATTATCCAAGGACGCATTTGTCTAGGGACGCAAATGTCCAGGGACACAATTGTCTGGTACGCAATTGTCCGGGTACGCATTTGTCTAGGGACGCAAATGTCCAGGGACGTAATTGTCTGGTACGCAATTATCCAGGGACGCATTTGTCTAGGGACGCAAATGTCCAGAGACACAATTGTCTGGTACGCAATTGTCCGGATACACATTTGTCTAGGGACGCAAATATCCGGGACACAATTGTCTGGTACGCAATTATCCAGGGACGCATTTGTCTAGGGACGCAAATGTCCAGAGACACAATTGTCTGGTACGCAATTGTCTGGGGACGCATTTGTTCAGTACTCTACTCTCCTGGAACCTATATAAGCAGAAGTAACATGTTAGTTTTTCAGAATGTTTACACTTAAGTACCCTCATAAATATACTCCAGGCTAACTGAAAGTCAACGTCAAATGAGCAACTATTGTTGAATGATGTTAATGCAATGTAATTATTATGTATGTTGTTATAGTTTGAGATTAATTTATGTATTATATATTGTAAGTAATAAAAAGTTTTGAAAATAAGCGTTTTCTTTTATTTATTTAAATTTTTATATTTTTACCTATCGTCTTATTCACTCTCGTCTTCGGTGTTTTGTACAAGATTAGAGATTTATCCTTTGTTTCCTATTTAGGAGTGTGTTTCAGCTTCCATCTAAATTCTACTCCAACTCTATACTTCTAACGTCTCCGCTTAGACTCTGAAATTCATACCATTATTGGATTTCTGATTTTTGCTAAAATCTGTTTCTTCTATTTCACTTTCAGTAGACTCTTTCCTTGCTTTGTGTGAATTGATTTAAAAAAATGTATGTAGTCTTGGTAAAAGAGTATTTCTTTTAGGAAAGGAGATATTTGAAAAGAATACTGGGTGTAGAGTTATATTTTGGTAAGATCCGATGTCAACACTTTTAAGAATGTTCTCCCTAAGTAAGTTACTTTTTTGTTTTAATAAGTGTTACCTTCTTTAGATTAAAGTTGCTCTTGAGTGCATTTTGATTTTTGACTAATGTATTTGATAAATTTCGGTGTATAACATCCGATTGTGTTCATAGATAAAAATGTTTTTAAATTTCTACAGATTTTTTAGTGTATTGTTAGGAACAGATGTGACAGTTTATTTTAAATATACCTACTTCGTAATTATAATTTTTATGGATAGTTTGGTTATACATTCTTTTTTATAGATAGATATAGATTTTTATAAACATAAAAATGTCTTAAAATAATTGTCGCGATCCGTCTTGGACTCAAATTATGTGAGCGTCACAGATGCAGATGTGGAGCCTCCATCAATGAGTTTGGTTTGCATCCTCTCTCCTGTCGTCGTAGTGCTGGCCGCTTTCCACGGCATGCAGCAATTAACGACATCATCAAAAGAGGTTTGGACGCAGCTGGGTTCCCTTCCCAAATCGAACCCGTAGGCCTCGACCGTGGTGATAGAAAGCGGCCGGATGGCATTACCATCTTCCCTTTTAAAATAGGTAAGTCGTTGATTTGGGATGTGACCTGTGCGGATACATTTTCGGTCAGTAATTTGATCAGGTCCGCGGTTGAGCCGGGGTCCGTCGCCCGAGACGCAGAGATGAAAAAATAGTTAAATATTCTTCTCTTGCTGATAGATTTTTTTTTTTACTCCTGTGGCAGTGGAGATTTCACGGGTTATTGGCCCTCGTTCGATGGCGTTCCTTCGGAGGATTGGCGCGATGGCGTCTCGATTAAGGAACGAGCCTCGCGAAACGGAGTGGCTCTTGCAGCGTGTCTCACTGGCGATGGTTCGAGGTAATGCTTTCTACATCATTGCAGCTGGCAGAGGCTAGAAAAAATTGTTTATAGTTACGTTGTTCTGGAATTGTCATCAATGGTCGACTGAACTTGCTTTGTTTCAATGACTTTTGCTTTGTTATTATTAGTTACTTTGTTCAATAAATGATTTCTTATTGTCGGACTTTGTCTATTTCATAATGTATGACGTCATTTGTTTACATTTGGATACGCATCGAGCTGATATGAATGTACGAGAGAAAATCACGGGGAATTGTTGTTTAAAAACAGTAAAATCGACCTTGCTAACCGAAACACACCTCTGAATCAATCGGTAAAATCACTTGTAACGTGTGGACTGAAAGTTTACAAAAAGGTTTGCCTACGAAATTCTGGAGGCCGAGAAGAAATACTAAATTTATGGTGACTATTTAGAATGTAATAATTTGAGATTTATGGGACCCAGGGTGTGTTTTGGAGATATTTTATTGGAAAAATCCGTCTTATAAGCAGTAAAATACGGTAGTGTTTAAAATAAAACGGGGCGTCTTCTCAAATACAGGAATCCGCTAAAAATAACGTTTGAAGTAATAAAAACGAAAAATCTGTGTATCGGATTGAAACAAAAGCCGACTTTGAAATTAGCGGAAATAATAAAAGCATTGAAAAATTTGTTTTTTTGTTTTACTTTTTGTGTTTATTTCTCCCTGAGTTTATAGATTTGTTTTTTGCTTGTTTTTTTGTTTTGTTTTTTTTGTTTGTTTGTTTTTCATTTATTTTTCTTCATTTTTTACTTACATTTTCTCCGTTTTTACTTTTCCTCTTTCTCTTTCTATCGTCGGGCTTTTCTAGTTTGGCTTTTCACATCCGCTTTCGATGGCTTTTCTTGTCTTTCGTGAGCGAAATAAACTTTCAACCAAATGTCAGCGTAACCTTCGGGAATTTCAAATTGACGTCGACGGACGACAACTTCCTACGCCAGTGGCGATGCCAGTCTCGTTTTCATGCAACAAACACCCCAATAACTCAAATACACACGTGTGCACCACCCAAAGCATATTATTTATTACGAATTAATGGGGTTGCAACGAATACCTTCTAATAATTTTCTACACTGCCCGGAGAATGTTCAGCTCTTGGCTTGAAAAAAAAAAAAAAGAGACCCTGAATAGTATCACTTTATTTCTTTCAAAATGTTCTCTTTCAAATTAAGCAACGATGAGCCTGGTCAGTACCGAAATGAGTAACAACAAAGAATGTTCTAAGAATGGATGTGCAGCTGGTGTAATAGATAACGACACGTAATTGTGAATCGGAGAGTCGATTTCTAATGCCTGGTGGGTTCTTTATATTCAGTTGCACTAAAAAGCCATTGGCAAAGATACTAATCCACTTCTCACCACCACCACAGATATATATTAATTATTAAGTCTTTTATGACTAAACCATTTTTATTCACCCCAAATAAATTCTTACAAATTTTCAAATATTTTCTGACTTTAAATAACCTGCAAAGTGTTGATAAGCCGTAGAAAACGAATCAATCAATCAATAGTCGAATTTGTGTCAGTGAACCATTATTATCTGCCCTAAAAATTCTTACAATCTGCAAATATTTCTGGCTTTAAATAACCTACAAAGGGTAGATAAGCCGTAGAAAACGAATCAATCAATCAATAGTCGAATTTGTGTCAGGGAACCATTATTATCTGCCCTAAAAATTCTTACAATCTGCAAATATTTTCTGGCTTTAAATAACCTGCAATGGGTTGATAAGCCGTAGAAAACGATTCAATGAATCAATAGTCGAATTTGTGTCAGTGAACCATTATTATCTGCCCTAAAAATTCTTACAATCTGCAAATATTTTCTGGCTTTAAATAACCCGCAAAGGGTTGATAAACAGAAGAAAACGAATCAATCAATTCTCACGTTCTTTTTAATCTCGTCCAAAACATTTAAAAGCAATTTTAACGTTTGGAGAAGTCGTACAAAGCGAAACCGGACGTATAAATGAAGGGCTGAAAGAACTAAATAAAGCGAAAATTCGCAAGCCCTTCCCCGCCTAACTCCCTAAAACATTTTAATACGGAATTTTATCCAATCCAAGGTTTGAGCAATATTCACGGTAGAGGGTTACATTAAAAATGGCAGTCATGCATGACTTGTGCGATATATACGGACAAGAATTTTATAAGAAGTGAAGATTATGAGGATAGATAATTATTGACCCTTGACCTGAAGAAAAATGATTGAATTATTTAAGAAAGCACCCACGCAGGAATATTTCCACAACGTGGCAATTCGTGGCTAAAATCTGTTTGTGTGGAACATTCTACTTATATTTGGAATGGGGTAATTCGGCTGTGTGAATGTGTCATGGCGTGTCCGCGCTATTTGCACATAGCTGGGACCCTAACAGGCGCTGCCACCCCGAGTCAGGGTGGACCTGGGAATAACGGCAATTAAGAGGTCGTTCCACTCTCCTGAAAACCTCCAATCTCCCAGAGGCCTTGCTGCCGGGTGTAGTTTATCGTGATACCCAGGATTTTGAGCCTGTTTGAGTTAGATCAGTTGCGATATCAACTTCAAGGTTCCTACTATCATGGCTTCAGAATCCAGTTACTTACTGTCCGATCACAAATAAATCGTTCATCCCATGCTATGTTAATGTTGGCTGAAGTTTCAGAAGCATTATGATCAAGCTTGAACTCATAAAAAACACGTACAAACTCCCGAGAGAATGCTTTCCTGACAACTAAAATCTTGGTTTATTTAGGTCCAGGGTCAACAGATATGTATTCTACTGATACTTATTACTCCTGACCTCTCCTTTATAACAATCTGACTCAGTAACCCTCTACCTTGAGTGGCTCTTGGGACTTTTATTGGGTGAGCATGCAGTGAAAGAAAAGATAGGCTTCTTTCACGGGTCGGATGTGGCGTAACAAAATCTTCCTGAATATATTTTATACTATTTAGCTTCATACCGCTGACCTTAGTAAAGATTTACTCGGTGGATAGGAAATCATTTCGCCTCATAAGAATGGCGCAACATGATCTTCTTCGTTATGTTTTATATGATCCCCCTTTGAGCCTTCTAATCTAATATTAGGGAAAAGGAACAATTTTCGCTTAAAGTAATGAAAGGCAAATCAACAGTTTTTTTTTTTTTTCAATTTCGACCAAATAAAACACTTTGAGTGACCCACATTCACAGAGAAGACATTTCCAATGTTTATTTAATACCAAACGTAAAACTTTAATGGCGAAATCAAAGGCGCTCAAACTTTACGAAAGCTACGATAAGGATAATATGAACGGGCTTATCTAAGCCAATTAATTCTGCCTGGGGACGAAATTATAATGAAGGAAAACAACACAAATTGTAATCTTTTATAGACCCTTGTGCAAATTAATTGAAACAACCGCTTCAGTTTCTTTTCTTTCACCATACGGTCAGTTTTAGACCCACTGGAGTGGCAGGGTGGAGTCGATTTCTATTTTTTCCTAAGATTAGGTCATTTACAGTGGTGTGCAGTAATATGAATCTATTTTCGAGGTGTATAATGAAATCTTTTGTCCTTGAAAAATATTGCGTCATCCGTGATTGCATCAGATTTTCATTACGCCCAGACACTATTGTCTCGACAGTCGATTAGTTGTCCTACGGTCATTGTCTGCGATGGACGTTACTCCAAGAAAGCGTACTAAAATTGTAACGCTGCACGAACACACTTGCAAGCTTTACCAGTGTGTATATCAAAGTTCTATAGAATGGCCCGGAAACTCTCCTGATTTAAATCCAATCGAGAATCTGTTGTCACTCTGCAAGGAACGACTTCGTGGAATGGACATAGGAAGTACTAACATGTGCCCTGGGACAGGAATCATTGGAAAATACGGAAAAAAAATGTAAATACTAACGGAATTGTTCGTTTTGTTTCAATTAATTTGCACACGCGTGTATCTCTACTTTTTTTTTTTTCATGTTCAATATTTGAAAACGCAGCTTTAGAAGGCCATAAGCGACGAATTTTGACTAAAAATCTTGTCTTTTTCTTTTTCATCCCTCGCCATTGAAGCTTCGACACTAACGCAAGCGATGAAAAGTTATGCCGCTCTCGTGGATTTAGTAGCCACCCAAACAGCTTATGTCGTCAGGTCCTTTGTGCTTAAGATCGGAAATGAACTCCAGGCTTCTGGTAAAATGTGTCTTCACCGGCCGAAAGAAAAATACGTTCGCGACAGTCAGACTATTTCGTCCCGCAAGTCCAGGGTATCATCGACGAGAAGCTCAGAAAAATTGACGAGGGCCATTGCCAGTCAGTGTCACAGTCAACAATCAGACATGCGTTGCACGAAGATAGAAGAGGTGGTCAGTTCGTGTCCAACTGTACCCGGAGGAGCCATATGATCCGGACGAAGCATTTTGTCAACCATTAAGCCATTTCACGATCTTGTTAGCCATAATAGTTGGCTTCCCTGCTCTCCTGATACAATCTTAAGAACAACATAAGATACACAGATAGCAGACTCGGAAAAGAAAGGGCCGTAAGGCCAGGTTGTGTCTTCTCACCGGAACTAATCAATTTATACAGCGCGGCAAATCTGAGAGAATCAGAATCAAACTTCTGCCGGTACTCAGCACTGGCGACCACAATCTTAACAAGATACGTAGATGACACAGTACTGACAGCAGACTCGGAAAAAAGTAATTACAAAACGTCTTACAGAAGGTAGCGAAGGAGAGCGAGAAAAAGGGACGAAGCATAAACTCCAAGAAGACAGAATGCATGGTCATCAAGATGAAGCCGAAATGAGATTTACAGGTCGGGGTCACAAAAATCGATCAGGGGCGGAAATTCAAATATCTGGGAAGTGTTCTGACAGCGGACGGAAACTGCGATGCTGAGATCCGCAGACATATTGGAAATGCCCAAGGACGCACTCCAAAAGCTGGGCCGAGTATTACGAAACAGAAGAATTTCTTTGGTAAGAAATAAAAGAATACTGAACTGCTACGTGACATCTGTCCTCCTTTACATGTTGGACAATCTCCACAAAGATGAAGAAGATACTCGAGGTAACGGAGATGTGTTTCTACAGAAGGATGCTAAGGATATCATGGACCGAACGTGTGAGCAACGATGAGGGACGAGGGAAAGATCTGGAAAGTGTTCTGACAGAGGACCGTCAGTGCGACGCTGAGATCCGAAGACGCATTTGGATGGCCAAGGACGCATGCCAAAATCTAGGCCGAGACAGGGGGATTTCTTTGGTAGCAAAGAAAAAAGTACTGACCTGCTACGTGACATCTGTTCTTGTATACGGCCGAGAATGTTGGTCGATCTCCTCAAAGATGAAGAAGAGACTCGAGGCAACGGAGATGTGGTTCTACAGAAGGATGCTAAGGATATCATGGACCGAGCGTGTGAGCAACGATGAGGTCATAGAAATGATGCAAACAAGGAGAGGGCTTATACTTAACATCAGGTAGAGACAGCTAAAATATCTGGGACACGTAATGAGAAGGAAAGCCTGGAGAATCGGATACTCACAGGTCGGATGGAGGGAAAGTGAGAGAAGGGAAAGCAAATGTCATACCTAGCGGGCTTAAGCAAATGGATGACAGAAGTGGGCCTGAGGGAAGTAACAAAGTGACAAAACTTATTGAGAGGATAGGGGGAAGAGGAGAGTCTTGATCGCCTACGTCCTGAAGGGACACGGCACATAAAAATGAAGCTTTGCTGATTAAAAACACTATAGACTGTTGCGTCTAAAGCATCTTTGAAAGAGAGACTAAGCAAGCCTGCTCATGAAGGCTTCTATCGTCGACGTTATGCCCAGCACTAATAAAGAAAACCCTACCAATGCTTGTAGTTGATTTAAAAGACGCATCGGGTCTGATGCCGATTATATAGAACAGACTTATATTTTACGTATGTATGCATGACTGACGAGGCAGATTTTTTTTCCGCAGTAGGTGGGCATTTCTTTCTGCGGTAGACCAGTTGCCATCCAAGATTAGGGAACCCGGCATGTCCTGCTATTTACCCATAGCCGGAGGGAGAATAAGAGGATTCATACCTTTCCCAAGGGTATTAGCACGTAAGTGAAGGTAATAGATTCGAACTGGAATTCGAACTCGGCTCTCCGACTCCTCAATCCGAGCCGCTATCCATTACTCCACGTATAACCTTCCTAATAACACACACACACACACACACACACACACACACACACACACACACACACACACACACACACACACACAAAGGAGGGGAAAAACGAAAAGAAATAGGGAGAAAGTACATAAGGCAACAATAAAATGATAGAAAAGGAAAAATAACTACGACATTCTACACATACAAGCATACGCACACGTACACGCGTGCCCATTTATATACACACAGGTACACGCGTACGCACATATACACACGCGTACACATAGAAAAGGAATACACAGACACAAAGAGGAAAAAAAATCAATCTAACACCAATAAAAAGCACATAAATTATTTCATAATATTAAGCTTAATATAAGAATAACGAAAATTCGAAAATCGACAGTTAATTCCTGAGATCTACTGACGAGTGAACCGAACGATTACAAAAAGGTTTGTCTACGTCTAGAGTCGTTGTGCTGAATATGACATCAATCAGTTAAGTGATGAATTTTATAACGGTATTAATCCCATATATATATATATATATATATATATATATATATATATATATATATATATATATGATATATATATATATATATATATATATATATATATATATGATATATATATATATATATACATATATATATATATATATATATATATATATATATATATATATATATATATATATATATATATATATATATATAATATATTTTATAACGGTATTAATCCCATATATATATATATATATATATATATATATATATATATATATATATATATATATATATATATAATTCTGTTCGCTAAAAGTGACTCAGTTGATTTTTTTTTTTTTTTTAATTAAAAATTTTTTCGCCTATTGTTTTTGCGGTCAAACTAATTTTTAATCTTACTAATATAAAGACCACTTCCTGACCACCTAGTAAAAAGTTTACTCGCCCTAAGGTATTCTATTGATAATTATAATTTTGGTTATAAATGAGATTTCGGGAAAAACTCTGTGCAAAAAAAGTGACTCACCTATTTCCTGCAACTAGTAATCAATAGAAACATAACCAAACAGCTTTAAATAAAGAATAATAGAGGTATAATTTATTTATATATATATTTGAACTTTATAAATATCCTTCATGAGCTTCTGATCCTTAGCTATGATTAATTAATGATGAACATTTCGTTTATGATCGATTTCATCATGAACTGAGGCACGGTGGAGTAATTGATAGAGACTTGGATTGAAGAATTCGAATTCCAATCGAATCCATTACATTCACTTACGTGCTAATACCCTTGGAAAAGGTGAGAATCATCTTCTCCCTCCAGCTATGGTTAAAAATCAGAACACACTGGGTGACAACTGGTCTAGGAGAAGGACAACTTTGAATTCAAAACCTGTGAAGGGTCGTTTGGGGACCGTATGGCACGTTGTAAACCAAGTGTCTGTATTCGGCCCTTCAAAAAGTGTGGATGGTTCTGCACAAAACCTTCACCACTATAATCCAATCTCATGTGCTGGTGTAGGGCTGTCAGTTTTCTAGGAACTGATCTGCTTGACCCTCATACGTCGAATTCGACGGGAGAGTCGAGTATATAACTATATATATATATATATATATATATATATATATATATATATAGTCATCCACAGGCAGATAGTTTCGCTGTAACACAGCTCTTCAGTGTGGCGAGACGTCCGATTGCTTCCAGCCGAAACATCGTCGCACGGCAGAAAAGAATGGAAGTTTAACGTTGTCCTCTATACGAAATACGCCAGTGACTCGGAGAACTCAATTCATACGTGAAAAGTATTGCTTAATAGGAGCCACTGTTTTTTAAAAAAAACTTTCCCTAAAGACATCAACGGGAGGATATATAGTCCAGACGATTGCATCTAGCATGAAACAGACAGTCGCCTCTAAGTGTTGACTTCTATGTTCACTTTTATATTTACACACGCTCTATCTCTGATATTGAGCACTTTATCCCATAAATATAGCACACTTTAAGACTATATTTCTTCATAAATATATATATATTTGGGGTGTGGTTTGGGGTGTGAATTTGTAAACGGTGACTATTTATGCTAATACTGCATGACTCTTCGACAGAATTGAGTCACTCTCAGTCACTGTGTGTTTATCCGAATCTAAAAATAAACACGCTAAAATTCACCTCCATTCCGTACCGTACGCTGATGGCTTAGCGAGTAGAGGTTCCGACTGACGCAAATTCAGTCGGGTTTCGATCGTAGCTAGAGGCAACCGGACGTCTAGCCACACTTATGTGCTGTGAAACAGTCTGTCTGTGGATGACAAAAATATATATATATATATATATGTATGTATGTATGATGAAATTGAAAAAAATTAACAAAAATTGATCTATCATATATATCCGAGTATAATCCCAGCTTTTAGGATCATTTGCTGCGCAAAACATATTGGGTTGTACTATACACAGGTAATTGTTTTTGAAGAGATAAAAAAAACAAAAAAAAAACATGCATTTTATGACAATTGCTTTTCTGTCATAAAGGGGCTTGGAAAATGGCCAGTTCCTTGTACGTTTCCAGAAAGTATCAAATTCTTCTGGCCATGGTCTATGTTTTCAAAAGTCAAATGAGACAAGAATAAATCATATCTGCCATATCTACCTTGGAGCAGCCCAATCCTTGCTTTCCCACCTTGACAAAATTTAAAAACGATTACGCAGCCTTCTATCCCACAACCGCTTTCCCAGTGACGAAACGTCGCAAATCTAACCCTCGTCTACCGCTATTTCCACGGCATAAGTTCAGCCGATCTATATTCCTTAGTTCCACCAGTTCAGACCTTTCTATCGAAAACCCGTCATACCACATCCACATGATTGAATCATCCTCATTCCCTTCGTATTTTGTTGGTAAGGAGACATTTCTCTTCGGACACATTCTTCTTCATTGATTTGTGCTTTACTTGTTTATCGACCTCTTGCGGGTTATTTAAAGTCAGAAATATTTTTCTTCTAGACTGCAATAAATTTTCAGAGGTAGTTATGATTTACTGATACAAGTTCTTTTAGTTAGCACATAGCTGATGGGAAAAGAGGTGGCTTCATATCTTTCCCTGATGGATCTCCGCGTAAGTGAATATAAAATAATCCGACTGGAATTGGAACCTTTTCTCCGAATTCCAGTTGCGTGCCGTTATCCATTGCACGCACATCCGAGCTTACAACACCTGGTATTCCCATGCAGACACCATATAGATAGGCTCGACGTTGCTTAACTACGGTGATCTTGCGAGAACCGGTCTTTCAACGGAACACCTTATTCGCGTTAATCTGTGATAGACCCCATAGTACCCCGATCAGTACAATGTTAACCATTTCAAGTTATATAAATTCAAAGACCTCATTCATTAACCTTCTAGCTTCAGCGCCTCTTGAGACTTGTACTGGATAGATAACAATAAGGTTCTATCTATTTAATTTCTTAGTTAAGTTCATTTATATAACTTCATAACGTCATTAACGAGTAATCAAAGTGTGTGTGTGTTTGTGTGTGCACGCGAGCGTCTGTAACACTGTGTGTGGAAATTGAGAAGTCAAGATACATAAAAGATTAGAATGTAAGAAAAAATAATTGATAGGGTCGGTTGACGGTCACAATTCCCTCCCAAAATAAAAAAGGAAAAATACAAAAAGGAAATGGCCCGTAAATTGACGAATCGGCAATTAGCAAGAAGGCGATATTTCCCTGTAAAAAAACAAAAATCTTTTTAGTTAGAATTTTCATCTCATAGGAAAATAATATGTCTGCATCAACTAGAATTTGGAAGTCCCTCTCACTCACGTTTCCCTCTCTGTCACAGAAAAGTAGTCGGAAAACTGTCCTTACTGGTGACAATAAAAGTGGCCAATACATACCATATGCACTGAGCTTTTTAATACTAAAAAAAAAAAACAGTATGAGAGAGAAAGAGAGAGAGAGAGAGAGTGAGAGAGAGAAATAAGGAGAGAGGGAGAGAGAGTACGGCTTTGGTGTACTGAAGACAGCTGTAGAAACTAAATTAGAAACAAAGGAGTCGGCCGATTACGGACAAAGACGGTGATCACCAAATACCATTTTGAGGCAATATTTTTAATCACACATCATATTGATATGTCTGCATCAACTAGAATTTAGAAATCCCTCTCACTCACGTTTCCCTCTCTGTCACTGAAAAGTAGTCGGAAAAATGTCCTTACTGGTGACAATAAAAGTGGCCAATACATACCAGATGCACTGAGCTTTTTAATACTAAAAAAACAGTATGAAAGAGAGAGATAGAAAGAGAGAGAGAGGGAGAGAGAGAGAGTACGGCTTTGGTGTACTGACGACAGCCGTAGAAACTAAATTAGAAACAAAAGAGTCGGCCGATTACGGACAAAGACGGTGATCACCAAATACCATTTTGAGCCAATATTTTTAATCACACATCATATTGAGACTATGTCAGACGTGTGTGCATATTGACTAAGAATAGTGTGAAAAAATCAATAATAATAATAATAAGTAACAGCTACGATTCACGAAAGGGTTTCGGTAGTGATTTTTTTTTCACGATTGTTACCGCTCCTCCCACATTAGCACCAGTAGACACGTGGCATAGGCGTCGGGTCTGCGCGAAGCCCGGATTTTAAGTTGTGACTGTGTCATTGCCGCTATAGACCAGTTGTTCCCCGTGCCATCAGAAGGTCGGACGATGATATTAGGGTCCCGAGATTATAAGTTTTCTATTCGAAATATCCTTCTCTCGGGCAGATGTTCGAGTCGACTATAGAGATCTGCCACGCCTTCACAGCAGCAGTCGGCAAATATGGTTGATCTGAGAGGGGTGAAGTTCTGGCCATGGCCTCATTGGAAACGTATTCAGTTTTCTTTTTGTTGTTTTTAAATTGATTTTTTTTTTCATTTGTTAATATTAATTTGAATATGAGATTCAACGAATCCATTATTTTAGCCCACTTGCTACCCAATTCGACACGAAATGACTTTTGAAAATTTATATCCAGGACATACAGATGACTTCTGGCTTAGTCAGTTTAGTACATAATTAAGTTAATAATAATAATAATAATAATAATAATAATAATAATAATAATAATAATAATAATAACTAGTTTTAACCCGTGAAAATTTCACGGTTTTCCTATTTGAATTTTCTGATGAATTTGAAGTTAATGAGTGATTAAACTCATAGCAATTTCTACGACAAAATATCCGTAAAAATTTACCCTATCGCTTCGTTATATATTTGAGCTTAACAGCATTTTTCCATTTCACTGAAACAGCCGTTAAACATTTCTATCTTCTCTTTTTTTTCTCACTGAAACCAAGTAGCGTTTTTGATATGTCTTTTCCCTTCTCACGGAATAGTTCATTAAATATTGTTTGGCATGAGTCCAATATGAGGATAGGATGTCATTGGTCATTTATCCATTTTTACTAGTTTAAATTTTGCAGCTATCCTATTTAAATATTCTGATGAATCTTAATTCTTAAGTTAATGATTGAATAAGCTCGAAATTCCCCTATCACATCGTTAAATATTTGAGCTTAACAACTTGAACAAAATATTGCAATAACAATCATAAATATGAATGCTGGCCGTTATTTTAAGAAGTAAGGGGGTACAAATGAAAAGATTTGAAATTGGCATTTTTTTTTATTTCACTGAAAGAGCCGTTAAACATTTTTACCTTTTTTTTTTCTTTATTTCTTTCTTTCATTTTCTCAGTGAAACCAAGTAGTGTCTTTTCCTCTTTTTCCACGAGATCAAAACGGAATAGTCCATTTTTATAAGGTATTGGCTGGAGACGTTAAACATTTCCATCTTCCCTTCTTCCATTTATTTATCTTTCTTTCTTTCATCCATTCATTCACTTTCTTACTGAAACCAAGTAGCGTATATTTTTTTGTTTTTTACGCAATCAAAACGGGACCGTACATTATTTATGATGTATTGGCAGGAGACGTTAAATTCTTCTATTTTTACCTTCTTTCTATCTAGCCCGGTCCCAGTCTTAGGAACGTTTCACTTAATAAGAATTTTAACATAATTCAGCAGACGATCTTATTTTATTTATGGTAACTGGATTTTTGGCGATTGCCTTGCTCACTTTCCGTCGATCGATACTGTGCGTTTGAACAATGACGCTTTTATCGCGGTCGCCATCGTCCTTTTGGTTGAGATCAAAGTGTAGTATCTGTTCTTGTCAGCTTAATCTGGTTCTCTCTCCTACTTCTATCTTCCCTTCTTTCGTTCCTTGCTTCTTTCTCTCTTTCTTTCTTTCTTTTTTTCTTTCATTTTCTCACTGAAACCAAGTAGTGTCTTTCCCTCTCTTTCCACGCGAGCAAAGTAAGTGTAACATTTCATTGATAGGGATTCGTATATTTTCATCTTATTTTCTATTGCTTTTAATTACTACGACCACCGTTGACCAGAAATTAAGGTCAAGACTTCGATCAACGGCAATGCAACTTTCAAGGAGCGAGCAAAATCTCAATTGCTATACTCTCTGGTTTGAAGTCAACGATTATAGCGTGCCTTTTTATTTGCTGAGTTGGCTTGATGTTTGCCATCATTCATCTGAAAAGAAATGATTATCAGAACGAGTTAGTAAAATGTTAGTTGGTTGATCTTCTTTAGCGGCATATCAACACCTCTATGGGTTACTTAATGCCGAAATCTAATTTTCGACGTAATATTATGTTTTCAACTATAAGGCTTCAGAGTGAAGGTATGTTTTTTAGATATTGTTGTAACCTAGGGAAGGTTACTGAATAGAATAATCGCACGAAGGTTGGTAATGAACGATAATACTTAGGACAAGAACAACACATATAAGACTCGCCAGCGGCGCGTAGAAGAAGTAGTCAACTGCTGGAAGTGAGTCAAGTGAATTCCACAATGAATCTCAACTGCAGAATATTTACCAACCGCCCTACGCGGTTAGATGTGACACAAGGCCGAATTTAATGTGGTGTATCCGAGCCCGTAGGCTCGTCCAAAAATTCCCCGTAGACCCCGTATAAAACGGGGTCGGGTAGCTGTTTCCCGAGACGAGACTCTGCCCTTCGACATAGCCTCGTCTGGGGATCCTCTCTGCCCGGAGGCAGAGAGTTTGACTAGCACAGCTAGAGACAACTCCCCAAATGCAAACCAACATACAGTATTTACTATTGTATTTATATAAATGCGGACATACCTATTATCGTCCATAGGTATGCTATAACAGATATGTATTTTGTAGATGATAAAATGTTGATAATTTTCGTATAAAAATGTATTGTTGGTCATTTTATTATAAAAATGTGCTGTTGATTTTGTTTGGTGGGGTAGTTTTACTATTTACCCATAGCTGGGACACTAACAGGTGCTCCGACTCGGGTCAGGGTGGACCTGAGAACAACAGCTATTAAGAGGTGGTTCCACGCTCCTCAAAACTTCCAATCTTCTGATAGCAGACCTTGCGGCCACAAGTAGTTTATCGTCATAACTAAGACGAAGAAAAATGCTAGAGCTATTGAAAGAAATATCCTGAAAAAGGTGAGCAACCCTGGAAATCCTGGTAGCTTCTCCGATTATTTTAGAAATATTTCGCTGTAAAAAAAATAAATAAAACCCGTGATAAAGCACTTTTTTGTCCTCATAATGTTGGTGTATTCTTATAACTCATTCTTACTCAACAAAGCCCTTTACGTAGTTCAGACGGTTATCTTTTGTCTTTGCCGACATGTATTGACCTCTTTTAATCACATAAGATTTGTTTCGAAGGTCATCAGGTACAATAGCTCCGACAGAGTGTCTTGAAACCTTCAAAAAGGCCTTAGCAATGCCCTTAATTGACTCTGTGGTATTTTTTCAAGCAATACAAACTCCACTCAATTGCGATTTAGTTATCTAGAAATATATATACATACATATATATATATATATATATATATATATATATATATATATATATATATATATATATATATAAAAGTGAACATAGAAGTCAACACTTAAAGGCGACAGTCTGTTTCATGCTAGATGCCTGTCGATTGCATCTAGCATGAAACAGTCTGTCGCCTCTAAGTGTTGACTTCTATGTTCACTTTTATATTTACACACGCCCTATCTCTGATATTGAGCACTTTATCCCATAAATATAGCACACTTTAAGACTATATTTCTTCATATATATATATATATATATATATATATATATATATATATATATATATATATATATATATAGTTAGTTAGTTAGTTAGTTATATTCAGGGTGTTCAATAGTTAGTGTTTCAATTTTTTGTCCCTTTTTATTAAACCAAACAATATGTAAATATTCAACGAAACGTATGAATGAAGTTATACTGCCTATATATATATATATATATATATATATATATATATATATATTATTATTATTAGTAGTAGTAGTAGTAGTAGTAGTAGTAGTAGTAGTCTTATAAGTATAAGAAACTATACTCGTTCGGAAAAAATTCGGGGTCTTGATTTGCAAATAATCAAACCAATACCAAAGGGAACAAAAGGTATAAAAAACGAAAGAACCAAGAACATGTACGTTAGCCGAAAATAATCGTCCAGCATGCAAGTCCAAGGCCCAAAGAAAAACAAACCGATACGAGTACACAAAATAACTAAATAAAGTGCTCGATACAGTAAGCAGAGCAGACCTAGTTAAACCTAGAGAGCCAGACAAACCTACTAAAGGTTTCACCTAAGCGGATCGTCAGAGAAAGCTGGTCAAAATGCTCGGCCTGTTCCTGAGAAAGTTGGTTCACTGTTGCCATCTATATATATATATAAAACAGAGGATGTCTGTGTGCCTGTCTCCCTGTCTCTCTTTGTGATACCATTTCACTCTAGATCAATCCAACCGATTTTGACCAGCCTGACGTGCTTTTACCGATTTCGCCACAGAGGAGCGTTCGATTAGCAAGGTCGATTTGATTTTTTTTTTTAAACTACAATCTTCCATGATGTTCTCACGTACATTCATATCTGCTCAATGTGTATCCATTATAGGCTATATGACGGTTTCGTATAGGATACAGGTTCGATTCCTGTCGGAGGACGCATATTTTCTATGAAAATTTCTCGGACATTCAGGCCGGTAAATGTTGTTAATACTGTTTATTATAAAACATAGCATTTACTTAAATATTTGTATCTATATAAAAAAAAAATGTATAAAAATAATTAAAAATAATTGTCGGACTTTGTCCATTTCATAATATTCTAAGAAATACCTATGACAGTGTCAAAAACATTACACACCTAGATTTTGAGGTCTTATGATTCAGCCTGCTAAGACTACAGGTAAATCTGACACTGGCAGGCGCTTTCCAACCGCATGTATACATACTTTTAGGATAGTGTGATACAGTTTGAATTCAGTTTCCTTCTCCATAGCTGCGGAAAGAAGAGATAGTTTCATATCTTTCCGTAAATAAAACACGACTGGAATTCAAACTCCGATGATTCAATCCAAGCCGCTAACCATTACCCCACCGTACCAAGGTAGTACTGTGCTAAAATTGGTAAAGTGAATAACATTACTGTGATAACGATACGAAATGGACAGCGTCCTGGGTATGACGATAAACTACATCACACAGCAAGGGCTCTGATCAGGAGTTTTTTTAGGAGCGTGGAACCACCTCTTAACTGCTGGTGTTCCGAGCTTCACCCTGATCTGTTAGGGTCCCAGCTATGGGCAAATAGTTAACACCCAAACACCAAACACTATGAAAGTGTAAATATAGGTTTTAATACCAGCAATGTTTTTGTAAAAAAATTATTACCAACAATTAATTTTTGAAGAAAAAAAATTATTACTAGCAATACATTAAACAAAAAAATTACGATCAATACATTTTTGAAGAAAAATATATTACCAGCAATAAAAATCTAGTCGGCATTATATAACCCCTTGAGATTGATATGCCGTAAAACAAAACAAACCAAATCAATATATACTGAGATAGATAGATAGATAGATAGATAGATAGATTATGAACATAGATAGATAGATAGATAGATAGATAGATAGATAGATAGATAGATAGATAGATAGATAGGTAGATAGATAGATAGATTATGAACATAGATAGATAGATAGATAGATAGATAGATAGATAGATAGATAGATAAAAAAATATTACCAGCAATAAAAATCTTGTCGGCATTAAATAACCCATTGAGGTGTTTACATGCCGTAAAACAAACCAAACGAAACCAAAGCAAATGTTACAGTTAATCCAAATTTGTTAAGATACAGGCACACCTGAATTCGCCTATATATATCAAGCCGCTGATTATCTGTTAAACCTTTCGCGTGTGCCTTCGAGTCTCGCTTTGAACAATTCTGTCGTAAAACACATAAAATAAATAAAAATAGACATAAAATATTTTTTTTCAAAAAATGCAGCATTCATAGTTGCTTGTCACGCAAATGTTTGACAATTAGTTTGACGAGCTTTTACACAGAACTGAGCTAAACAAATAATAAATATGACAATACCGTGATTCGAACCCGGACCGTACCCATATTCTGCTTTCCAGGAGGTTTAATTTTTTTCTGTCTTACAATTCCGTCAGAAAAACTTCTTTACTTTCAACTCCTACCCACCCTGCCTTTTCACACGCGCAACGAACCAAACCCGTTTGCCTGCTAACTCACTCCCCGTCCTCCAAACTCACCCATCTTTCTTTTATCCGTCTTTCTCCTCCACCCATCCCTATCCAGCCCCTACCCCAGCAAATCGCTCTTTAGATGCAAACACACTTATTACAGGCTTCACGGAGCACGTCATCGTCCGCCATATTGAGGTCAACTTTTCGAGCCATTTTTTTTCTCTTCTCTATTTTGTATTACCCGAAAGTCATCTCCTGTCGCTCGCTTTCCTCACATCCCCCTAAATCTGTAACTAGCCTAGCCTAGTAAACGTCGTTACAGTGAAGCCGACCAGCCGTTGGTCAAAAAAAAATGGGAGGGTGAATTAGGAACCCGGTGAGGGGTTCGTTGGGTTTGAAGAATTTGGGGTGAAAAGTTAAGAATTGGAAACTTAAGCAGTCATTTTAGGATTTGTCATATGACGATGGAGGGTCTTTATGGGGGTGGAGGTAATGAGGAGTTTTCAAAGTCACAGACTTTCTGATTCGTACTGTGACACACGTCTTCTTAATTTTCAGTGAATAACGGTCGCACCAATTATTTCTTTAGGTGGTGTGTCTATTGTTTAAATGTGTCTACATTAACTGCATTTGTGTCCGTATTTAGTGTTTATTTATTTATTTATTTATTTCAATAGTGTTAAACGTGGTCTTGCTTTATTTTAATTGGCTCTTTTTTAAATGAGGTATTCTTCGACATTGGCTCTTGTTTTAAATGGGGTATGCTTCAACATTGGCTCTTGATTTAAATGGGGTATGCTTCGACATTGGCTCATGCCTTAAATGGGATATTCTTCGAAATTATTTCTTGTTTTAAATGAGGTATTCTTTGACATTGGCTCTTGTTTTAAATGAGGTATTCTTTGACATTGGCTCTTGTTTTAAATGAGGTATTCTTTGACATTGGCTCTTGTTTTAAATGAGGTATTCTTTGACATTGGCTCTTGTTTTAAATGAGGTATTCTTTGACATTGGCTCTTGTTTTAAATGAGGTATTCTTTGACATTGGCTCTTGTTTTAAATGAGGTATTCTTTGACATTGGCTCTTGTTTTAAATGAGGTATTCTTTGACATTGGCTCTTGTTTTAAATGAGGTATTCTTTGACATTGGCTCTTGTTTTAAATGGGGTATTCTTTGACATTGGCTCTTGTTTTAAATGGGGTATTCTTTGACATTGGCTCTTGTTTTAAATGAGGTATTCTTTGACATTGGCTCTTGTTTTAAATGAGGTATTCTTTGACATTGGCTCTTGTTTTAAATGGGGTATTCTTCGAGATTGGCTATTGATTTTGTTGTGGATTCCGGGATGAAATCCGATATCAATGAATAACAAACGCCAGGAATGAATAAGGAAAATAAATGTATTAACGTAATAATACAAACTGGTAATACGGGTTAGTAGATCCAGGAATGCGGGTTAGTAGAAATAATATATATATAGTCTTGGTATTGAAGTATCGCGGTATGACTCCTTACTGAGTCTAGGTGCTGTGACGGTGACTCTTGTGTTACCCTCCTCTAATACTACTCAGTGTACTGTCGTAACGTACTGCCGACTCCCCGGGTATTCACTGGTAGTAGTATATGTATACCTCGGTTGCGTCCATTTATGTGAAAAGGGGAGACCCCTTAACACCCCCTCCTTAGATAGGTAGTTAGTATCTTTTCCTTTTATGGTTGATGATCAGAGGTTCAATAAATTTTCTCTTCCTGTTTGACCTTCTAAATTCTGTATCTTCCTGTGGTCTTTGAATCTCACAACCTTCAAAGATTGCATCCATAGAGTCGTCATTTTCTGCGGGTGACGAGCTTGGCTCCTCAACCCGTCATTTTGTATTTGGTCAATATGTCTTCTATGGGTAAACCTTTCGCCTTGTACTGTGTACATCACATTTCCCAGTCTGTTAATTATTGTGCCAGGCTCCCAGTAAGCCATATTGTTTCTGAACATCCTAAAGTAAACTCGTTCTCCTGGTTTAAATGATCTCTTTGGTGCAATAGGTGTATATATGTTTTTGTTCTTGTTTGGCAATAATTTATCAGACAGAGACCGTATTCTCCGGGCAAACATCAATTCCGCTGGTGAAAGATCTGATGGTGTGTTCCCGTTAGGTGTTATTCTGTATACTTGGAAGAACTGCTGTATCGCTTTTTCCGTCGGTACATCTTCGGCTTTTTTTAAAGCTCTTTTTAGTGTGTCTACGAATCTTTCGGCTTGTCCGTTCGACCTTGGGTGGTACGGAGCTATTTTGATATGCTTTACTTAGTATGTCTCACAAAATTCTTTGAAGTTACTGAAGGTAAAATGTGTACCGTTATCAGTTACCAAGCAATCCACGACGCCGAGTCTGGCGAATAATTCGTGTATACAGTTTATGGTATTTTCTGTCGTCGGGTGTTTGAATCTGGAAACCTCAGGCCATTTACTGAAACTATCTACTGTTATTAAGTAGTAGTAACCCTCTATGGGTCCTGCGTAACCCACGTGGATTCTGGACCACGGTCTGTCAACTTTAGGCCATGGCTTTTGTATAGAGGGTGGTGCTTTCGCCGCAGCAGCACAGCCTTTACAACTTTCCACCATTTGCGTAATATCATCGTCCATGTTCGGCCAGTAGACAAAACGTCTCATAAGTGCCTTCATCCGGTTTTTTCCCGGATGTCCTAAATGAAAATCTTTCAAGATTCGCCTTCGTAGCGACTTGGGTATTACTACTCTCTCGTTATACAATAATATGTATTCACAGATTGAGAAGCTGTCTGCTAAATTCCTTTCCTTCTCTTCTATTTTTTTCTTGATATTCTGAATAAAATTCATCCTTTTCCGCTTCTCTTCTTATCTCTAGCAAAGTCACAGGTAGTTCCTTTATTGTATTGTATAACACTTTACTGATTTCATCTTCAGCTTGTAATGCCGCTATTACCGAGTCTTCCAACGGTTCGCTTTTCACCGGTATTAATCGCGATAGTCCATCAGCGTGCCCGATTTTCTTTGATGGCAAGAACTCAAGTTTGAAATTGTAGTTTAGTAACACATTTCCCCATCTTAAAAGTCTGTTCGCTGTATAGACTGGTAGACCTTTTTTTAACCGAAAATCGTAAGAAGGGGTTTGTGGTCTGTTTGTAGCGTGAACTCTCTCCGATAAATATATCTGTGAAAACGAGTTATTGCAAATATTATGCCTAATGCCTCCTTTTCGATCTGTGAATAGTTTATCTCTGCCGGTAATAATGATCTAGATGCGCGCGCAACGGGTTTCTTTGTACCGTCCCGCATCTTGTGTAGAATACACGCACCTACCCCATGTGAGCTCGCGTCACTTGCAATAATGATTTCTAATTCGGGATCGAAATTTGTCAGTGTTAACCCCGAAGTTAATTTTTTATTATTTCCTTAAACGTTTTTTTACAGTCTTTTGTCCAATTCCAATTATTCTCCTTTTTTAGTAACTCATTTAGTGGGGCCCTCAATTTATGCATATTATCAATAAATTCGCCATAGTAATTAGCTAGGCCCAGGAAACTTTGTAATTCTGCAACGTTTTTGTTTCAGGCATGTTTTTAATTGCCGATGCCCTCTCTTGGCCTGGTTTCCTGCCATTTTCATTAATTATCTGGCCTAAGTATTTAATTTCATTTAGGAAAAAATCACACTTTTTTTCCTTTTACTTTAAACCCAAAGTCCTGAAGTCTTCTGAAAACCTCCTTTATGTGCGATGTGGGCTCTTCAACATTGTCGCTCTTAATTAGAATGTCATCCAGATAAGCGGTCGCAAAATTCTGGCCCGTGAGCATTGTGTACATCGTCTGCTGAAAAATTGCTGGTGCAACTTTTACCCCGAACGGTAGTCTGTTGAATTTGTACAACCCTTTGTGCGTATTAATACATAGAATTTTCGTACTCTCTTCTTGTAATGGGATTTGCAGATAAGCTTCACTTAGAACTATTTTGGAAAATATCTTACCACCGTTCACATTTGTAAATATTTCCTCTGTGCTCGGTAATGGGTAATGATGGTCTTTTATAGCCTTATTTAACCCCGTCGAAAAATCTGCGCATACACGGATTTCTCCTGATTACTTTTTTACATAGACTACCGGTTCTGCCCATTCACTAAACTCTATTATTGAAAGGATCCCAGTTTGTTCAAATCTCTCTAATTCTTTGTCGATTTTTTTCTATAGTAGCTAACGGTACGTTTCGCTTCTTTATAAATACTGGTTGGACGTTTTCTTTTAATTCAATTCTAACTATGAATTTGTTGCATCGTCCCAACCCGCTCGCAAATACCTCGGGGAATTGATCATATAATTTTTCCTTTAACCTTGTCGCCTCTGATGGTTCCCCGTCTAACTTTTTGCAAAATGAGCTGATAGGTAGATACCAAACGTCTAATTTTTGCATCCAGTCTGTCACCACTAGATTTTCTGTATCTTTCATTACGTATGTCTTGAGTTTTTTTGTTTTCCCGTGAAATTTAACATTTACGATTATTTCTCCTTCGAATTTTATACGCTTTCCTGTCACCAACTTTGCAATTTTTTGTGTATGTAACATGGTTGGTCTGTTAAGCTTTTTCCATGTCTGTAGGTTAATTATCGTTAGATCGGAACCCGAGTCTAGTTGCAATTTTATTTTTTATTTAAGATTTCAAGTTCCACATATTTCCTTATGTTGGTATTGTCTTCGTCATACCATCCTAGTAGCTCTTATCCTACTAGTAGCTTTTCTGTTCCTACATTGGGATGCCCCATTTTTCCACACCCAAGGCAGTTTTTATATTTAAAACGGCAAACTTGTTTCAGTGTAGTCCTCCACATCGATAATATGCAGATGGGGTGGGGCTTATACTGGCTTCGATTTTCGTCATAATTTGCCCTATATGTTATACTTTTTCCCTTATTATAGAATTTTTGTTTTCTTTCCGGGTAGGGTGAAGAACGTAAACTTTTGTTTAACTTATATATATGAGAAACTCCTGACTCCTCAATGTTTTTCGAGTCTTTCTTTATACTCAGGCATTTTTGGCAATCTTCTGATAGTTATTGTAGTGTTAGTCCAGGTTCATTTTGTAGTTTTGAAAGCATTCTTTTGCGCATTTCACCATCTTTTGCTGAGACTAACCCTTGAACGAAGATGAGACACTTGAAAATGTCTGGTGTTAATTCTGCCAACTTGAAGACGTCGCAATGTTTATTCACGATTGCGGCAATCGTGGAATAGTCCTCATTTTCGCCCTTTACCAGGTTAAGACATTTCCACCTCTTGTGAAAGAATGACGTTTTTGGACTGAACAGCTCTGTAAGGCATGTAACTGCTTCGTCAAACGCTAATTCGTTCGTCTTTTTTGGCAAAATGTAATCCACAAATTTTGTGTATTCCTCCGTTCCTAATTTTCTGTGCAACAGACGTAGCTTCTTTGCTTCTGTCCAGTTCTCACAATCGATGTTAAAGATGTCTTCGTGGCGTCTAAAATAATCCCCGAAATTTTTATCCTCTTCTAGAGAGTATTTGAAATTTTCTATCGTATTCCACACTGCGTTTTGGGAAAAAGTCGCCTCTTTTTCGATATTTTTTTGTTTGTTACCCGCTACCTTTAATATTTATTCCTGGATTTTCATTTGTCTTTCTTCATTTTACCTTTGTATTTCTTGATTTTCCTTCTGCGTTTGTAGTAATTGCTTTTGCCAATTTTCTTCCATTCTTTCTTGGAATTGTAACTGTTGTTCGTTTTATCTTTCTTGAAGTTGTAATTGCTGTTCATTTTGGTATTTTACAAGTTCTACTAAAATACTTTTAAAATCCTCCGTGATAATGGTCTTACGAAAAACTTGTTTTTCCGTATTTTAATACTCGTAAATCGCCAAGTTGATGTGGATACTGGCAAAAAAGGCATTTTTTTTCTTTTTGTATGAGTTCGAATACCTCGTCGCCAATTTGTTGTCGACGAGGGGGAATTTTCCTTTTTTCTTTCTTTCCCGTGCGAGTTCGATATACTCGCTGCCAATTTGTTGTGGACAATGAGGGAGACTTGTTTCGATTTCCTTCCCGTGTGAGTTCGAATTCCTCGTCGCCAATTTGTTGTCGACGAGAGAGGATTTTCTTTGTTCTTCCCGTGTGAGTTCGAATACCTCGTTGCCAATTTGTTGTGGATTCCGGGATGAAATCCGATATCAATAAATAACAAACGCCAGGAATAGATAAGGAAAATAAATGTATTAACGTAATAATACAAACTGGTAATACGGGATAGTAGATCCAGGAATGCGGGTTAGTTGCAATAATATATATACAGTCTTGGTACTGAAGTATCGCGGTATGACTCCTTACTGAGTTAGGTGCTGTGACGGTGACTCTTGTGTTACCCTCCTCTAATAGTGCTCTCATACTACTCAGCGTACTGTCTTAACGTACTGCCGACTCCCCGGGTTTTCACTGGTAGTAATATATGTATACCTCGGTTGAGTCCATTTGAGTAAAAAGGGGAGACCTCATAACATTTTTAAATGGGGTATTCTTCGAGATTTGGTCTTGTTTTAAATGGGGTATTCTTCGATATTGACTCTTGTTTTAAATCAGGTATTCTTCGACATTGGCTCTTGTTTTAAATGGGGTATTCATCAAAAGGGGAACTAGTTTTAAATAGAGCCTTTTTTAAAATAGGGTTTTACTTTAAAATAGGGCTTCTTTTAAAATAATAGTTTGTATGAAGGCAAATATATTTTCTAATTTTAAAACCTGCGTTAATATTTATTTATTCATTTGTTTATTTATTTTTGTTTTGTATTTCATGGAACGGTTGTGAATGAGTTTATTTCCGTTTGGAATATATTTTCTTTACTCGCAGTAAATAATATAAACTAAACAGCGCCGTTGATATATATTTTCTTGCCGCTATCCGCAAAATAGAAAAGGAATTATCCATTGCTTATCTAAGGTATCTTGGTTTAAATTAAATTTAAATTTGAACAAGGGAATGACTCCTATCCAACATATAGAAGGAGAAAGCCAGAAGATTGAGGTCACACCGGCAAGATCATTGAGTAATATTGAAATGCATTATTTTTCTCCACAAAATAAATTATAACAAGGATTTAAAATCAATCATCATTTTCTTACAAAAGACACGCAGCAATGGGTGGTAATGGGTGGTAATTCGGCTAGTATACATACAAATATATATATATATATGTCTGCGTGTCTTTTGTAAGAAAATGATGATATATATATATATATATATATATATATATATATATATATATATATATATATATATATATATATATATATATATATATATATATATATATATATATATATATATATATACCTCAGATAAGAAATGGATAATTCCTTTTCTATTTTGTGGGTAGCGGGAAGAAAATATATACCAACGAAGCTTTTTAGTTTTATGAAAAGAAACGAAAAAGAAAGAAAGAGAAAAAGAAATAAAGAAAGAAAGGGAAGATAGACAAGCCGATATCACTCTCATGTTGTTAACGTCTGCTTCAATGAAATTCTAAATCTTGTGAATTTTTAATCTTTTCATTTTTACCTTCTTCTTTAAATAATGACCTACTTTCTTTTCGTGACGTACGGTAGCCGTTAATAATTAAGTATAACTCAAGACTTCAATGTTAAATAACAAAGTATTTTATTACAACCCCAATAAATACTTAAGAAGAACACAGAAGCAAAAGTCAACCAAAGATAATTAACCATTTCAGTGAATACCTTGTTAGTAGCGCGGTTCGGCTTAACGCCCGGAAAATCCTAAATCAAAACCCAAATCATCGACGCACAATAATTCACACTAATTCGATTGGATAATATATATATATATATATATATATATATATATCTATATATATATATATATATATAGATATATAAATACACACATATATATATATATATATACACACATATATATATATAAACATATATATATATATATATATATATATACACATATATATATATACACATATGTATATATATATACACATATATATATATATACACATATATATATATACACATATATACACACATATATATATATATATATATATATATATATATATATATATATAGATAGATAGATAGATAGATAGATAGATAGATAGATAGATAGATAGATAGATAGATAGATATAGATATATATAAGCAATATGAGCAGGAGTGATTAGAACGTTCGAATTCTGACCATAAGACCCAGATTCTCACGATGGTCGATTTGTCAGGAAGGAGATTTCCTGATGTTATCGACTGAAGGGGACTATCCCAGCGTGTTGGAAAGTGCCTTAAAACCATAGCACGAGTTGACCTAAGCCTTGTGAGTGAAATTAGGTAGACGGAACCCTTGGGGGGCATCGATATCTGCACTAGCACGAAGTCACAAGTCATCGTGGCCGTGGGCTTGAGCGTACTGGCCTTGTTCAAATTGTTGATTACGCTAGATAACACTCTCTTTCCCAGAAACTGTAACTAAGGTCTGCTCAGCATAGTTGCAGTATCAACCACAGGTGGGAACTGTGGGTGTTGATTAAACACAAATGCGTCTGAGCAAGCGTCTGCAATAGGGATTGGTTTGCCGCCCTAGTAGACGGGTATCCTTGAATAGGAGTAGCCAGCTATACATACATACATACATACATATAAGCAATACCGTACAAATATTCCATTTCACTGAAAGAAATACTAAATACATTTCGCCTCCAATCTCGCTTTTCTTTTCTTTACTTTTCTTTGTTTTTCCCAGTGAAACCAAACTGCGGCTCTGATATATGGTTCCGTATTTCCACTAGCAATCCAAACGAATCAGTGGTATTGACAGAGCGTACCGGACGTTCTAAGTAAAGAAGAAAGAGAAACGCTGAATTATAAGGCGATTTCTTAAGAATGAAATTATAAACAGATTATCGATTTTGTTCGTCGAGTGGAGAGGTGAGTCCAAAGATGGAGAGCCGTAGATTCTCTACTTGGTGTTTGAGAAGTAAAGAAAGATGCAAAGAAAGAAAAGAATTGAATGAAAAGGGGAGAAAGGCAAAGAAAGAAAGAAAGAAAGAAAGAAAGAAAGAAAGAAAGAAAGAAAGAAAGAAAGAAAGAAATCCAAAGCTTATGGATAGACAATGAATTAACGAAAGAAAGAAAGAAAGAAAGAAAGAAAGAAAGAAAAGAAAGAAAGAAAGAAAGAAAGAAAGAAAGAAAAGAAAGAAAGAAAGAAAGAAATCCAAAGTTTATGGATAGACAATGAATTAACGAAAGAAAGAAAGAAAGAAAGAAAGAAAGAAAGAAAGAAAGAAAGAAAGAAAGAAAAAGAAAGAAATCCAAAGTTTATGGATAGACAACGAATTAACGAAAGATTGAAAGAAAGAAAGAAAGAAAGAAAGAAAGAAATCCAAAGTTTATGGATAGACAATGAATTAACGAAAGAAAGAAAGAAAGAAAGAAATCCAAAGTTTATGGATAGACAATGAATTAACGAAAGAAAGAAAGAAAGAAAGAAAGAAAGAAATCCAAAGTTTATGGATAGACAATGAATTAACGAAAGAAAGAAAGAAAGAAAGAAAGAAAGAATGAAAGAAATCCAAAGTTTATGGATAGACAATGAATTAACGAAAAAAGAAAGAAAGAAAGAAAGAATGAAAGAAAGTAAGAAGGAAAGAAATCCAAAGTTTATGGATAGACAATGAATTAACGAAAAAAGAAAGAAAGAAAGAAAGAAAGAAAGAAAGTAAGAATGAAAGAAATCCAAAGTTTATGGATAGACAATGAATTAACGAAAGAAAGAAAGAAAGAAATCCAAAGTTTATGGATAGACAATGAATTAACGGAAAAAGAAAGAAAGAAAGAAAGAAAGAATGAAAGAAAGTAAGAATGAAAGAAATCCAAAGTTTATGGATAGACAATGAATTAACGAAAGAAAGAAAGAAAGAAAGAAAGAAATCTAAAGTTTATGGATAGACAATGAATTAACGAAAGAAAGAAAGAAAGAAATCCAAAGTTTATGGATAGACAATGAATTAACGAAAAAAGAAAGAAAGAAAGAAAGAATGAAAGAAAGTAAGAATGAAAGAAATCCACAGTTTATGGATAGACAATGAATTAACGAAAGAAAGAAAGAAAGAAAGAAAGAAAGAAATCCAAAGTTTATGGATAGACAATGAATTAACGAAAGAAAGAAAGAAAGAAAGAAAGAAAGAAAGAAATCCAAAGTTTATGGATAGACAATGAATTAACGAAAGAAAGAAAGAAAGATAGAAAGAAAGTAAGAATGAAAGAAATCCAAAGTTTAAAGTTTAAGACAATGAATTAACGAAAAAAGAAAGAAAGAAAGTAAGAATGTAAGAAATCCAAAGTTTATGGATAGACAATGAATTAACGAAAAAAGAAAGAAAGAAAGAAAGAAAGAAAGAAAGTAAGAATGAAAGAAATCCAAAGTTTATGGATAGACAATGAATTAACGAAAGAAAGAAAGAAAGAAAGAAAGAAAGAAATCCAAAGTTTATGGATAGACAATGAATTAACGAAAGAAAGAAAGAAAGAAAGAAAGAATGAAAGAACGTAAGAATGAAAGAAATCCAAAGTTTATGGATAGACAATGAATTAATGAAAAAAGAAAGAAAGAAAGAATGAAAGGAAGTATGAATGAAAGAAATCCAAAGTTTATGGATAGACAATGAATTAACGAAAGAAAGAAAGAAAGAAAGAAAGAAATCCAAAGTTTATGGATAGACAATGAATTAACGAAAGAAAGAAAGAAAGAAATCCAAAGTTTATGGATAGACAATGAATTAACGAAAAAAGAAAGAAAGAAAGAAAGAATGAAAGAACGTAAGAATGAAAGAAATCCAAAGTTTATGGATAGACAATGAATTAACGAAAAAAGAAAGAAAGAAAGAATGAAAGAAAGTAAGAATGTAAGAAATCCAAAGTTTATGGATAGACAATGAATTAACGAAAGAAAGAAAGAAAGAAAGAAATCCAAAGTTTATGGATAGACAATGAATTAACGCAAGAATGAAAGAAATCCAAAGTTTATGGATAGACAATGAATTAACGAAAAAAGAAAGAAAGAAAGAAAGAATGAAAGAAAGTAAGAATGAAAGAAATCCAAAGTTTATGGATAGACAATGAATTAACGAAAAAAGAAAGAAAGAAAGAAAGAATGGAAGAAAGTAAGAATGTAAGAAATCCAAAGTTTATGGATAGACAATGAATTAACGAAAAAAGAAAGAAAGAAAGAAAGAAAGAAAGTAAGAATGAAAGAAATCCAAAGTTTATGGATAGACAATGAATTAACGAAAGAAAGAAAGAAAGAAAGAAAGAAATCCAAAGTTTATGGATAGACAATGAATTAACGAAAGAAAGAAAGAAAGAAATCCAAAGTTTATGGATAGACAATGAATTAACGAAAAAAGAAAGAAAGAAAGAAAGAATGAAAGAACGTAAGAATGAAAGAAATCCAAAGTTTATGGATAGACAATGAATTAACGAAAAAAGAAAGAAAGAAAGAATGAAAGAAAGTAAGAATGAAAGAAATCCAAAGTTTATGGATAGACAATGAATTAACGAAAGAAAGAAAGAAAGAAAGAAATCCAAAGTTTATGGATAGACAATGAATTAACGAAAGAAAGAAAGAAATCCAAAGTTTATGGATAGACAATGAATTAACGAAAAAAGAAAGAAAGAATGAAAGAACGTAAGAATGAAAGAAATCCAAAGTTTATGGATAGACAATGAATTAACGAAAAAAGAAAGAAAGAAAGAAAGAATGAAAGAACGTAAGAATGAAAGAAATCCAAAGTTTATGGATAGACAATGAATTAACGAAAAAAGAAAGAAAGAAAGAATGAAAGAAAGTAAGAATGAAAGAAATCCAAAGTTTATGGATAGACAATGAATTAACGAAAAAAGAAAGAAAGAAAGAAAGAAAGAAAGAATGAAAGAAATCCAAAGTTTATGGATAGACAATTAATTAACGAAAGAAAGAAAGACAGGAAGAAGCTAACAGATCAAGACAAAGTTTGAAAGACTCAACCACGAAGGAAAGAAAGAATGAATAAACAAATTCAACGCTCGATCGATAAAGAAAGAATAAAATGGATAGACAAGAAAATGGTAAGAGAGAAGAATCAAGATTCCCATCCATTAACGCCAGATCTTAACATTAAATGACAACAAATTATTGTATTTTTATTTATTTCAGGCTTTTACTTAAAACAAACGACAGCAAATAAACAAATAAAAACAAATGCAAGTTGTAATTTACTTAGAGTTCATTTTTGGGACAAGTATGACTCCTCCATTGAGGACTGGCCTTGTTACTAGTCGTAATAATCAAACAGAAGAGATTACTAACCATAACCAGATCCCCCCCACCCAATCAACGCCGAGGCACCTTCCCCGGCGTGAAGTTGTGACCCTTTGCTTGCTTAATCTTGTTTTTGTTTTGTTTAAGCGGTGTAGATTCGCTTCTCATCTTGGCATGAACGCATCGTCCATCTTTTTTGCCCAAAATGTGGGGTATTGTCAGCCGTAAATTCTATTGGGTCACAACAGATGGCAGATAACCATGACAACGGATTCACCCGATTTCTTTATCTGTCCATCAACACCACCACCACCACCATCATCATCATCATCATCATCATCTGCTTGATCATCAACAACACCTCCATCATCATCATCACCCTCGTTGTCTTCATCCTCATCATCGTCACCACCTCCATCATCATTATCATCCTCATCGTCACCACCATCATTTTTCCGATCATCATCATCATCATCACCCTCATCATCATCACCGTCACCACAATCATCAACAACACCACCACCACCACCACCATCATCATCATCATCATCATCATCATCATCATCATCATCATCACCGCCACCACCATCATCATCATAATCATCAACAGCAACATCACCATTATCATAATCATCCTCATCACCACCACCACCATCATCATCATAATCATCAACAACAACCGCACTGACATCATCATCACCACCATCATCATAATCATCATCATTATCAACACCAACAGCACCATCATCATCATCATCCTCCTCATCACCACCACCATCATCATCATAATCATCATCAACATCATCATCATCATCATCATCATCATCACTCGGAAGATCAAAGTTACACTGTGAGTAAAGCTTGCTACGGATTACTCTGATGTCTGACTTTATACTATGGTGATTTTATAAGCGTGGCTTACATGTGGCACAAGGCCAAAAGTATGAGGCACCCAGTGAGGCACTCACTGATCTAGCAAGATGAATTTGCTAACCATTACACCACGCCGAGGTGTCCGACAACTGTCTTTAATATGGAAGTAGAATACTAAACATTTTTGGCACTACTTGACCAAGGAACTGAACTCAGGACTGCCAGTTAACGAGTGCTTGGTTTTAACTCGTATTCATGACGGTGTTTGCAATCTGCCAGAAACATCCACAGATTTCCAACTGTTTGTAAACCTGGCCTTTTCTTCCTAATCACTACAGACAGTTTTTTTTTCTCCATTTTATTGAAATCATTCGTAATAAAAGGCGGATTCCCAAATAGAACTCTGTCAAAGACGACCGGGGCCAGTCTGGTGTCCAGAAGGGGTTTCTCGTATGAGAGAGCGTCGAATCCATATTAGCGAGGCAGGCAGGGAGAGAGAGAGAGAGAGAGAGAGAAGGAAACAAAAAGACACGAGGTGTTTCTGAGAAGTTCTCAGCCCAACCCCGTTCTTTAAATGACCAAACATCAGGGTTTTTTTTTTAATCGCTTCACGGCCGTGCCGAGGATTGGTTTAGTCAATCCAATTAAGAAACAAACACAAATGCATTTGAGCTGATGTGGCGAGAAGGGGAAACAAGCTAAGAGACAAAACAAAAGAATATAATAATAATAGTAAGGTAAATGAAATGAAAGTAAAGAAAAAGGCACATATGTTTGCCCAAGATTTATCTCCCTTGCACTTACGACGCCTGATGACAGTCTCTTTGTTATGACAATAGTCAGCTCTTCCAGTATATTTAAGAAAGTGTGGGATGAAAAAAAAATCTCGAAGAAGAAGAGAGTAAAACAATATTTTTACATGCCACGTTCCTTCAGAATGTAAACGATCATGGCTCTCCACAGCTTCCCTATCTGTGTGAAATGCCGTGATTCATTGGTAAAAAAATAGTAGTTTTCTCTACGGTTTTAAATTCACAATTGTCCTTCTATATGCCGACTGCTAGCCAATGTTATAGAGCCTAGCCTACCCTGTAAGGGCGGGGGGATTGATTTCCAAAAATATTTGCGTGAAAGTAAATGAAAAAATAAATAAAAAAATATATTTAGTAAGTTGAGAAAGGAATAAAAATGAATCGATGTAACAATATTTTTACATGCCACGTCCGATCAGAAGGTAAACGATCATGGTTCTCCACAGCTTCTTTATCTATGAAGGAGGGTGCAAAAATATTCTTATCGGTGAAAGAAGGCGCCACAATATTTTTATACGCCACGTCCTATCAAAATGTAAACGATCATAGCTCTCCACAGCTTCCTCATCTATGAAGGCGGGCGCAACAATATTACCTATCGATGAAAGAGGGCGCAGCAATATTTTTTATGCCACCATCAGAACGTAAAAGTTTAGGGCTCTCCACAGCTTCCTCATCTATGAAGGAGGGTGCAACAATATTCCTTACCGATGAAAGAGGGCGCAACAATATTTTCATATGCCACGTCCCATCAGAATGTAAACGATCATGGCTCTCCACAGCTTTCTTATCTATGAAGTGCTATGATTTCTTGTGAATGACAGTGAAGTGGTGGCTCGTTGCATTCTCCAAGTTTTGAATTCAGTATTGTTTTTCTCCTACACGGACTGTCAACCAAGGTCTTAGAGCCTAGTCTACCCTTTTATTTAATCCATGGGAGCATGTGGGGAGAAGTGATTGATTTCCAAAGGCATTTGTGCAAACGAGAATTCAATAGACTAGACCAGTATTTTTGGACGATAACCATTTTGCGGCCATTTTTGTAAAGCGATATGTCACTTCAGGACATGGATCCCCAAACACCTTGTCCGTAAATCGTCACGATCTTTTAGAAAATTTAGTTGATTGGTTTCCAGTTGATTTCTTCGCAGTTTCGAATTCCGAGTTGTCTTCCTTCTAGACTGGTCGGCAACCAAGGCTAGAGAACACTGTCTAACCTGCGATTTAGCCATTAGGTGGATATAGGTACGAGAAAAGGACGTACGCCTGCCCAGACGGCATAGCACGGAAACCTACACGCAAGCCGCTAGTGGCACGCAGGCGGGCCGCGATTGGTAACGCCAGCGATCAAAGATCAAACTGGAGTATCTGTTCTTATCAGTTGAATCTGATTCTCTCTCTCTCTCTCTCCACTTCTATCTTTCTTTCTTTAATTTTGTCACCGAAACCAAGTAGTGTCTTTTCCCTCTTTCCACGTGGTCAAAACGGAATAGCCCATTATTTATGAGTTATTGGTGGGGCGCACCGGTCGTGCAAATCATCGAAGGGATTATAAGCACAATTATAATAGGATGATAATAATAATAATAATAATAATAATAATAATAATAATAATAATAATGAATGGATATTAATAATAATAATAATAATAATGTATGAATAATAATAATAATAATAATAATAATAATAATAATAATGTTTGAATAATAATAATAATAATAATTTTTTGTACGAACGTCGCGTTCGTACAAAAAATTATTATTATTTTTTTTATATTTTTTATAGTTATATGTGCAATTTTTAAACCTAACTTGAAGAAGACAGGCATACTGTCGAAACGTTGTTAAACAGTGCGTCTTCGTAGTGATGTGTAAATGACTGCCTAATTAGCATAGCGAAGGCATGTACTGAGCTGTTACGTGACACCCGTCCTTCTTTATGACAGCGAATGCTGGACGATTTCCTCAAGGATGAATAAGAGACTCGAGGCGACGGAGATGTGGTTCTGCAGAAGGATGCTGAGGATTTCGTGGACCCAGCGTGTGATCAACGATGAGGTTTTGGAGAGAATACAAAGAGGAGTCTCATGCTTAACATCAAGAAGAGGCAGCTGAAGTTTCTGGAACATATAACGAGGAAGGAGGGCTTTGAGAATCTGATACTCACGGGTCGAAATATGCCACGCGCTGCCCTCCCTTGTCTGTCTTTGACATTCTTGGCGAGCTTAAGCAAATGGATGGCAGAACGTGATCTGGGGGAGATGGCAGATGGAAGGAACTTGTTGAGAGCGGCAAGGGATAGGAGGAGGTGGAGAGCCATAATCGCCTACGCCCTAAAAGGACGTGACACATAAAATGAAAGAAGACATCTATAGACCATATAAACGTCAAATTAGGTCACAAGACGAAGAGGAGAAAAATAATAAAGACATGTTTACTACTGTTTCAAGCAGTAATTTTGTCAAAGAAAAACGAAACCTACCTTTACGGAATTAAATGTCTGAAGATGAACGTGTGGGTAAATATAGATGGCCAGAATGAATGCTCTGAAACTTCAGAAGAGTAGAGGAATGGAGAAGACGGTTCTGAATGCGAGACAAGGCGAGATTGATATCTCGGGAGATAGTTGACATCAAAGAAGCCCAGAAACCGAATTAAGGATTAGGAGAAATGACTGAACTTCCCGGGCCATAAGACCCCTGCGTTTTAGGGAGATATGTAAATGAGTGCCTAAAGAGAATCATAGGTAAGGCATAGATATATAAAAGTATATAAGGCATAGACTATAGAAAAGTATATAAGGCATAGACTATATAAAATATATAAGGCATAGACTATATAAAAGTAAGGGTCGAACAGGTTTCGATATAGGCGATGAACGTCTACCGCTGAATTGATAAAATACGAAAGAAAACACACTTTATAACAGTTTTTCTTTTTCTTTTAATAAATGGTTGTCTATTCTAAGTAATAATAATAATAATAATAATAATAATAATAATAATAATAATAATAATAATAATAATAATAATAATAATAATAATAAATGGCATCGTGATCAAACATCATAAGAACAGAATGTGATTATCTTACTGACATGGCGGTTCCTACAGATTGAAATGCATCGTTGAAGATCTTTTCCCTCTTTCCACACGGTCAAAACGGAATAGCCCGTTATTTATGAGTTATTGGCAGGGCGCAACGGTCGTGCAAATCATCGAAGGGAAGACAAGCACAATTATAATAGGATAATAATAATAATAATAATAATAATAATAATAATAATAATAATAATAATAATAATAATAATAATAAACAAGAAAACGACGTTTGTACAAAAAAAAACTATCAAAATACGACGATCTTGAAATAGAAATCTCAAAATTGTGGCACATGAGGATATTAGTTATTCCAATTGTAGTTTGAACCCTCGGATTGACTGGAAATGGTTCCAATAGATTCATTAAAGGGATTCCTGGCAGCCCAAGCCCTAAAGAAATACGACAAAAATATTATACGCATAAGTACAGTTGATATATTACGAAGAGCTTTATCTATGGAAAATGTGTGAGATCATTTTTTGCTGTTTTTTTTTTTTGTTTTTTGACAAAGATTATTAGTGGAAAACGTCATAAAGTTATTTCCGATCTTAGATCTCTGATTAGGACCCGGAAGGAAAAGAGCATACAACAGAAATCAAAGGAAATAATAATAATAATAATAATAATAATAATAATAATAATAATAATAATAATAATAATAATAATAATATCATCATCAGGTTGCACGATATTGGCACCCACTGAATATAAAACCCGGCATGACAGAGTGGGCCAATATCTTCACTGGAAAATTTGCAGCTTCTACGGGAAGGTAACTGAAAGTAACTGGTACGAACACCACCCAGACCTGGTTACGGAGATAGGACCTGTTACAATTCTATGGGACTACACAAAACACACTGACAGAACAATCAAAGCCAACCGCCCAGACATTGTTATTAAAGACCACAAACAAAATAAGTGCCTCCTTATTGATATGGCAGTCCCTGCAGACTGCAATGTATCTTTGAAGATATTCGAAAAACTGTCAAAATACAAGGACCTTGAAATAGAAATCTCAAAAATGTGGCACATGGGAACATCAACAATCCCTGTTGTAGTTGGAGCCCTTGGACTGGTTGGAAAAGATTCCAGTAGGCTGATTGAAGGGATCCCTGGAAGTCCATGCCTCAAAGAGATACAAAAAATTGTTCTGACAAGTACAGCCCACGCTTTACGAAGGGCTTTATCTATGTAATTATTTTTATTTTTTATTTTTTATTTTTTTTATTTTTTGCAGTGGAAAGTGTCATGATGCCATTTCTAACCTTAGGTCCCTGGTCGGGACCCGGAAAGAAATGTGTAAACGCCAGATATCAAAGAAAATAAAAATAATAATAATAATAGGCTACAAAAACCTGTAGATGAAAAAAAAATGTTACGCTTAAAAAGTAAAACTATTCTTGTTGGGGTTGGAGATTTGGGTCTGATGAAGAAAAACACTCAAAAACAAATAATGTAATGGATGGCGGCTTTGACTGAGGAATCGGAGAGCCGATTTCGATTTCCAGTTGAATCCATTACATAGAAGAAGAGGATAGCATGACAAACCGGGTTCTATAGCCTTGGATGGCAACTGGTCTGCGACAGAAAGAAATAGAAACGTACTGCGGGGTAAAAAAAAAATACCTCGTCAGTGTATCACGCATGGCACATAACTGACTGACAATATCTCTCAAGCGAATAACCGAACAAGCTTCTATAATTGCATAGCAGAACAGCGAGAGAGGGCGGGTATGGTACAAATTCAACGATTACTAAGAGCTAAAAAGGAGAGGAAGATATGGAGAGTCATGATTTCCCACATCCTGTTATATGGTTAACCCGTGAGAAAAGTTAAATCGGAGGAGCGTGTAATTATAAAATCTTGTGTAAAGGCTTTTTTTCTGTTCGTCCCTAGGTATTTCAAATTCCGGTTTTGTTCACCAATTTCCATTAAGAATCTTGAATATTCATGCACACTTAACGACCTTGGAACCTTAACAACCCAAGGCAAGGCTCTGTGGGCAAGACTGGACGGGTGTGGTGTAGTGACTCGAGAAAAAGATTATAAAGAAATAATGTTCAATTAGATTTTATTTAATTATATATTCAACACTTTTTGCAATGAGGTGTTGCCACTTATCAGACAGCTCGCTCTGCGGAAACATTTAAGTTAAAATACCTCAGATTGTGCCGTGAAAATTATTTCGACGAACTCTTGGATCTGGTTTGCATTTTAAAAAAAAAGTTTCGCAGCGATCGGAAAAAAAGGTTGGTGCAAATTCAGCTGAATATAGCTGGTAGGAGAGAACATACCTAACGAGGTCGGCTTTGTGTTGTAGTCCTCCTTTAATTCACTGTGTACGCTGCCACTACTCTGTAAAAAAAAACTAAAAAATCTTTATTCTTAACTGTCATGCATGATTGATAGGACAATACGTTCGTCATTTAAATTAGTTCCCTAAAACGGGAGACATTTTGTTTTAAAAAAATATATTTTCCTTCTCTTTTTATTATAATATTCGCCATATACAGACCGTAGCCTAGTGCCTCATAATTTTAACAAAGGGGCCTGTAACAAGTCCGACTTGATCTCGCCCTACAGCAATTAGAAACTTGAGGAGGGGGTTATGTTTTGTATTTTTTTAGGAAATTGTCTGATTCTCCTCTCCGCTAGTTTATTAAATGTGCGTCGTGGTGTAATGGATAAAGGTTCGGGTAGGAGGAATCGGAGAGGCGAGTTCCAATTCCAGTCGGGTTCGTTACATTCACTTACGCACTAATAAGTATTGGGATATTTCCCGAATACTGATTAGTATGGAGAAGACGCTTCTGAATGCGAGACAAGACAGGACGAGATCTCCATACCTCGGGAAATAGGGAGTGGATGACAAGGGAATCCGGGAAACGAATTACGGATCAGCAGAAGTGACCGGATTATCCGGGGCATAAGACTCCTGCGTTTTAGGGTGATATAGTAAAATAAGTACCCAAATAACATAGCTAAGGCATAGACTATATAAAAGTACAAGCATTAAGGGTAGCGTAGCTTTTCGTATATGAGATAAACGTCTACCGTTGGACTGATAAAATACGAAAGAAAAAACATTTCATAAGTCTTTTCTATTTCTTTTAATAAATCGCTTTCTATTTTAAGTGATAATAATAATAATAATAATAATAATAATAATAATAAAAAGAAGAAGAAGAAGAAGAAGAAGAAGAAGAAGAAGAAGAAGAAGAAGAAGAAGAAGAAGGAGGAGAACGAGGAGGAGGAGGAGAAGAAGAAGACGGAGAATAATAATAATAATAATAATAATAATAATAATAATAATAATAATATGAAGAAGGAGAAGAAGAATAAGAAGAAATAGACCTATGAGAATAATAATAATAATAATAATAATAATAATAATAATAATAATAATAAGAAGAAGAAGAAGAAGAAGAAGAAGAAGAAGAAGAAGAAGAATAAACATCATAATAATAATCATAATAATCATCATAATAATAATAATAATAATCATAATAATAATAATCCTGGAAGGCCATGCCTCAAAGAAATACAAAAAGTGTTCTCACAAGTACAGCCCACATTTTCCGAAGGGCTTTATCTATGTAAAATATGTATGTGTGTGTGTGTGTGTGTGTGTGTGTGTGTGTGTGTGTGTGTGTGTGTGTTTGTTTTTTGTTTTGTTTTTTTTGTCAGTGGAAAGTGTCATGATGCCATTTCTAAACTTAGGTCCCTGGGCGGGACCCGGAAAGAAATGTGAACACGCCAGAAATCAAAGGAAATAAAAACAACAACAACAACAACAACAATAATAATAATAATAATAATAATAATAATAATAACTAGAAATTATCAAGCACACATACTAAAATATTCTGTTTGCCCAAAATGAGGGTTCTGTGATAAATACCCAGAAATAATTGATCATCTTGTATCAGGTTGCACGATATTGACACCCACTGAGTATAAAACCCGGCATGACAGAGTGGGCCAATATCTGCACTGGAAAATCAGCAACTTCTACGGGAAGGAAACTGAAAGAAATTGGTATGACCACCACCCAGACCCGGTTACGGAGATAGGACCTGTTAAAATTCTATGGGACTACACAATACACACAGACAGAACAATCAAAGCCAACCGCCAAGACATTGTTATTAGAGACCGCAAACAAAAAAAGTGACACCTTATTGATATGGCAGTCCCTGCAGACTGCAATGTATCTTTGAAGATATTCAAAAAGCTGTCAAAATACAAGGACCTTGAAATCGAAATCTCAAAAATGTGGTACATGGGAACATCAACAATCCCTGTTTTAGTTGGAGCACTCGGACTGGTTCGATAAGATTCCAGTAGACTCATTGAAGGGATTCCTGGAAGCCCATGCCTTAAAGATATACAAAAAAATGCTCTCACGAGTACAGCCTACACCTTACGAATGGCTTTATCTATGTATTTTATTTCCAGTGGAAAATGTCATGATGCCATTTCTAACCTTAAGTCACTTTGCGGGACCCGAAACGAAATGTGTAGACGCCAGGAATCAAAGGAAATAAAATAATAATAATAATGAATTTATTGACATAACAGTCGCTGCAGATTGAAATGCATCTCTGAAAATCTTCAAAAACCTATGAGAATACGAGGATCTTGAAGTGGAAATATCACTATTGTAGCACATGAGGACATCAATAATTCCAGTCGTAGTTGGAGCACTCGGATTGATTGCAAAGAAAATAATAAAGAAACAAATGAATCCATCTCTTCTCCCTCTTCCAGCTATGAATTGAATAGCAGGGCAGACTGAGTTCGTTAGCCTTGGTTGACAACCAATCTACCGCAGAAAGAAATGACAACCTACTGAAGGAAAATTTTCTGCATAGTCAGTCATAAATCAAAAGAAACATGATCACTCGAGCGTGTATCGTGTAGGGCACGTAACCGTCTGAGCTCATTAATGATTAATTTAACACTTTTCCTCAGATCTCAAACTCCCCCCGTCTTACGCACCCAAAATATCAATTTCTGAAGATGAACCTTAATTCTGTTTAAAATTACATTATTTTGTGACGTACGGTGGCCGTTAATAATTAAGTATAACTCAAGACTTCAATGTTAAGATAAAACAGTATTTAATTACAACCGCAAATAAATACTTATCATGACGATAAACTACATCTGCGTCCTGGGTATGACGATAAACTACGTCCAACCAAAAAGCAGTCGATCCGATCAATCGGTTGGTCATGTCATGCCCCATCACATCTAACCCATCCCAAAACAACTACAACTTACAATTAACTTTCCCACCCAAACCCTACACTAAATATACTAACGCCTTACCCCTAAAATGTGATGGAAAGCGGTGGCTAGGGGTCAATCAGTAGAAAAAAATTTAAACAATGATGTTGCCAGCTATACGTTTTTGAAACAATGATGTTGCCAGCTATACGTTTTTGAAACAATGATGTTGCCAGCTATACGTTTTTGATATATCTAGTAAATACTGGATCTGGCATTAAATAACCCATAGTGGTTGATATGCCATAAAACCCCAAACAAACAAACAAACAAATAAATACTTATCAAGAACAAAGACGTAAAAGTCAACCAAAGATAATTAACCATTTTAGCGAATACCTTGTTAGTAGCGCGACTCGGCTTAACGTCCGGTAAATCCTAAATCGAAATCAAAATCATCGACAAGAATTCGATAGTTTCACTCAATAGTCACCCGATAATCACTTGCGGTCAGTAGGCTGACACCGCTAGTTATACGCCTGGCGATAGAGGTCGCATTCATTTTTTTTTTAAGTTGGTAGGTCTGCAGTGAAGCAGGAAACTGGAAGAGAGTTCTAGGCGAGAAGTGCGAGTAAAGAAACTATTAAAATAAAACTGACGGGTTGCTTCTAAGTAGACCAACGATAAAACGGCGGGACCTAATTTCCAATCTAGTAGAACGGTTAAATTCATGCACTCGGACCACGAAGTAAAAAAGCTCATCAGAACAGCGGCCATGAAAATAATTGCAGAAAAAAAACAGAGGGAAGATACGTCACGTCGTGGAGAGACTGAAGACGAGATGTTACTTCAGAATCGATTACATTAGAGACATTTGTAATGTAAGATAGCCGTTAATGATTAACTATAACTCAAAACTACACTGTTAAGCACATTATTTACATTATTCGGACTATGGTCCTCATGTTTGTCGCCAAATTTATTACAACGTTTCGGACGTTGTACGGTCCGGCCTTCTTCAGGTGGTTGGAATGTCGAACTGAACCCTTTATTTCGCTCACTGGTGTTCTAGTTCCACGTGCCATGTTTAATGGATGTCAGTTATCAGGACACATGGCACAGTGGATAAAGGCGTTGGTTAGATCCAGTGACAGGACCCAAAGAGTATGAGTTCAATACACGGTTAAGGCAGTGGAGAACTTTCAGAGGGAAAATTAACAGGAGATAAATGGTTACTGACATCCATTAAACATGGCACGTGGAACTAAAACAGTCTACCCCAGTGAGCGAAATAAAGGGTTCAGTTCGACATTCCAACCATCTGAAGAAGGCCGGAGCGTACAACGGCCGAAACGTTGTAATAAATATGGCAACAAAGATGAGCACAATAGTCCAAATAATGTAAATAATGTACATAATACCTCATCTCAGAAATATAGACAGATACTGAAGGGCCGAAACGTTTTAATAAATATAGTGACAAAGATGAAGACAATAGTCCGAATAATGTAAATAATGTACATAATACCTCATCTCAGATATATAGACAGATACTGAAAGGCCGAAACGTTTTAATAAATATGGTGACAAAGATGAAGACAATAGTCCGAATAATGTAAATAATGTACATAATACCTCATCTCAGAAATATAGACAGATACTGAAAGGCCGAAACGTTTTAATAAATATGGTGACAAAGATGAAGACAATAGTCCGAATAATGTAAATAATGTACATAATACCTCACCTCAGAAATATAGACAGTTATTCAGTGTTAAGATAAAATAAAGTATTTAAATACAACCGCAAATAAATACTTAACAAGAACAATGAAGGAAAAGTCAACCAAATATAATTAACCATTTTAGTGAATATCTTGTTGGTAACGCAGCTCGGCTTAACGCCCGGTAAATCCTAAAATAAAACCAAAATCATATAATAACAATAATAATATTAATAATAATAATAATAATAATAGAAAAAATTGCAATATGAGAACTAGTTAAAAAAAATAGTTGCGGAGACATTACGTTTATGAGTTCATCAGTGGTGAACCAAAACTTGGAGAGTTGAGTTTAAGGGAAATAACTGAGACATCTGGAAGGGGCATGGCATGTGGAACTAGAACAAGCTATCTCGGTGGATGAAATAAAGGGTTTAGTTCGAAATTCCAATCACCTGAAGACGGCCGGAGCGTAGAACGGCCGAAACGTTGTGAATCTGGCAATGAGAATAACGGTCCGAATAATGTAAATAATATAAGTAATCTTTATTTTCGATTTTAAATCTTTCGTCAAACCGAGGTAGGACAGAGCCATTTTATTGAAACTGTATCCGGTTTTTTTAAAGTCAACTTTATTTTCGTCCTCGTTTTCCAAAAAAAGGTGCCAAACATTTCATTCAGAGAGCTAAAAAAGAGAGGAAGTTTTTTTTTGTTTTTTTTTAAGCTTATCACCCCAAGCAAGGCTGGAGGCCACTAGCACGCAAGGGGTTACAGAAGGTTTGGAGGAAGAGCAGATAGGAGTGGTAAAAGAGAGGATGTGGAGAAAGACAGTGGATCGAACAAGGCAAGGGGGTTACAGAAGATTTGGAGCGAGAGCAGATAGGAATGAAAGATGAAAAGATGTGGAGAAGGGAAGTGGATAGATCAAGGCAACTGGAGATGTCGATTGACGTTACACTTAAATAGTTGGAGATTGTATTTGTCAGGGAAACAGGAATAGGGAAGGGAGTTCCACAGGCGAGATGTGCAAGACATGAAGCTATTGGAGTAGAAGTACGTCTACATCTAACAGTTTCAACGGTGTAGGGGTGGGAACGGGATGCCAGTCTCGTAGGACGTTTAAATTCATGAGGCCTCGGGAGCAGCGAAAGCAGCTCCTCGGATCAATTACCGTGAAAGTATTTGTAAAAAAGGCAGAGCGAGGCAACGTCGCGTCTGTGCGAGAGCGACTGCAGACGAGATGACAGATCAGGGCCAATTACATTGCATATCCGTCTCTGGATCTTATCAAGAACCCTGATGCAAACAGCAGGGGCTCCAGACCATATATGGCAGCAATACTCCATGCAAGGGCGAATGGCCGATTTATAGATTGCAGAGAGCCGTGATTAGCTACGTCCTGAAGCCACCCAGCACAAAGATGATGATGATTAAAAAAATGTGTGGATAGCCTAGCGGTTATGGAGTTCACAGCGAGTCAAATTCAAATTCTCGACTAGTCTTTTGCGTTCATTTATGCACAAATGCCCTTGGCCTTTGGTATACGCCTGAAACTATCACCTTTTTTTTCAACAGAACTACCAAACCCAGCTATGGGTTGAAGTATAAAAACTAGACAGGGCTCTGTATTTAAAACCGTGGAGAAGATAGCAGGAAACTACTCAACTATCTTTCCCAAGAAAGCAAAGCAATTCATCAATAATTTTTAACAAAAGTAAACTGCGGCGAGACATTATTAGCATCGGTTCCTGAAAAAGACATGGCATTTTAAAGACAAAAATTAAACGTTAATAAGTAAAATTTCTAGGTCAGCTGTTAAGAATGTTGATACACTATGTAGGGCGGACTAGATGGAAACAGAACGAGAAAAGGAAAACGACATATATAAACAGATAGACATAATCATAAACAGATAGATATTACCAGGCAAAGATAGATATCCTCCCGACGAGTGGACGGAGTGATTGCTAGAGTATCCGTCTACGAAACTCTGGAGTCGGGATGCTGTAGATAACACCAATCAGCTAAGTAGCAAACTTTAGATTACATCGAATCAGTCGCCAGATCGGCTGCTAAGGAAATTGGTTCACTGTGTTGTTGGAGACAATTTTTCCTTCCAGCATCTATCTTACATATCTATAAGTTTACCATTCGTCCGTGCTTAGAATATTGCTGCCCCATACGGCCCGGTGCCCCTGCTATTTTACTTGAGTTCTTTGATAAGATCCAAAGAAGAATCTACAATATTATTGGTCCTGATCTGGCGCCTCGGCTCCTGTCACGTTGCCAACGCCGTAAGGTTGCCTCTATGTCTTTTTTTATAAATATTTGTATGGTAATTGAGCACTTCGCTACAGTACCTAGAGTTTTTGAATTTAAGCGCAGCGCTAGACTGGCATCGATATCTCACCAATTTACAGTTGAGATGACTAGATGTAACCGTAAGTTCTATGCTGACAGTATCGTTTTCTCGCACTTCTTGCTTGTGGAACTCACTTCCGGCTCCATACTTTCCAGTCAACATTAATCTGCAAAGATTTAAATACAATGTCAATCGCTGATCATCGTTAATGTTTCTGTTCGTAATTCTTCCACGCCCTGTAACCCCTTGTGTTTTAGTTGCATTACAGTCTTGCTTGGGGCGATTCCGACTCAAAAAAAAATAAACTCTTGGATTTGAAATCGAAACCGACCTTCTAATCCAATGGAGATCAGATCAGATTGATATTGAGTTACAAGTAAAAGTGAACTTGGGAATACGAGAGGAAGTCAAAAATCAAGAAAAACGACTGACCCTTTGCCCGGGAAGTGAGAATACATTGTAGCCTGGAGGGTAATGTCAACGCCCATAATGACTGGGTCCCTTGGAAGTGGTAAAAGCATTACTACAGTGATTAGAATTTTAAAAAAAAAATTCACCCCCAAGCAAGGCGATAATGACACTAAGACATCAAGGGGCTGCTGAGAGGGTAAGAGAATGAGAAGACTTTAGAAGGAATCGGAAACCCGATCCTAAATGTCGTGGCCGGACATTTAGCCGATAGGCATTTGGCCGAACGGATATTTGGCCGAACGGATATTTGGCCGAACGGATATTTGGCCGAACTTACATTTCACCGAAAAAGTACAAGTAAAAATAGTAACAAGCAATACTTTAAGTATTTTAATTAGTATTATTATAAAGTAGAATAGGACTAATAATTACCAATGAATTTCAAGTGATTTAATTACTAAATCTAAATTTAAAGTTAAAAGCTTTCTTATTTCAATATTTGTTTATTAAAATTAGTATTTTAAAAAATATTTGAGTGTATTTGGGTAAAAAGTAGCACCTAATTATTTAAATTCGTATTTAACAGTAAAATAAAAGCTAGTTCATCCCTTTAAGATAATGATCATTAAAAGCGAAATTGAAAGATCTTTCATGTCGTAAAAGCTTAAGATTTTTGCTGTAGTAAAAAGTGCTTTTTCTCAAAATACTTATCATCTTACAGTAATATTTGAAATAAAAAATATATATAGAGAATAAATTTTTAAAAAGCCTGTCAAAAAAAACCCGAAAAACTTATAAATTAATTCTGTAAATAAATATAAATATATGTAGCACATTACGAAAAAGAGTGCGACATACATGTAAGTACGCCACTACATTTTCGGCTAAATATCCATTCGGTTAAATGCCCGTCGGCCAAATGTCCATCGGTTAAATGCCCGTCGGCCAAATATCCATTCGGCGATATATAGCTCGGCCAAATATCCAAATACCTAAATATTATAAATCAATGCAGTAAATAAATATAAATATATGTAGCACATTACGATAAAGAGTGTGACATACATGTAAGTACGCCACTACATTTTCGACTAAATATCCATTCGGTTAAATGCCCGTCGTAGTTGTATTATATTCAATGCGTGTTATACAAATAAAAAGCAAATGTTAATAACATCTTATAGGTTGAAGATCATATAATTAATATCCTACCACCCACACACGATGTTTTTCCTTAATCCTTTCACCCCAAGTAAGGGGATAATGCCACTAAGACGCAAGGGGGTTACAAGAAGTGAAAGCGAATGAGGAGAGTTTATTGAAGAAAAAGGACAATAACGGTACAGAATTCAGGGAATAGGTGATTGGCGTTACATTTAGATTTTTGAAGATGTCGGAAGCAGGAAAGCAAGACACGGGAAGAGAAATCTACATTGACATGAATACAAGATGGGAACCATTAATACAAAGAGCTACAGAAAAATAACAATAGCAAAAATTTGGGATATGAGTTCTGCTAAATAAAAAAAATATTATTACATCGCGGTGACTGTATTACGGGGTTTATGATACTAAGGGATGTAATTTATTCCTCTTTTCAGAAAAGTATGATAGATTAATTAACACTTCAATATGCATTGCCCGGTATTAGCACCTTGCCACGAAAATTCAAATAAGTTTTGAAAAGGAAATTTGGCTAAACATCCGGTCCACTTCTGTTCTTTAATATCGTGAAAAGATTAAATATATATATATATATTTTTTGGGCAATGTATTTATTGAACAAGGTAACTAATAATAACAAAACAAAAGTCATTGAAACAAAGCAAGTTCAGTCGACCAATGATGACAATTCCAGAACAACGTAACTATAAACAATTTTTTCTATCCTCTGCCAGCCGCTATGATGGAGAAAGCATTACCTCGAACCGTCGCCAGTGAGACACGCTGCAAGAGCCACTCCGTTTCGCGAGGCTCGTTCCTTAATCGCGACGCAATCGCGCCAATCCTCCGAAGGAACGCCATCGAACGAGGGCCAATAACCCCTGAAGTCTCCACTGCCACAGGAGTAAAAATAAAATCTATCAGCAAGAGAAGAATATTTAGCTATTTTTTTTTTATCTCTGCGTCTCGGGCGACGAACCGCGGCTCAATCGCTGACCTGATCATAAATATTTAAATATTTTAGAATCTATGTTCGGCAGTGATTCTTTTATTCGTTTATAAACCCATTGCAGATGATTTAAGGCCAGAAATCCTTTTTATTGATAGATTGTAAGAATCTTTTCTTTTTTTAAAAATAGTAACGGTTCAGTTTGTTTGTTTGTTTTGTTTAACGGCATATCAAACTCAATGGGTCATTTAATACCGACAACTTTTTTTTTCCTGGTAATATTTTTTTGTTGTAAAAAATCTATTTCTGTTAATATTTCTTTTCTCAAAAATGTATAGTCGGTAATATTGTTTTTTTCAAAAATGTATAGCTGGTAATATTTTTTTTTTTCAAAAACGTATAGCTGGCAACATTATTTTTTTTCAAAAACGTATTATCAGAAACTTTTCTGTTGGACGTGGTTTATCGTCTTATCCTGGACGCAGATGTAATTTATCGTCATACCCAAGACGCGGATGTAGTTTATCGTCATACCCAGGACAAATGGTTCAGTGCTACAAGACTTGCCAATTAACCCATAGCTTTGGGCGAATCATACCCTTTCCTAAGGACATCTGGTTGTAAGTGAACATGACGAATCAAACCGGAATTGGAACACGGTCTCTTCGATTAAAGGGAAATAACTTGAGACATCTGGAGGAGGCATGGCACGTGGAACTAGAACAATCTAGCCCGGTGAACGAAAATAACGGGTTTGGTTCGAAATTCCAATCACCTGAAGAAGGCTGGATCGTACAACGGCTGAAACGTCGTGAATATGACAATGAAGATGAGGATAACAGTCTGAATAATGTAAATAATGTAAATAAAAATAAATCCATTAATTCTTTAGAAATTGCTTTGTTTACGTTTCGGTTACGAAACTGTGCAGATATGAAGCTTCAGAGCAATTAATCTCAGTGGAGAGAGTGTGCTTTTGTTATGAAGTGAAAATAGAGTCTGATTTACTGTTAAGCTCTTCGTGACCGAGTGGTCAAACAGGCATGATCAAATGCTGATTTTTTCCCCTGCTTCGATCCCTGCCCAGAACAACTATTCCTGATTGAGATTTCTCGAAGGCACCGGTCGACAGGCATCATATACGCTCTTGAATAAATAAAAACGGAGCGTCTATTTAAAATAGGAAGTGTCTACTAGAGTGATTACAGTGGACACTTCCTATTTTAAATGGAGGATCCATTTTTATTTATTCAACAGTGTTTATTTGTATTTGAAGTAATAAGATGAACTCGCTAACTGCTGTTTCACGGTGAGTCATTCTCTAAAAAACTCGATTTTTGTTGTTGTTTTTGCTGTTGCTTTGTTTGTTTGTTATTTCGATCTGAGATTAAATAGACAGAAGTTGCAAAAACAGAAATTCGGACTCAGTCTCCTGTGATAACTATTATTCCACACGTCGCTTTCTCTGGAGACAAGAACCACAAACACACGACAAAACACTTATCGTTAAATAGGACTATTAACAAAATGCATGCTAATTCGCTTAGGAGACCACAATAACGACCTCCCAGTGATCACCCTTCAGTCAAGGGAAGACGCCACAACAAAATATTAAATTAAAAATAAAACCCTTCGCTTTCCTTGATTCTTTATCCTTCCTTTTTTATCTGGTTCTCATTTCTTCTTAATTCTACAGCCGATTGTCTCCTGTCGCCATTTTGTATGCGTTGTTTTCTTCTTCCGGTATAGGTTGCTGGTTGCAGTGCACAGGAGACAAAGGCGTTGAGGTGAGATTTGTTATAGTGAATTGGAGAGGTTGAGTGGCAGATCATTTTTCCTTCCTATTTAGGATTCTATTGTATGTTGTTAGGGTGAAGTAGGTGTGGGAGGGATCAATACTGACGTCGGAGACGAATGGATTGTGAGAAAGAAAGAAAGAAAGAAAGAAAGAAGGAAAGAAAATGGTATAAAACAAAGAAAGAGAAAAAGAAAGAAAGAAAATTATATGAAACAAACATAGGAATAAAGAAAATGACTATAAAAAAAGGAAGACAAAAAGAAAGAAAAAAAGAAAGAAAGAAAATGACATAAGGCAAGCATAACAAAGAAGAAGGAAAGCAGGAATGAAATAAAAGAAAAAGAAAATGGTATAAAAACAAAGGAAGGGAAAAAGAAAGAAAGGAAATGAGTGAAAAACTTAGTGAAAGATTGTATTAAACAGCCAATCAGGAAAACTAAAAATACTACTACTACTACTAATAATAATAATAATAATAATAATGATAATAAAAATGAGAAGAAGAAGAAGAAGAATAAGGTGGCGAAGAAGAAGAGGAAGAAGAATAAGGTGGCGAAGAAGAAAAAGAGAAGAAGAAGGTGACGAAGAAGAATAAGAATAAGAATAGAACAAGAATAAAAATAAGGTGGCGAAGAAATAGAATAATAATAATAATAATAATAATAATAATAATAATAATAATAATAATAATAATAATAATGATGATGATGATGATGATAAGAAGAAGAAGAAGAAGAAGAAGAACAGAAAGAAGAATAAGATGGCGAAGAAGAAGAGAAGAAGAAAAAGAAGAAAAAGAGAAGAAGAAGGTGACGAAGAAGAATAAGAATAGAACAAGAATAAAAATAAGGTGGCGAATAATAATAATAATAATAATAATAATAATAATAATAATAATAATAATGAAGAAGAAGAAGAAGAAGAAGAAGCGATTGTAATACAACGAGAAGGACGTGTTTTTCAAAGCTCCTGAAAATTTAACGTTTTTTTCCTTTAAAAACGTAAATATGAAATGTCCTTTTGCTACTATTTTAACGTAAATATGAATTGTTCTTATTCTTCATATTATTTGATTTATCTGATTCTCTTTTAATGTTCCTGATTTATTAATCAACTAATTTCATTATCAGTATTATTCATTATTCATATATTCCTTAGAAAGACTACGATATCAGTTGTAGATAACGCTATGTATTTTTGACGAGTTCAGTGAATAAATAACAGAACATACAGATGGACGAACAAATGAATGAACGAACGAATAAAGTTTGTGTGTATATATATATATATATATATATATATATATATATATATATATATATATATATATATATATGTGTGTGTGTAATGTAAGTATGTATATATATATATGAAGAAATATAGCTTTAAGGTGTGTTATATTTATGGGACAAAGTGCTCAATATCAGAGATAGAGCGTGTGTAAATATAAAAGTGAACATAGAAGTCAACACTCAGAGGCGTCAGGCTGTTTCACGCTGGACACAATGGTCAGGCCTGACGATTGCATCTAGCATATAACAGACTGTCGCCTCTAATTGTTGACTTCTATGTTCACTTTATATATATATATATATATATATATATATATATATATATATATATATATATATATATATATATATATATATATGTGTGTGTGTGTGTGTGTGTGTGTGTGTGTGTCCAGGTAAGATGAGAACAATTCCAACGTTTTCTCTTATTTTTTCGTAAAAAGAGGTTGTATTTTGCTTTTAAATCTAAATTAATCGTTCACTCGCCCGTAATGTACAATCGCCTGATGAGATGCATTTGATATGGATCGAAACAGGACCGCAATTGTGTAGCGATTTTAACATGTTTTCCAGGTAATATATATATATATATATATATATATATATATATATATGCAAAGAAATAAGTTATAATTTAAATATACTCCGATAAAAATATCGATTTCTTTAAATTAATCAAATCAATAAGTAAAATATTATTTATTTTTTCTAATTTGCAGGTGTGTTTCACATAGTTTTATTATCTTAAAATAGTAAACATTATTATTATTATTATTATTATTATTATTATTATTATTATTATTATTATTTCCTTTGATTTGTGGTCTATCTTTTTTCTTTCCGGGTCCCGACCAGAGACCTATGTTCAGAAATGCCATCGTGACAAAAAAAAAACATATTTTCTTAGATAATGTCCTTTGTAAGGTGTGGGCTGTACTCGTGAGAACAATGTTTTGTATTTCTTTAAGAAATGGGCTACCAATTATCCCTTCAATGAGTCTATTGGAATGTTTTCCAATCAATCCGAGGGCTCCAACTACAACAGGAATTGTTGTTGTTCTCATGTGCCACATTTTTGAGATTTCGATTTCAAGGTCCTTGTGTTTTGATAGCTTTTTGAAGATCTTCAAAGATACATTGCAGTCTGCAGAGACTTCCATATCAATAAGGGGGCAATTTTTTGTTGTTGTCTGGGCGATTAGCTTTCATTGTTCAGTCCGTGTTTATTGTGAAATTATTATTATTATTATTATTAATTATTTTTGTTTCCTTTGATATCTGGCGTTTACACATTTCTTTCCTGGTCCCGCCCAGGGACCTAAGGTTAGAAATGGCATCATGACACTTTCCACTGAAAAAAAAAAAAAAAAAAAAAAATAATTACATAGATAAAGCCCTTCGTAAAGTGTGGGCTGTACTTGTCATAACAATTTGTTGTATCTCTTTGAGGCATGGACTTCCAGGGATCCCTTCAGTCAGCCCACTGGAATCTTTTCCAACCAGTCCAAGGGCTCCAACTACAACAGGGATTGTTGATGTTCCCATGTGCCACATTTTTGAGATTTCTATTTCAAGGTCCTTGTATTTTGACAGTTTTTCGAATATCTTCAAAGATATATTGCAGTCTGCAGGGACTGCAATATCAATAAGGAGGCACTTATTTTGTTTGTGGTCTTTAATAACCAGCGGTTGGCTTAATATTAATATTATTATTATTATTATTATTATTATTATTAAATTTTACGGTAGTGCTACGTTATCCTTCGTATAAATTCGAAAATTTATTAAACTTTTTCTTTTCTATTAAAAGTTTTCGAAAATTAATTTTGTTAAAAAGACTAGTGACGATAGCAATAATAATAATATTTTTTTTAATTAATAAACAACTAATCTGCTTAAGAGGAGCAATAGCAACAACAGGAAAAAATAAAAAAAATAATAATAAATTAATAAAAATAACCATCTCTTTTTTTTTTCATAATTATAAATATATAACGTTTTATTTAGACATGAAACTCGAGTATAATAATATTTTGTTTTCTTCAACAGCTTCTTTTTCCAATGTATTTTTCCAACGACCTTCTTTTTGAATTCCAAATTCTTTGAATCTGTGCGTCACTTGTGGGAAACAATATGAGAACTAAAAGTTAAACCCCAAAACCAAGTATAGTTCTTCCAGTGGATAAACAGGGAGCCCGGCTCTCAGCGGGGACCCTACCTGAGGTCGAAAAATCTGCCATGGGAACAAACTCCTAAACAAATGATGAATCTCTACGTTCCCAACGGGATAATCGAAATGATGACCGTGTGAATTCTTCAACTCGATCTACAACCATTAATTTAAAGAAAGTACTGTTAAAATGGTTTTGTGAGGAGTACAAACACGTTATGACTGCATTCTGTAAAGCGTTGCACAAACTTAAATTAAAAATAAAATTAGCCAATATAAGAAGGTACATCTTGAGAAATAACCGATTGAAAGATGCTGAAATTAAATAAAAATGAATTGCAACCAGAATTGGTGAATCAACAGAACATGAAAGGGAACCTGAAATGGATATAAAAAGTACTAACATCACAAAAAGCACAGATCATAATGAAAAAAAAAAAACTGAGATACACGCCAATGACTCTGAAGATAATCCTGAAAGTTTAGAAGAGTTGGAAAGGCGGGATTTTAATCGCTCATAAGACCGCAATAAAACGAGTCCAAAATACATTGTACCGAATTATTTTACGGATAACAAGAATAGTATCCAAGAATCCAAGGAAGAAATCATGGGACATATAAGTCAAATAGAAAATATTGAAATGGAAGATCGAGAACAACTCGCAAAATTATAAACAACAAAGCATATCCTCAAAATTATTAAGTTCTACAATGCAGCACACGAATTAATTCTAGATGAAGTAGACCCACATATAAGTCTCAATGAAGCAATATATGCATCATTAATAACATCAACTAAAGAATTAAACATCAAAGTAAAAAAAAAACGCAGGCTCGCAGGTATGAAGCTCCAACTTGGCAAAGAAAAATAGAGAAAGAAATTAAAGAATTTAAAAAATGAATTATCATTACTCGATGAACTGACAAGAGGAACAAATGTAAGGACGAGAAAAGGCAGAAGAGTAAAAAGGCAAAATCAGGAATGAAAATGAAGTCCTATCAGCTAAAGGAAGAAATAAAGCAAACGATATAACCGAAGGCTCAAAGAATCGAACGCTATGAAAAAAAGATCAAGATTCTACAGACAGAACAAAATCTTTCAAACTGATGCGAAGAAATTTTACAGAGAAATAGGCAAACAAAAAATTGAAGTGACATCCACAACAACAATGTTATAAAGTTCTGGTAAAAAATATGGCCTTTTCCCTAAAGAACATAACATAGAAGCAGATTGGATTACGCAAGAGGTAGAATGGATTAAAAATAAACCAGAACAAACATGGGTGGGAATTACAGAAGAGGATGCACAACCTGCCCAATTTGTTTTTGGCCCCCTTTCATCTCGACTGGGTTAGCTTTCTTTACTCTCTATGTTTTTATTTATTTTCTCATTTCCCTCTCCCTTAGCGAGAGAACCTATTGATTTTGTCCGAGGGCAGAATAGAGCGGCCTCTCTTTTTTTAGGGATGAACGGGTCCTACTAACATCAGTTATCTTTATTTGGTTTATTTTTATATTTAGTTTGTTTTGGGGTTCACCCACCCTCTCATTGTGAATCATCAGATTTTTATGTATTCATTTTTATAATCATCAAATTTTTATGTCACGGGGTGCGGGTTTTTTGGTCCGCTGAGAGTGTGCGCTTTTATGGTATATGAAGGATTGACTGGTGACGGATGAGTTCTTGTGGTGAATGCGCAAATTATAATGAGTGTATGGGCCGTGAATCGGATTAGCTAGGAATAAGATAGTCAATGAAGACCAGCTTCAACACATTTCTTCTTTTTCGGCCTTGTGCCAAAATTGTATATTTTTATACAATAAATTTCAATCACAGAAGAGGATCTTGAATGTGCACGGAAAATGAACACAACTGGAAATCTCCAGGAATAGATAAAATTCCTAACTTTTGGCTCTATTATCTAAATACAGCACACAAAAAAAACTAGCCAAAGAACTTCAAGAAATGATAAATGATCCTACTAAAATTCCGGTATGAGTAACCAAAGGAATTACCTTCCTTCTGTCCAAGAATGTTCACAAAAATGTCTCGAAAAACTACAGACCAATTACATGTCTTCCCTCTACTTACAAACTGCTGTCATCTATTCTGACAAAACAGATATATTCCTTCTAAGAAAAAAAAAAGACATACTATCTCTTCAACACAAAGGATGCAAAGTAAACTCGTACGGATGTAAAGCCCAATTACTTATTAATAGCATGATGTTGGAAAATTGCTTCAATACAAAGAAAAATGTCAGTACCTTCTGGATAGATTACCGTGAGGCATTTGATAGTGAACACCATTCGTGGATCTTAACGTCTTTAAATATATACTCGGTATCAACCGTCGTCATTAATTTCATCAAACAAAGTATGTCAATATGGAAAACAACAATTCCACTCAATCATATAAATGGAGTCTATAAGTCTGGTGGAATAAACATCAAACGAGGATTATTTCAAGGTGACTCTTTGTCTCCGTTACTATTTGTCTCTCCCTAATAGAATTAACTAGCGAAATTAACAGGACAGATTATGGCTATAAGATATCTCAAAAGAAAATAAGCCATCGATTTTACATGGATGACTTAAAGTTGTATGCTAGGAATGAGAGTAAACTGGAAGGTCTCCGGATAACAGTAAAATGTTTCAGTGATTACATTGGAATGGAATTCAATTTGGATATATGTGCTAAAGCCACAATTTTACGAGGATCTCTGCAAGAACCTCCTCTGTTAGCTTAGACTATGGGGTAACAATCTAACGATTTAGTGTAAAAAGAAGCTTATAAGTACCTCGGTATAAACGAGGGTAAAAGAATTCACCATAAAAATGAAAGAAGTTCTATAGAAGGCTACGACTAATATTAAGAAGAATTCTAAGAACAGAATTACGTCCGTTAATAGCCTAGCCATCACAGTAGTTCAATATAGTTTCAACATCTTGAACTGGACTCTAGATGATATCAGACGAATGGATTCTAATACAAGAAATCTTCTTTCTAAGCATAACATGTATTATCCAAAGGCTGGTGCAGACTGTTTATACAGACCCCGTAAGGAAGGTGGAAGAGGTCTTATTCGGCTAGAATTGTCATACAAGAAGAAAAAAAACTATTGGCTTACTAACATACATGGAAATAACAAAGCACTGGATGATATAATTAATCAAACAACACGAAAACAAAAAGAAAAAATATTTAATCATGAAAGAAGGTTTAGAATACAAACGAGATTTACATTTAGTAGATTCTGTGGAAAACTAAAACAGAACCCAAGAACAAACAGTTGCAGCAAAAATTATGAAAAAGAAAGCCAAGGATAAAGCTTTTGAACAGATGAAACAACGCTGGTAAGAAAAGACCTGTGCATGACCAATATCCAGAACGAGGCTAATAAAGCCGATGTTGATAAAGTTAACACTCATCGATGATTGCGAGCATCTGGATTAAAGGCTGAAACGGAAGGATTTATTGTTGCAAAAATGATGTAAAAGAAAGCCAAGGATAAAGCTCTTGAACAGATGAAACAACGCTGGTAAAAAAAACTGTGCATGGCCAATATCCGGAACGAGGCTAATAAAGCCGATGTTGATAAAGTTAACACTCATCAATGAATACAAGCATCTGAATTAAAGGCTGGAACGATAGCTTTATTCTTGCATCGCAAGACCAAAGTCTTTTCACTAGAAACCTTCAGACAAATACCATACATAATACCAAAATGCAGTTTCTTTGAAAAATATCAGAAAACCGTAGCCCGTCTAATCTCAGGGTGTTCTGTATTTGCGCCAAATGAATATAAAAATCTTTACGATAGAGTGGGGGGGCAATACTTACATTGGGCAATGTGCAAACACGTTGGAAAAGATATTAATAAACACTGGTATGAACATCACCCAGTACAGGTTACGGAAATAGAAGACATCACATTTCTATAGGATGACACCATCTTTACAGACAAGAAGATTGATTCAAATAGGCCGGACATAATTTTCAAAAACCGAAAAGAAAAAAAATGCTTCCTAACTGACATGGCTCGTCCAGCGGAGTGTAACATAGCAACCAAAGAATTGGAAAAAATATCGAAGGATAAACGTCTGGAAATCGAAATAGTAAAAATGTAGAAAATTGAAAACAAGAATAGTACCAGTCATTGTAGGTGCGCTTGGAATGATAAAAAAGGAACACAACAACACATTGAAAAATTCCTGCTTCAGAGAAATACAAAAAAATGTCTTCATAAGTCCAGCCCACACACTAAGAAGAACTTTGTCCATGTAGTGATGGTGTCGGAGTTAGAGATACAAATCATGAAATGAAATCATAACACACCACTAGCTGCCTTAAGTCTTCCCGCCGATTTGGTAGGTAGTGTGACCATAGCAGAAATTGAAATATAATGATGATGATAATAAATCTAAAAAATGTGGCATACGAGGGCATCAATAATTCCAGTTGTACTTGGAGCACTTGGATTGATTGGAAAGGACACTGATAGACTCGTTGAAAGGATTCCTGGTAGCCCATACTTTAAAGAAATACAAAATATTGTACTCACAAGTACAGCCGATTTATTATCTATGTAAAATGTGTTTGATCTTAGGTTTTTTGTTTGTCTCTCTTAAAAAAAAACGCTCAATGAAAAATGTCATGAGGCTTTTTCTGACCTTCGGTTTTTGATTGGGACCCGGAAGGAAATGTGTACACACAAGAAATCAAAGATAATAATAATAATAATAATAATAATAATAATAATAATAATAATAATAATAAAAGATTCCAGTAGGCTGATTGAAGGGATCCCTGGAAGTCCATGCCTCAAAGAGATACAAAAAATTGTTCTGACAAGTACAGCCCACACTTTACGAAGGGCTTTATCTATGGAATTATTTTTTATTTTATTTTTTTTTATTTTTTTATTTTTATTTTTTGCAGTGGAAAGTGTCATGATGCCATTTCTAACCTTAGGTCCCTGGGCGGGGCCCGGAAAGAAATGTGTAAACGCCAGATATCGAAGGAAATAATAATAATAATAATAATAATAATAATAATAATAATAATAATAATAATAATAATAATGGGACTACACAATACACACGGACTAGAGACCGCAAACAAAAAAATTCCTCCTTATTGATATGTCAATCCCTGCAGACTGCAATGTGTCTTTGAAGATTTTTCAAAAAGCTATCAAAATACAAGAACCTTGAAATTGAAATCTCAAAAATGTGGCACATGGGAACATCAACAATCTCTGTTGTAGTTAGAGCCCTCGGATTGGTTGAAAAAAATTCCAATAGACTCATTGAAGGGATTCCTGGAAACCCATGCCTTAAAGAAATATAATAAATTGTTCTCACGAGTACAGCCCGCACCTTACGAAGGTCTTTATCTATCTAAAATGTATGTGTGTGTGTGTGTGTGTGTGTGTGTGTGTGTTTTTGTTTTGTTATTAGAGACTGCAAACAAAAAAAAATCCCTTATGGATATGGCAGTCCCTGAAGACTGCAGTGTATAGTTGAAAATCTTCATAAAACTATCAAAATACAAGGAACTTGAAATCGAAATCTCAAAAAATGTGGCACATGGGAACATCAACAATCTCTTTTGTAGTTGAAGCCCTCGGATTGGTTGAAAAAGATTCCAATAGACTCATTGAAGGGATTCCTGGAAGTCCATGCCTTAAAGAAATACAATAAATTGTTCTCACGTGTACAACCCACACACATTACGAAGGGCTTTGTCTATGTAAAATATGTGTTTGTGTGTATGTTTTTTCTCTCAGTGAAGAACGTCATGATGCCATTTCTGACCTTAGCTCTCTGGTTGGGACCCGGAAAGAAATGAGTACACACCAGAAATCAAATAATAATAATAATAAGTGGGTGTGAAAATTCATCTACTGATAATTGCGCAAGTGACTTCATTTACCATATTGACCTGTGGTAGAATCACAGAGTAGAATCATATTTCCAAAGAATGAAATAAAATTCTATCGGATTTTGTCAAACGGACAAGCCACACTAGGCCAGTAACACAGATCTTGTATTAAGAAACAAGAAGAAAATATATGACAAAGAATTATAGTAATCAGCAAAGCACGAAAAGAATGTGTTAATAATAATGGTACGTTTGACTGGGTGGGAACATTGATCTACTGGTAACTGTGCAAACAAGAAGAAAACATATTGCAAATTTCCATGCTTTGGCAGACTACAATATAGATGTGAATGAAAATGAAGAGATTGATAAGTATCACTACAGTGCAGGTCGGTGTAGAAAATTAGGCAGCAAATAGTTGACAGTCGTGCCAGCGAATACCGGAGCACTGGGAACGATCCTGGGGAGCACGACGAAAATACTGTAGTAACGGGAAATCGGAAAAAGAGACAATACAAATGATAGTAAAACGGCAAGAATAGTAAAGAACGTGCTGGTGTGTGAAGGAGGCTTTGCACGAATTCATCTTTGGTGTAAACACTTGACATAATAAGAAGTAAAGTGGTATGATGGATGTTCGGAAAAAATTGAGTTGGAAAGCAAAGAAAAAAAATGAAAAACAAAACTCAGTGGGGGGCGAGGCGAGTGTAAGAAACAAAACAAAAGTTTCTGGACGATAGACGAAAGACTGAGAAAAATGTCAGAGCTTCTAGATAGTTTGCGACTTGCGAGTCGGAATATATAGAAAGTATTTTTTTTATGTATATATGTATGAGACAAGCAACAGATACAAGGACGGGTAAGGGGTAAAAGTTTCAAAACTTTTTGCTGGGGAAGACAAGATTCAAGAGACAGCAATATAGACAAAGCAATAGATAGATAGATAGATAGATAGATAGATAGATAGATAGATAGATAGATAGATATGAATGAGACTGTGATAGATAGATAGATAGATAGATAGATAGATAGATAGATAGATAGATAGATAGATATGAACAGACTGAGATAGAAAGAGAGATAGATAGTTGGATAGATAGATAGATAGATAGATAGATAGATAGATAGATAGATAGATAGATAGATAATAGAATGAGATAGATAGATAGATAGATAGATAGATAGATAGATAGATATGAATGAGACTGTGATAGATAGATAGATAGATAGATAGATAGATAGATAGATAATGAAGAAACTGGCATAGATAGATAGATAGATAGATAGATAGATAGATAGATAGATAGATAGATAGATAGATAGATACGAACTGTAAATAGATAGTTAATGAATAATCTAAGATAGATAGATAGATAGATAATGAAGAAACTAGCATAGATAGATAGATAGATAGATAGATAGATAGATAGATAGATAGATAGATAGATAGATATTTTTAAATATACTTGGAAGACAAGTAACAGACAGATCTGAACTCATTCTCAGACAGATAGATCGATATATATATATATATATATATATATATATATATATATATATATATATATAGAGAGAGAGAGAGAGAGAGAGAGAGAGAGAGAGAGAGAGAGACTTATTTATAAACTCCCAACTGAAAATAATGTCTTATTAAGGACGCAACTCTCGTGTATGCAAAACACAAATGGAGAATGAATGCCTCAGTCACCATTTCCAACGTGAGCCGCATTAATCCATACTAATCCATCACCCCATCTTTGTCTCTGCCATTCGCGTTTTCTGTGTTTACATACGAAAGCCGTTAGATTTTCTCTAATCCTATATCAAACAAAACGGCCAATCTCTACCAATTGTCGTCTTTTCAATGAAGTCGCGTCTCAACATGGACACAGGGATTTTGAAAGCTTGTTCGCCTCGAATTGAGGCTCAGAACTAATCCATAAAAGACAGCAGCGGGTAAACATCAGCTGAAGTCCTTCGTAATGATGACGTTGACGTTCTTAAAATATTTTCACAGGTTTGCTGCAGAGAGCACACACGATTTGAGCGGAGAGACAAAGATGGCGGAAAGAAAAGGTTTTATCATGGGTGAGTCATGCCGAGAGGCAGGATGGATGTAATTAAAAAGAAAGTATGTTTAACAGATAAAAAAGAGCACATTCGATAACTGGTTTTAAACGAATTGAAACGTCATGTCCTTGGATATGGGTGATCGCGGCTCTCCACAACTTCCTGTTATTCTGTTACCCAAAGTGACAACTTCATCTGTGAGAAGATTTTCAAGCATTCACTGTCAAATATTAGATTAGATATTACAGAGCAGTCCAAGATTTTTGCTCTGTTTCTAAGAACGTTCATCAGTAGAACCACATCTCTCTTGCTTCAAGTCTCTTCTTCATCTGTGAAGAGACAGTCCATCATTCACTGCCATATATGAGATTATATATTACATAACAGGCCAGGATGCTTTTCTTTGTTTCTAAGGACATTCATCAGTAGAACCACATCTCTGTTGATTCAAGTCTCTTCTTCATCTGTGAAGAGATTGTCCATCATTCATTGCCATATAAGAGATTAGATATTACATAACAGGCCAGGATGCTTTTCTTTGTTTCCAAGGACATTCATCAGTAGAACCACATCTCTGTTGATTCAAGTCTCTTCTTCATCTCTGAAGAGATTGTCCAGCATTCACTGCCATATAAGAGATTAGATATTACATAACAGGCCAGGATGCTTTTCTTTGTTTCTAAGGACATTCATCAGTAGAACCACATCTCTGTTGATTCAAGTCTCTTCTTCATCTGTGAAGAGATTGTCCATCATTCACTGCCATATATGAGATTATATATTACATAACAGGCCAGGATGCTTTTCTTTGTTTCTAAGGACATTCATCAGTAGAACCACATCTCTGTTGATTCAAGTCTCTTCTTCATCTGTGAAGAGATTGTCCATCATTCATTGCCATATAAGAGATTAGATATTACATAACAGGCCAGGATGCTTTTCTTTGTTTCCAAGGACATTCATCAGTAGAACCACATCTCTGTTGATTCAAGTCTCTTCTTCATCTGTGAAGAGATTGTCCAGCATTCATTGCCATATATGAGATTATATATTACATAACAGGCCAGGATGCTTTTCTTTGTTTCTAAGGACATTCATCAGTAGAACCACATCTCTGTTGATTCAAGTCTCTTCTTCATCTGTGAAGAGATTGTCCATCATTCATTGCCATATAAGAGATTAGATATTACATAACAGGCCAGGATGCTTTTCTTTGTTTCTAAAGACATTCATCAGTAGAACCACATCTCCTGGTTCAAGTTTCTTCCTTGTTTATATTTTAGAAAAGTTTGGGAATGAAAAAGAATATCAAGAAAAGACGCATAAAAAAATAGCGGGAAAAATGAGGAAATAAAAAAATGTAAAAAAATATCATTGAACCGAAAGTAAAAGAGAAAAAGTGGACAGAGCAAGAAAATAACAAAAATCTGAACGAGAGAAGAGAGAGAGGGTAGAAAGAAAGGCCGTGAATGTGAATGAGTGAAAGAGAAGAATGAAAGAGAAGAAAAAAGAATGAAAAATGGGTGAGACCGAGAGAAGATAGCTTGAACCAGAAGAAGGAGAAAGAAAGGAACAAACAATGAGAAAAGATCGAGAAAAAGAAAGAATAGTTACAAACGAAACGCAAAGATGACGAAAATGATTATAGAGCAATTGAGATATATATATATATATATATATATATATATATATATATATATATATATATATATATATATATATATATATATATATATATATATATATATTAGGGTAGGTTGATTTTGGAACTGTAAAAAGAATAACTCGCGGAAAGTTGCAAAATAACGTCAAAAATTAGCACAAAAAATATTTTTCTTCAAAACTTCGTATTTATTTGAGGAATGGAACTTAAAGACAAAATAAATTGCCATTTTTATCATCATATCGGTGTCACCGGAAACATGTGTATGTCAAATTAAAACCGTGTCTTAACGAAAAGAAAAGAAGAAAATAACGCTTAATAATGGATATTTTTGAGTTTATTATCTATTCTCTCAATAAATTAAATTAAATTACTAAAAATAAAAAAGTAAAACACACTAAAATGTTTAGTATAGAATACAAATAACAACTTATGAATGGCGTCTTTTTTACTGGATATTTTTCGGTATTTACCGGTAGTAATTACCTCCTGTTGCAAGTTCGTTTTATTTTTGTTTACCGTTTACGCTTTTAACCAGCAAATATCTATTTTATTTTTCATCAAAATATACTTAACTATTTTAAAAAAATACAACCTTTATAATTATTGTAATTTGTTTATATTTTCAAAATTAGTGTGTTTACAAGCTTATCTCGGAATTAACTCTACTTTTATGTAAATAAACATTACTTTTAATTTAATATTGCATTTCAAACATTATTTTCCACTTTATTCTGAAAAATATTTTTGTGTCATTTCTGATAATACATATATTTTCTTTGTCAGATATGCTAATAAAAATGGCAGGAAAAAGCATCCCAAAAGGCCTTATAGCCTTATCAAAATTCCACGGTACGCTGTTGAGTTGATCAGGAGTGATATATCTTCCAATCTTGGAGCCAGCCTTGCCAATGCATTGCTCTTTGATTTGAGGGCTGTGGGCCTTCTTATCCCCAATATTAATCTAAAAAGATATTTATATAGATAAATGTAAAATTGATAGAGCAAAGGCTGAAGTGAAAACAAATGCCCATCAACAGCATGATGAAAAGGTGGAAAATCTTTGTATTGGAGTTGATGGGAGAACTGACAAAGACACAATGTACAAGGAAATAGTGGAGGAAAATGGAGAGAAGACTGAAAAAAAAAACCAAATGACCAGAACACCACTTGACTGTCACAAAGATGACATATGAAAGTGATTATCTGACACATGGGGTTCTTCCTAATATTGGTACAACTGGTGTGGTTCTTGCCGAGCAAGTGGTTGATGTTTTGCATGAATTCAACAGTGTGGGCACTATCAAGGCTATCCTTGTTGACAAACACTAATGCCAATTCAGGCTGTGAAGGTGGATTTGCTGCACCTCTAGAAAGAAAACTTAACAGAAATCTTCACACTATTGGTTACTCCTTGCACCAAAATAAAATTCCGTTTAGAGCTCTTTTTAAACATGTAGATGATACCACAAAAAAAACCTGCCACATTCAATGGTCCACTGGTTACATTACGTGCAAATGATTACCATAATTTACCCCAAATATCATTTTCAGCTGTTGGTAGTCCTCTGGATTCTATTTTTAAAATTGAAAATGCAGATACCCTAAGTTGTGACCAAAGACTCCTTTATGAATATACAGTGGGTATTTCTAGAGGTAAGGTGGACTCTAGATTTGCATCATGGAAAATTGGTCCATTAAACCAGGCAAGGTGGATAACTTTAGGCATCAGTCTGATGTGTTTATGGACTCATGGCGCATACCCACGAAATATTTCAACCAAACTCCACAGTTTAATAAATTTGATTGTGAATGTGTATGTCATTTGCTGGTTCAAAAATAAAAGAAATAACAAGTTCCACAATCAGCAAATGTATATTTTCAATATGATCCAAAGGATTAGGAAGCAACCATATGAAATCCAACAGATCACATTGAAAAATATACAATACAAATCTTTCACCTTACTGCCTGAAAATATCTTATATTCAATGGTCAAATCTGATGAACTGGAAGTGAAGGCAGAAGCTATAAAAAGAATTTTTGCCATTAGGTTAGTAAATATTTATTCATATAAAACTGACTAAATTAGTTATGCCGATTTATGTAATCATTTTAAGGATTTTATCTAATTTCACCATAAATATTAAAGCAGTACAGAGTGCATTTTTAAAAAAAAATAAATCACATTAATTTTTATATTCTTTCAAGAGTGGGGAGCAAGCCAAGAAAAGATTGAAAAGAATCACAACTATAAATTTTAAAGCTATGCACTGGACTCAGTTAAAAGAGCTGTCATTAAGTGGAGTTTGTGAACCACCTCTCACAGAAGAATTTTCAGAAAATGAACTTCGGGAATAATTATTAAATGGTACGAAGCTTGACTTGCCAGATTTGCCCTCACATTCTCAAGGCATGGAACTGGCAGTCAAGTTAACAACAGAAGCTTCCAATATGTGTATGGCTTTGAAGCAAGGCACCAGCACAAAATAGCAAAAGCTTTGTGTCAGAAATTGAGACCATCAATTTTGTCTGAGGGCTCTTATATGGAGCTATTGGTCTCTATATATTAAGCCCTATTAAACTATTCTTTATTTTTCCATATTTGTTTGTTTGTTGTATTTTCGTTCATATCAGAAAAAAATCAATTTTTTTAATATATTCAACTAATATTGCTTAATTCATGAGGTAAAAAACAGCATTTCAAAGTCGTCAGTGATTGGGGGGGCAGATTTTCAATTTGAAGTTTATTTATAATTTCTTCATTTTATTTCATTTTGATAAAACAAAATAACAACATTCCCTGATTCAAATAGTGAAATTATTTGGCGTTTTTTTTTAGCAATATTTAGACCAAATTTGCAAAATCGTGGATTTTTCAGTGCATTTTTGTCTACGATCTTTGATGCCAAATGCTCAAAAAATCGTTGAAGTGTCAGATCTAATTTTTTGTATCAATACTTAATAGGTCTATACACAACTTTCGGTACATTATTCTTTTTGATATTTTTAAAAAAGTGAAAAATTTACCTACCCTAATATATATATATATATATATATATATATATATATTTATATCCGATGCAATGAGAAAGAAAATTATATATAAATTCTAACGTTCACAGCATTAATTCAAAAGAGGGCTCGATACCGACAGTCGAGCAATAATTATTTATTATATTTTTTGCATATAGACAAAAATAGTTTACTCACTACAAAGATGCAACTTCGTTTCGGTGCATTTCAATTGCACCTCGACTGGTGAGAACCAAAATGGCTAACCATTTAACCACAACCATCATACCCACGAAACCAACGGGTATCGTTGGCAAAGAACAAACTGACTAAACTTGTTAGTCCAGTGCTATGACGCTTGTGTTGTATCGAAACGGCCCGGTTTCGATTTTCCGTCTTGGATGCGCACTTCTGATGAGTCCCAAATTCGGCGAAACGGTTGACCAGTGCTTTCTGCATTCTGTTGAGGATTCTCCTAGACTAGATGAATTGCTATATATATATATATATATATATATATATATATATATATATATATATATATATATATATATATGAAGGTGTATAAATGGAAACAAATATTTCTTCTCTATTTAATTTCAGTCATTATATATATATATATATATATATATATATATATATATATATATATATATATATATATAATTATTTATTTAAATATTATAACATAAATATGTTATAAAATCACGACAAAAATAGCCATTTTGTTTCAAAACCTCCGGTGTCTTATCAAGTGATGATGTTGAATGTAGAATAAATGGTTTTAAAAGTTTCAAATTAATTAACGATCCTTCGCTAGGTGTAAACGCTGTTACATAAGCTAGAACGACCAATCCAAATACAAGTATATGAGAATTCAAAAAATTTGACAACGAAGCAAGGTTATCATAGATATTAAAAGCTTTAAAGTTGGGGTTCTAGTAAAATAGAATATGTCCTAACTAATAAGTATTAAATTATATGATAAAATTTGAAATTAAAATTAAAAGTAAAAAATTACCCATTTAGAAATCTAAATCTAATCTCTATTAAGTTTAAAATTATAGAATTACTGAGGAGAAAATTAAAAAATACATATGTTATATAATTTATTTTTTCATTGAAATTACGTTAAAAAAGATGTTGATAGCTCTAGACATAAATATGCGTACCTGTATGTATGTTAACCCTAGCACAACGGCAAACTTTCCCAAGTTCTATATCTTATTAAGCGTAGTTTGATTCAACGATCACTCTCAAGGCCGTAGGGGTACCACATGAAACGCAGCCATGGTTGTTTTTTGGACAAGATAGCCTGACGGAGTCCAACCCTTTCCGGGTCGGTTTGAATTCAGTGTTTTCTTTCTCCTAGAATGGTTGCCACCCAAGGCCATAACCCAGTCTGTCCTCCTATTTACGTATATCTGGGGAAGAAGACGAGGATTCATACATGAATGTAATGGATGCGACTGGAATTCGAACACCGGCTCTCCGATTCCTCAATTCGAGCTGCTATCCTTTACTCCACCATGTCTCCATTATTAAACACAGGCTGTCATTGATGGACAACCCGAGATATAGAGAATTTCCTAACGCTTTAATGATCTAATCTGCTAGATTGTTAACCATTTCTTGCGAGATATATACATCTCAAAGACAAATGTTTGGTTTCATTTCGTTTCGCTTGTTTTACGGCATACCAACCTCAATGGGTTATTTAATGCCGACAAGATATTTTTTTTTATTTTTCCCATAATGTATTGCTGGTACTATTTTTCCAAACATATATTGTTAATAATATTTTTCAAATAATTTGAAAACCACAATTTGAAAATCAGTGCTCAGAAATTAGTGCAAGGTCGGTTTGGTTTGTTTTATGGCAGTCAGTGGGTTATTTAATGCCGACAAGATTTTTATTGCTGGTAATTTTTTAATCTATCTATCTATCTATCTATCTATCTATCTATCTATCTATCTATCTATCTATCTATCTATCTCAGTATATATTGGTTTGGTTTGTTTTGTTTTACGGCATATCAACCTCAGTGGATTATTTAATGTCGACAAGAATTTTTTTTTGCTGGTAATGTTTTTTATCTATCTATCTATCTATCTATCTATCTCAGTATATATTGGTTTGGTTTTCCTTTTACGGCATATCAAACTCAATGGGTTATTTAATACCGTCAAGATTTTTATTGCTGGTCATATTTTTTTCAAAAATGTATTGCTGGTAATAATTTGCTTTTTCAAAAATGTATTGCTGGTAATAATTTGTTTTTTCAAAAATGTATTGCTGGTAATAATTTGTTTTTTCAAAAATGTATTGCTCGTAATAATTTGCTTTTTCAGAAATGTATTGCTGGTAATAATTTGTTTTTTCAAAAATGTATTGCTGGTAATAATTTGCTTTTTCAAAAATGTATTGCTGGTAATAATTTGTTTTTTCAAAAATGTATTGCTGGTAATAATTTCTTTTTTCAAAAATGTATTGCTGGTAATAATTTCTTTTTTCAAAAATGTATTGCTGGTAATAATTTGCTTTTTCAAAAATGTATTGCTGGTAATAATTTGTTTAATCAAAAATGTATTGCTGGTAATAATTTGTTTTTTCAAAAATATATTGCTGGTAATAATTTGTTTTTTCAAAAATGTATTGCTGGTAATAATTTGTTTTTTCAAAAATGTATTGCTGGTAATAATTAGTTTTTTCAAAAATGTATTGCTGGTAATAATTTGCTTTTTCAGAAATGTATTGCTGGTAATAATTTGTTTTTTCAAAAATGTATTGCTGGTAATAATTTGCTTTTTCAAAAATGTATTGCTGGTAATAATTTGTTTTTTCAAAAATGTATTGCTGGTAATAATTTGTTTTTTCAAAAATGTATTGCTGGTAATAATTTGCTTTTTCAAAAATGTATTGCTGGTAATAATTTGTTTTTTCAAAAATGTATTGCTGGTAATAATTTGCTTTTTCAAAAATGTATTGCTGGTAATAATTTGTTTTTTTCAAAAATTTATTACTGGTAATAATTTGTTTTTTCAAAAATATATTGCTGGTAATAATTTGTTTTTTCAAATATGTATTGCTGGTAATTTGTTTTTTCAAAAATGTATTGCTGGTAATAATTTGTTTTTTCAAAAATGTATTGCTCGTAATAATTTGTTTTTTCAAAAATGTATTGCTGGTAATAATTTGTTTTTTCAAAAATGTATTGCTCGTAATAATTTGTTTTTTAAAAAATATATTGCTGGTAATAATTTGTTTTTTCAAAAATGTATTGCTGATAATAATTTGTTTTTTCAAAAATGTATTGCTCGTAATAATTTGTTTTTTCAAAAATGTATTACTGGTAATAATTTGTTTTTTCAAAAATGTATTGCTGGTAATAATTTGTTTTTTCAAAAATGTATTGCTGGTAATTTGTTTTTTCAAAAATATATTGCTGGTAATAATTTGTTTTTTCAAAAATGTATTGCTGGTAATAATTTGTTTTTTCCAAAATGTATTGCTGGTAATAATTTGTTTTTTCAAAAATGTATTGCTGGTAATAATTTGTTTTTTCAAAAATGTATTGCTGGTAATAATTTGCTTTTTCAGAAATGTATTGCTGGTAATAATTTGTTTTTTCAAAAATGTATTGCTGGTAATAATTTGTTTTTTCAAAAATGTATTGCTCGTAATAATTTGTTTTTTCAAAAATATATTGCTGGTAATAATTTGTTTTTTCAAAAATGTATTGCTGATAATAATTTGTTTTTTCAAAAATGTATTGCTCGTAATAATTTGTTTTTTTCAAAAATGTATTACTGGTAATAATTTGTTTTTTCAAAAATGTATTGCTGGTAATAATTTGTTTTTTCAAAAATATATTGCTCGTAATAATTTGTTTTTTCAAAAATGTATTGCTGGTAATAATTTGTTTTTTCAAAAATGTATTGCTCGTAATAATTTGTTTTTTCAAAAATGTATTACTGGTAATAATTTGTTTTTTCAAAAATGTATTGCTCGTAATAATTTGTTTTTTCAAAAACGTATTGCTGGTAATAATTTGTTTTTTCAAAAACGTATTGCTGGTAATAATTTGTTTTTTCAAAAATGTATTGCTGGTAATAATTTGTTTTTTCAAAAATGTATTGCTGGTAATAATTTGTTTTTTCAAAAATGTATTGCTGGTAATAATTTGCTTTTTCAGAAATGTATTGCTGGTAATAATTTGTTTTTTCAAAAATGTATTGCTGGTAATAATTTGCTTTTTCAAAAATGTATTGCTGGTAATAATTTGTTTTTTCAAAAATGTATTGCTGGTAATAATTTGTTTTTTCAAAAATGTATTGCTGGTAATAATTTGTTTTTTCAAAAATGTATTGCTGGTAATAATTTGTTTTTTCAAAAATGTATTGCTCGTAATAATTTGTTTTTTCAAAAACGTATTGCTGGTAATAATTTGTTTTTTCAAAAATGTATTGCTGGTAATAATTTGTTTTTTCAAAAATGTATTGCTGGTAATAATTTGTTTTTTCAAAAATGTATTGCTGGTAATAATTTGCTTTTTCAAATATGTATTGCTGGTAATTTGTTTTTTCAAAAATGTATTGCTGGTAATAATTTGTTTTTTCAAAAATATATTGCTCGTAATAATTTGTTTTTTCAAAAATATATTGCTCGTAATAATTTGTTTTTTCAAAAATGTATTGCTGGTAATAATTTGTTTTTTCAAAAATGTATTGCTCGTAATAATTTGTTTTTTCAAAAATGTATTGCTGATAATAATTTGTTTTTTCAAAAATGTATTGCTCGTAATAATTTGTTTTTTCAAAAATGTATTACTGGTAATAATTTGTTTTTTCAAAAATGTATTGCTGGTAATAATTTGTTTTTTCAAAAATGTATTGCTGGTAATTTGTTTTTTCAAAAATGTATTGCTGGTAATAATTTGTTTTTTCAAAAATGTATTGCTCGTAATAATTTGTTTTTTCAAAAATATATTGCTGGTAATAATTTGTTTTTTCAAAAATGTATTGCTGATAATAATTTGTTTTTTCAAAAATGTATTGCTCGTAATAATTTGTTTTTTTCAAAAATGTATTACTGGTAATAATTTGTTTTTTCAAAAATGTATTGCTGGTAATAATTTGTTTTTTCAAAAATATATTGCTCGTAATAATTTGTTTTTTCAAAAATGTATTGCTGGTAATAATTTGTTTTTTCAAAAATGTATTGCTCGTAATAATTTGTTTTTTCAAAAATGTATTACTGGTAATAATTTGTTTTTTCAAAAATGTATTGCTCGTAATAATTTGTTTTTTCAAAAACGTATTGCTGGTAATAATTTGTTTTTTCAAAAACGTATTGCTGGTAATAATTTGTTTTTTCAAAAATGTATTGCTGGTAATAATTTGTTTTTTCAAAAATGTATTGCTGGTAATAATTTGTTTTTTCAAAAATGTATTGCTGGTAATAATTTGCTTTTTCAGAAATGTATTGCTGGTAATAATTTGTTTTTTCAAAAATGTATTGCTGGTAATAATTTGCTTTTTCAAAAATGTATTGCTGGTAATAATTTGTTTTTTCAAAAATGTATTGCTGGTAATAATTTGTTTTTTCAAAAATGTATTGCTGGTAATAATTTGTTTTTTCAAAAATGTATTGCTGGTAATAATTTGTTTTTTCAAAAATGTATTGCTCGTAATAATTTGTTTTTTCAAAAACGTATTGCTGGTAATAATTTGTTTTTTCAAAAATGTATTGCTGGTAATAATTTGTTTTTTCAAAAATGTATTGCTGGTAATAATTTGTTTTTTCAAAAATGTATTGCTGGTAATAATTTGCTTTTTCAAATATGTATTGCTGGTAATTTGTTTTTTCAAAAATGTATTGCTCGTAATAATTTGTTTTTTCAAAAATGTATTGCTGGTAATAATTTGTTTTTTCAAAAATGTATTGCTCGTAATAATTTGTTTTTTCAAAAATGTATTGCTGATAATAATTTGTTTTTTCAAAAATGTATTGCTCGTAATAATTTGTTTTTTCAAAAATGTATTACTGGTAATAATTTGTTTTTTCAAAAATGTATTGCTGGTAATAATTTGTTTTTTCAAAAATGTATTGCTGGTAATTTGTTTTTTCAAAAATATATTGCTGGTAATAATTTGTTTTTTCAAAAATGTATTGCTCGTAATAATTTGTTTTTTCAAAAATGTATTGCTGGTAATAATTTGTTTTTTCAAAAATGTATTGCTGGTAATAATTTGTTTTTTCAAAAATGTATTGCTGGTAATAATTTGCTTTTTCAGAAATGTATTGCTGGTAATAATTTGTTTTTTCAAAAATGTATTGCTGGTAATAATTTGCTTTTTCAAAAATGTATTGCTGGTAATAATTTGTTTTTTCAAAAATGTATTGCTGGTAATAATTTGTTTTTTCAAAAATGTATTGCTGGTAATAATTTGTTTTTTCAAAAATGTATTGCTGGTAATAATTTGCTTTTTCAAAAATGTATTGCTGGTAATAATTTGTTTTTTCAAAAATGTATTGCTCGTAATAATTTGTTTTTTCAAAAATATATTGCTGGTAATAATTTGTTTTTTCAAAAATGTATTGCTGATAATAATTTGTTTTTTCAAAAATGTATTGCTCGTAATAATTTGTTTTTTCAAAAATGTATTACTGGTAATAATTTGTTTTTTCAAAAATGTATTGCTGGTAATAATTTGTTTTTTCAAAAATGTATTGCTGGTAATTTGTTTTTTCAAAAATATATTGCTGGTAATAATTTGTTTTTTCAAAAATGTATTGCTGGTAATAATTTGTTTTTTCAAAAATGTATTGCTGGTAATAATTTGTTTTTTCAAAAATGTATTGCTGGTAATAATTTGCTTTTTCAAAAATGTATTGCTGGTAATAATTTGTTTTTTCAAAAATTTATTACTGGTAATAATTTGTTTTTTCAAAAATGTATTGCTGGTAATAATTTGTTTTTTCAAATATGTATTGCTGGTAATTTGTTTTTTCAAAAATGTATTGCTGGTAATAATTTGTTTTTTCAAAAATATATTGCTCGTAATAATTTGTTTTTTCAAAAATGTATTGCTGGTAATAATTTGTTTTTTCAAAAATGTATTACTGGTAATAATTTGTTTTTTCAAAAATGTATTGCTGGTAATAATTTGTTTTTTCAAAAATGTATTGCTGGTAATAATTTGTTTTTTCAAAAATGTATTGCTCGTAATAATTTGTTTTTTCAAAAATGTATTACTGGTAATAATTTGTTTTTTCAAAAATGTATTGCTGGTAATAATTTGTTTTTTCAAAAATGTATTGCTGGTAATTTGTTTTTTCAAAAATATATTGCTGGTAATAATTTGTTTTTTCAAAAATGTATTGCTCGTAATAATTTGTTTTTTCAAAAATGTATTGCTGGTAATAATTTGTTTTTTCAAAAATGTATTGCTGGTAATAATTTGTTTTTTCAAAAATGTATTGCTGGTAATAATTTGCTTTTTCAGAAATGTATTGCTGGTAATAATTTGTTTTTTCAAAAATGTATTGCTGGTAATAATTTGCTTTTTCAAAAATGTATTGCTGGTAATAATTTGTTTTTTCAAAAATGTATTGCTGGTAATAATTTGTTTTTTCAAAAATGTATTGCTGGTAATAATTTGTTTTTTCAAAAATGTATTGCTGGTAATAATTTGCTTTTTCAAAAATGTATTGCTGGTAATAATTTGTTTTTTCAAAAATGTATTGCTCGTAATAATTTGTTTTTTCAAAAATATATTGCTGGTAATAATTTGTTTTTTCAAAAATGTATTGCTGATAATAATTTGTTTTTTCAAAAATGTATTGCTCGTAATAATTTGTTTTTTCAAAAATGTATTGCTCGTAATAATTTGTTTTTTCAAAAATATATTGCTGGTAATAATTTGTTTTTTCAAAAATGTATTGCTGATAATAATTTGTTTTTTCAAAAATGTATTGCTGGTAATTTGTTTTTTCAAAAATGTATTGCTGGTAATAATTTGTTTTTTCAAAAATGTATTGCTGGTAATAATTTGTTTTTTCAAAAATGTATTGCTCGTAATAATTTGTTTTTTCAAAAACGTATTGCTGGTAATAATTTGTTTTTTCAAAAATGTATTGCTGGTAATAATTTGTTTTTTCAAAAATGTATTGCTGGTAATAATTTGTTTTTTCAAAAATGTATTGCTGGTAATAATTTGCTTTTTCAAATATGTATTGCTGGTAATTTGTTTTTTCAAAAATGTATTGCTGGTAATAATTTGTTTTTTCAAAAATATATTGCTCGTAATAATTTGTTTTTTCAAAAATGTATTGCTGGTAATAATTTGTTTTTTCAAAAATGTATTGCTCGTAATAATTTGTTTTTTCAAAAATGTATTGCTGATAATAATTTGTTTTTTCAAAAATGTATTGCTCGTAATAATTTGTTTTTTCAAAAATGTATTACTGGTAATAATTTGTTTTTTCAAAAATGTAATGCTGGTAATAATTTGTTTTTTCAAAAATGTATTGCTGGTAATTTGTTTTTTCAAAAATATATTGCTGGTAATAATTTGTTTTTTCAAAAATGTATTGCTCGTAATAATTTGTTTTTTCAAAAATGTATTGCTGGTAATAATTTGTTTTTTCAAAAATGTATTGCTGGTAATAATTTGTTTTTTCAAAAATGTATTGCTGGTAATAATTTGCTTTTTCAGAAATGTATTGCTGGTAATAATTTGTTTTTTCAAAAATGTATTGCTGGTAATAATTTGCTTTTTCAAAAATGTATTGCTGGTAATAATTTGTTTTTTCAAAAATGTATTGCTGGTAATAATTTGTTTTTTCAAAAATGTATTGCTGGTAATAATTTGTTTTTTCAAAAATGTATTGCTGGTAATAATTTGCTTTTTCAAAAATGTATTGCTGGTAATAATTTGTTTTTTCAAAAATGTATTGCTCGTAATAATTTGTTTTTTCAAAAATATATTGCTGGTAATAATTTGTTTTTTCAAAAATGTATTGCTGATAATAATTTGTTTTTTCAAAAATGTATTGCTCGTAATAATTTGTTTTTTCAAAAATGTATTACTGGTAATAATTTGTTTTTTCAAAAATGTATTGCTGGTAATAATTTGTTTTTTCAAAAATGTATTGCTGGTAATTTGTTTTTTCAAAAATATATTGCTGGTAATAATTTGTTTTTTCAAAAATGTATTGCTGGTAATAATTTGTTTTTTCAAAAATGTATTGCTGGTAATAATTTGTTTTTTCAAAAATGTATTGCTGGTAATAATTTGCTTTTTCAAAAATGTATTGCTGGTAATAATTTGTTTTTTCAAAAATTTATTACTGGTAATAATTTGTTTTTTCAAAAATGTATTGCTGGTAATAATTTGTTTTTTCAAATATGTATTGCTGGTAATTTGTTTTTTCAAAAATGTATTGCTGGTAATAATTTGTTTTTTCAAAAATATATTGCTCGTAATAATTTGTTTTTTCAAAAATGTATTGCTGGTAATAATTTGTTTTTTCAAAAATGTATTACTGGTAATAATTTGTTTTTTCAAAAATGTATTGCTGGTAATAATTTGTTTTTTCAAAAATGTATTGCTGATAATAATTTGTTTTTTCAAAAATGTATTGCTCGTAATAATTTGTTTTTTCAAAAATGTATTACTGGTAATAATTTGTTTTTTCAAAAATGTATTGCTGGTAATAATTTGTTTTTTCAAAAATGTATTGCTGGTAATTTGTTTTTTCAAAAATATATTGCTGGTAATAATTTGTTTTTTCAAAAATGTATTGCTCGTAATAATTTGTTTTTTCAAAAATGTATTGCTGGTAATAATTTGTTTTTTCAAAAATGTATTGCTGGTAATAATTTGTTTTTTCAAAAATGTATTGCTGGTAATAATTTGCTTTTTCAGAAATGTATTGCTGGTAATAATTTGTTTTTTCAAAAATGTATTGCTGGTAATAATTTGCTTTTTCAAAAATGTATTGCTGGTAATAATTTGTTTTTTCAAAAATGTATTGCTGGTAATAATTTGTTTTTTCAAAAATGTATTGCTGGTAATAATTTGTTTTTTCAAAAATGTATTGCTGGTAATAATTTGCTTTTTCAAAAATGTATTGCTGGTAATAATTTGTTTTTTCAAAAATGTATTGCTCGTAATAATTTGTTTTTTCAAAAATATATTGCTGGTAATAATTTGTTTTTTCAAAAATGTATTGCTGATAATAATTTGTTTTTTCAAAAATGTATTGCTCGTAATAATTTGTTTTTTCAAAAATGTATTACTGGTAATAATTTGTTTTTTCAAAAATGTATTGCTGGTAATAATTTGTTTTTTCAAAAATGTATTGCTGGTAATTTGTTTTTTCAAAAATATATTGCTGGTAATAATTTGTTTTTTCAAAAATGTATTGCTGGTAATAATTTGTTTTTTCAAAAATGTATTGCTGGTAATAATTTGTTTTTTCAAAAATGTATTGCTGGTAATAATTTGCTTTTTCAAAAATGTATTGCTGGTAATAATTTGTTTTTTCAAAAATTTATTACTGGTAATAATTTGTTTTTTCAAAAATGTATTGCTGGTAATAATTTGTTTTTTCAAATATGTATTGCTGGTAATTTGTTTTTTCAAAAATGTATTGCTGGTAATAATTTGTTTTTTCAAAAATATATTGCTCGTAATAATTTGTTTTTTCAAAAATGTATTGCTGGTAATAATTTGTTTTTTCAAAAATGTATTACTGGTAATAATTTGTTTTTTCAAAAATGTATTGCTGGTAATAATTTGTTTTTTCAAAAATGTATTGCTGATAATAATTTGTTTTTTCAAAAATGTATTGCTCGTAATAATTTGTTTTTTCAAAAATGTATTACTGGTAATAATTTGTTTTTTCAAAAATGTATTGCTGGTAATAATTTGTTTTTTCAAAAATGTATTGATGGTAATTTGTTTTTTCAAAAATATATTGCTGGTAATAATTTGTTTTTTCAAAAATGTATTGCTCGTAATAATTTGTTTTTTCAAAAATGTATTGCTCGTAATAATTTGTTTTTTCAAAAATGTATTGCTGGTAATAATTTGTTTTTTCAAAAATGTATTGCTCGTAATAATTTGTTTTTTCAAAAACGTATTGCTGGTAATAATTTGTTTTTTCAAAAATGTATTGCTGGTAATAATTTGTTTTTTTAAATATGTATTGCTGGTAATAATTTTTTTTTCAAAAATGTATTGCTCGTAATAATTTGTTTTTTCAAAAATGTATTGCTGGTAATAATTTGTTTTTTCAAAAATGTATTGCTGGTAATAATTTGTTTTTTCAAAAATATATTGCGGGTAATAATTTGTTTTTTCAAAAATGTATTGCTGGTAATAATTTGTTTTTTCAAAAATGTATTTCTGGTAACTATTTTTTATAATAATATCTTACTGGTACTAAAATCTATTTTACACTTTCATAGTGTTTGGACCTCATTTTGGGGGTTAACTATTTGCCCGTTTCTGCGACCCTAACAGGTGCTACTACAACGGGTTAGGGTGGACCTGGGAACACCAGCAATTAAGAGGTGGTTCGACGCTTCTCAAAACTTCCTGATCAGAGGCCTTGCTACCGGATGTAGTTTATCGTCATACCCAGGACGGAAAGACAAAGGTTAGACATCCATTATGAAAAAATGATTAAATAAAACAACTAATCTAAATAAAACACACAATGCTCTTCATGTGACCGGGGGAAAATGATTTGGTAAACAGTCCCCTCCACCCAAAGTCGTTAACAATCGATTCGCATCGAAACAGCAGCAGGCAACACTCAAAGGACTTGGCTGGAAACCTAGCAACCAGTTGTGACAAGAGAGTCATCGCGTCAGTAAATTCTTGTCTCTTTGTCACTTGGGACAATGATTGGTCACAAATGGATATATTCTGTTAAATTCATTCAACTGTTTGCAGTTTGACCTAACTATACCGGTATAGCTGACTAAACCTCTTCTTTTATACACCGTGTCCTTTTATGACGTTGGCAATCATGGCTCTCCACAATTTCTTATCCTTTTTATCCCTAATGTTTGTCCCCTTACTATCCCTCCCAGTCTCCCCGTATAGCTGACTAAACCTCTTCTTTTATACGCCGTGTCCTTTTATGACGTTGGCGATCATGGCTCTCCACAACTTCTTATCCTTTTTATCCCTAATGTTTGTCCCCTTACTATCCCTTCCAGTCTCCCAGTATAGTTGACTAAACCTCTTCATTTATACGCCGTGTCCTTTCATCACGTTGGCGATCATGGCTCTCCACAACTTCTTATCCTTTCTATCCCTCATATTTGTCCACTTACTATCCCCCCAGTCTCACTTTTGCTATCTATTTACACAAGCTTTTTAGATAGGTTTAATTCTGACCATGCCCTCTTAGTGTGAAATATGCCATGCCTGTTTTCCTTTTCCCACAAGCTACGGGTTAAATAGTAGAATTTGTTATTCTCAAAAAATTGTTAAAACAATATTCAATCGAAAAAAATAGCTATCCTGACAACCAAAATATATTTCGGCTTTAAATAACATACAAAGGGTTGATAAGACGTAAAAAAATCAATTAATTAACCCCTCATTATGTGTCCTAGACATTTTAGTTGTCTCTTTCTGATCCTAAGGACAAGTTTTATTTTTGTTCCCATTTTCGTTAAAACTTCCTCGTTGCTCATTGCTCTTGCATTGATATTCTCAGCATCCTTCTGTAGAACAACGTCTCTGTTGCCTCAAGTTTTCTCTTCCTGTGTGAAAAACTGTTCAGCCTTCCTTGCCATATTGAAGGATTAATATTACACAGCAGTTCAGCAATCTTTTCATTGTTTTTAACAACATTTTCCTGTTTCTTAATAATTTGCTTAGCTTTAGGAAAATATCTTTTACTACAGTAGAGTTCCCGACGACCGGACTAAGAAGGCCTTCCGGATATGAGGAATTGGTTACAAAGTCCGGATATGAGGGGTTATATTTAGATTAAAATAAAAGAACTGAAATCAGGTTTAACATTTATTTTCAATGTTTTATAGTAAACAAAATAAGCTAATGGTGAGTGAAATATGACGGAATTGATTTTAAAGAAAAAGAAATAAATTATGTAATGTTAATGAAAATTCATTAAATTAAGTCTGCCGCGTATGCAAAACAAATTAGGTAACAAGGATTTTTTTTAATTGCTGTTGCATGATGATTCTTTCTCTTCTAATGTCGTTCTCAACTTTTTTCAACATTTCGTTTGGCTTTTGTTCTTGAATTTTTAAAAAAAAATCTGCGTGCGTTATTGCAATCGTTATAGCTGAATGCTGGCTTTCTTTCCATAAAACTGACAACCTTTTCAATAGCTTTTTCAATTTCAGGTTTCATCACAATCATGCATTTCATCGCTGTCGTGTTGCAGATATGTCTCGTTGTCACCTTTTCCTCTTAATCCCACCATCTTTTGCACCGATACAAGTCATTAGCGTGAAATAAGCATAAGCAATTATCCATAGCAAATCTCCCGAAAAACATAAATTTCAAATCAGTTACATATCACCCAAATAGTTCAAATATACACATCAAAATCATGTCCGGATATGCGGGATTCCGGATATGCGGGATTCTACTGTAATTTGAAGAGAAGGTAACTCCCGTCACCTACCTTCCATTTATAGGACACTGGGGATATTTTATAATTAGTTAATTGCTGATATCTCCTGACGAGTGGACTGAATGATTAAAAAAAGTTTGCCTACGAAATTCTGGAGACCGATAAGAAATAGCAAAATTATGGTAACTATTTAGAATGTAATAATTTGAAGAGATGTTAACTCCCGTCATCGACCTTCGATTTATGGGACCCAGGGTTTGTTTTAGAGATATTTTATAGCAAAAATCCGTGTTATAATCAGTAAAATACAGTAGTGTTTAAAATAAAACGGGGCGTCTTCTCAAATACAGGAATCTGCTAAAAATTACGTTTAAAGTAATATTAACAAAAAAATCTGTGTTTACGATTTAAGCAAAAGACGACTTTGAAATTAGCGGAAATAATAAAAGCATTGAAAAATTTGTTTTTTTTGTTTTACTTTTTATGTTTATTTCTCCCTGATTTTATAGATTTTTTTTTTATATTTATTTTTCTTCATTTTGTACTTACATTTTTTCCGTTTTTACTTTTCCTATTTCTCTTTCTATTGCAGGGATTCTCTAGTAAAACAGAAATTTCAAATCACTTACATATCACCCAAATATTTGAAATATACACATCAAAATCATGTCCGGATATGCGAGATTCCGAACATAAGGCGCTCCGGATATGTGGGATTCCATTGTATTAATTTTCCTTCGAAGTGCATAAACACTACGCTTATCATCATTTAAAGAGAGAGTACATCAGGTTTCATCACAGCCATGCATCTCGTCGCTATCTTGCTGCAGATGTGTCCCGTTTTCATCTTTTCCTCTTATTCTCATCATCTTTTGCGCCAATACAAGCTATTAGGGTGAAATAAGCATATGCAATTATTCGCCAAAGTAAATTTCCTGAAAAACAGAAATTTCATATCAGTTACATATCACCCAAATAGTTCAAATAGACACATCAAAATTATGTCCGGATGTACGAGATTCCGGATATGCGAGATTCCAGATATGAGGGATTCCGGATATGCGGATTCCGGATATGAGGGATTCCGGATATGAGGCACTCCGGTTATGAGGGATTCCGTATATGAGGGATTCCGGATATGAGGCACTCCGGATATGAGGGATTCCGGATATGAGGGAGTC